>CM032453.1:122044514-122242014 GCA_019049505.1 Pachyrhynchus sulphureomaculatus
ACTTGTTGTTAGTAATTTTTGCGTTGGGTTTTACAAAGTAGTGCTAAAAATGAGCGAGAGAAATTGTGAAATTCTATTTCAAGTTCGAAAGATTTTAATTGATTTGTGAAAAGATGGAAAATCGTGCAGAAATATAGAAAAAATTGTTCAAAAGTCGCATGCTACTGTTCAGTACATTGTAAACGAGTATAAACCAACGGGTTCCTATAAAATTCGACCACGCTCCGGTCGTCCCACGAAACTGACTCCATGTGAAGAGGCCAGTATTGTTAGATAAATAATTATAGATCCCAAGAAAAGTGCACCAAAATTAAAAGAAGAAGTACGGGAACTATTTTCGAAAAATGTTTATTCACAAACAGTGAGAAATTGTTTATACAGGGCAGGCTATAAGGGGTGTGCAGCCAGGAAGAAGCAGTTAATTTCGGAAGCTAATCGCAAAAAGCGGTTAGCTTTGGCTAGGGAGTACGTTACTATACCTCCTGAATTTTGGGAATCGTAATATTTAGTGATGAAACTAAAATTAACCTTTTTGGGTCTGATGGTAGAACTAAAGTTTGGAGAAAGAAGAATACCGCATTCGATATTAAAAACATTTGTTCCACGGTGAGACAAGGGGATGGCAATATTCTGCTTTCGGGATGCATGTCCGCTGGAGGGGTTGAAAATTTACATTTTATTAATGGTACCATGGATCAGCATATTTATCTGAACATTTTGAGAGACAATTTAAGAGAATGTACCCAAAAATTAGCACTCGAAAAAAAAGTACATTTTCCAACAGGAAAATTATCCGAAACATACCGCAAACTTGGTGCGAGAATGGATGATCGACAGCAGCTTCATAGACCTTCGCAATCATCCGATGTTAACCCCATCGAGCATTTATGGGAGGAACTTAAACGGCGCGTTTGCAAACATAATGTTTCAAATAGAGAAGAATTAAAAAACAGAATATTGAACGAATGGGAGAACACGCCAGCAGAAGTTAGTAGAAAGCTGGTTGCAAGCATGACAAAAAGGTTACAGGAGATTATCAAGGCCAACGGCGGTCCTACTAAATATTAGTTTAAACGAAGTTGTTACTTTCCGTTAAACTCCGCCAAACTATTATTGATAATTGTTAAGTGTATTTTTTGACATTAATTTTGTTTACATTTTTATAACAATGATGTAACTTCTAACTAATGTTCCGTAGTTGTTTTTAATACTAATCCTCGTTGGTTAAGTTTCAAATGTTAATTTAAACTTGTTTTCTCATAGTTCCAATTAATTAGTTAAAGTTAACAGAAAAATAGTATAGAAAGCAGGTGGTGTATGGAGACTTTATATATATATATATATATATATATATATATATATATATATATATATATATATATATATATATATATATATATATATATATATATATATATATATATATATATATATATATATATATATATATATATATATATATATATATGTATATATATATGTATATATAGATATATATATATATATATATATATATATATATATATATATTTATATATATATATTTATATATATATATATATATATATATACATATATATATATATATATATATCTATATATATATATATATATATATATATATATATATATATATATATATATATATATATATATATATATATATATATATATATATATATATATATATATATATATATATATATATATATATATATACAGTCGACACTGTTTATATAAACTATATAGTAAAAAACTTTCTATAGTGAAATTTCGGTCAACATTTTGGTCTTTCATATATAGAGAGTCGATGTATACATATATATATATATATATATATATATATATATATATATACATACATATATATATATATATATATATATATATATATATATATATATATATATATATATATATATATATATACATACATATATATATATATATATATATATATATATATATATATATATATATATATATATATATATATATATATATATATATATAGGGTTGTATGATAACTACCTGGCCTTAACAAGAAAAAAAACATTTTTATGTGTAAAATTCATTTTATTTTTCAACATAGTCTCCTTTTAGCTCGATACACTTAGTCCAACGTTTTTCTAGCTTTGTATCTCATCTGAAAAATATGATATCTACAACCCTTCAAAATAGGGGTTTGTTTCAACAATCACCTCCTCGTTTGAGCCAAATTATTTTCCGCCGAGCCATTTTTTCATATTCAGAAATAGGAAATAATCGCTGCGGGCTAAGTCTGGCGAATATGGTGGATGCGGAAGCAATTCGTATCCTATTTTATGGAATTTTGCCATGGCGCTGACACAAGTGTGCACGTGTACATTGTCTTCATTAAACAGAATGTTTTTCTTCGCCAAATACGGACGTTTTTCTTTCACAGCGTGGTTGAAACGATAATACTTTCCATTAATCGTTTTGCCCTTTTCAATAGACGTGGATTATGCCACGTGCATCCCAAAATATTGTGGCCATGAATTTGTTGGTCGATAAAGTCGCTTTGGCCTTCTTTGGCACCGGTTCGCCACGGAAAACCATATGTGTGGACTGTTCTTTGGTGTTTTGTGTGCTGTGATGAATCCATGTTTCGTCAACAGTAAATCGAGGCCAAAAATCATTAATATCGCCAAACATTCTTTTGAAGTTGACACACGTGCGTGTTTATTGTCATTTGTGGCCAATCGCGGCACCCATCTTTCGGAAAGCATGTCTAAATGAATTGTTAAAATGTTCTGCACCCGTTCAGTTGCGATGCCCACAGTTTCAGCAGTCTCACACACTTTCTTTCTCCGATCATTTACACTATATCGGGGATTTTTTCAATCATTTCTGATGTGGTGACCCCATTTGGACGACTTGGACGTTCTTTATCAAAAATACGTCCGCGTTTGAATTCAGCTCTCCAATATTTTATGATCGATAATCAAGGTGTAGAGTTACCATTAACTTCGCTGAGTTTCACTTTTCTCTCATCGTTCGTTTTCTGTTCCAAAAACAAATATTTTATTACTGCTCGATATTCCATTTTTTCCATTGTTGTAAAATCACAAAATTTGTTCTATTTAAATGGCTGCCACTCACAAACTAAATCATGCAGCGACTTGAAAATTTGATAGGATTCTTGTGAGAGGTTACGTTTACGAAAAATATAATTTTTTAAATAGTAGTAGCGCCACACTGGCCGAGGCCAGGTACTTGTTATACTGAAGATTATGTTATTTTTTCATTATTTCCAGTTTTAACAGTCCTTCTGTATTACTCTTTTATTATTGATATCTCACAGGAAAATTTCAAAAATCGAATTGTCATAAAATATTGACGCTTGTATTAGGTTATCTGTTACGTTAGAAAATCAAATTGAGTATTTGTTTTAGTATTTTAATCTTTAATACTGGGTAAAATACTTTACCAATTTTTTATTTTAAGTTTTTGGGTAAAAATATTATTGCTCAAAAAATATTAGATTTATTAAGGCAATTTTTTAAAATGAGGAATAATTCAAGGGTAAACCAAACTGTGTGAAAATTCTTAAAAATTCACAAGTATATAGGTTTAAAGTCAATCAACACATTTTTGGATTCGTATTAAATCGGGAATTTCAAATCTTCTCCTTCGTAGGCTAAAGCAAAGGAAGTTTATTAATTGATCATTTTTGCATATCATGGCTACCTCTAATCAATTTAAAAACATTCTACACACCTCCGCAGCTTGTTTCACTTTTATAGTGTTTTATGTTTAGACTTACCCCTGTTTTTCCCCAGCCAATAATTACTCCAGTTTGTGGTTTTTCGGTTGTAAATTTTCTAGATATAGTAACTGGTTTCCAGGTCTCGTCATTAGGCAGTGGTTCTTGTAGCTGAAAAGATATACAGGACATTAGTGGATCTTTATTGGTAGATAGAAAGAAACTATTTATTCAAATGTATGCATTTTTTTGCTTATTTAGTATGTACCGAATATTCATAAAAGAAATATGTGTTTAATTATTCGTAAAGAGTGTTGTTAAATGATTAAATATTTGAGTTCAATCCTATCCTATACCTTATTAACCTATAAATTATATATATATATATATATATATATATATATATATATATATATATATATATATATATATATATATATATATATATGTATATACTACTGTGATCAAAAAATAGACTTTTAAATGTAAATCCCTGGGCATTTCCAAATCGGATTAATTTTTTTTTCGTTAGGTTGGTAGAACTTTAACTGCCATCTATGTCAAATTTTAAGACTATAACGTCAGTAGTTCGCTTGCAATTGTTCAACAACAAAAGTGCGTTTTTCAATTTTTAACATGAGTAAAAAAATTCAGCCAAAGAAGTTGCATTAAATTTTGTTTTAAAAATGGTTTTTCGGCTTCTCAAACGTTCGAAAACGGCCATTATTATGGGCCGATAACCCTTGATTTTTTCATCCACGATAATGCGCCCTCTCACACAACATTGGTTCTTCGTGACTTTATCATCAAAAATTCAACTCATATCATTCCGCAATTGCCCTATTCGCCTGATTTAGCTCCGTCGGACTTCTGGCTATTCCCTAAACTCAAAAAACCGCTTCGAGGACATCGTTTTGAGTCGATTGAGGACATTAAAACCGAATCGAAGAAGGCTTTAAAGGCCATTTCAGAAATCGAATTCAACAACTGTTTCGAAGACTGGAAAAAACGTTGGCATAAATGTATTGCATCCAAGGGGGATTACTTTGAAGGGAACGAAATAAATTTGGAAAAATAAATAACCCGTTTGTGTTTTATTTCAAAAGTCTTACTATTTTTTGATCATAAATATATATATATATATATATATATATATATATATATATATATATATATATATATATATACGAGGCTAGTTTGAAAAGTCCGTGCAAAGTCCGAGAGATGGCACCACCGGCGCGTATCGAGGTCATGTTTAGTTAGTAGCATCTCTTGAATGAACGCACACCAAGTTTCAGCCATATTGGTCTATTTCTTTGTGTTTGGCATTCGTGTGAATCAAGGAAGTCGAGTGATTTTCAAGAAATGGACGAAAAAGAATTTTGTGTGGTGATTAAACATTACTTTATGAAAGGCAAAACGCCTCAGGATACTAAAGAGAAGCTTGATAAACATTATGGTGACTCTGCATCTTCGATTAGAACAGTTTATAAGTGGTTTCAAAATTTTCGGACTGGCCATATGGGCACAAGTGACGCTGAACGTTCTGGACCGCCTGTGGAGGTTACGACTCTAGAAATCATTGATCAAATCCATGATATGGATGGATGACAGAAGAGTTAAGGTGCGTGAGATTGCTAGTGCTGTGGGCATCTCGACTGAACGGGTACATAATATTTTGCGTAAAACATTTGGACATGAGAAAAGCTATCCGCAATATGGGTGCCGCGATTGCTCACGCTTGACCAAAAACGGAATCGTGTGAAGTGTTGCAAGGATGGTTTGCAGCTGTTCCAGAAGAATCCGGAGGACTTTAAGCGTCGTTTCGTCACTGTGGATGAAACATGGATACATTACTATACTCCTGAGACCAAACAACAATCTAAACAATGGGTTTACCAAGGGGGAATCTGCACCAAAAAAGGCGAAGACCGTTCCTTCGGCCGGAAAGGTTATGGCGACTGTCTTTTGGATTCGCAAGGGATAATCCTCATCGACTATCTGGAAAAGGGTAAAACTATTACAAGTGAATATTATTCATCGTTATTGGACCGTTTGAAAACCGAGCTGCAAGAAAAAACGCCCGCGATTGGCCCACAAGAAAGTCCTTTTCCATCACGACAACGCACCAGCACACACCTCAGCAGTTGTGGTCGCAAAAATTAATGGAAATAGGATTCCAACTCGTTTCACATCCCCCCCTATTCTCCAGACTTGGCTCATTCGGACTACTATTTGTTCCCCAATTTGAAGAAATGGCTGGCGGGACAAAGATTTTATTCAAACGAGGAGGTGATTGCAGACACTAATGGATATTTTGCAGACTTGGACAAATCCTATTATTCGGAAGGGATCAACAAACTAGAACATCGTTGGACGAAGTGTATAAGCCTAAAAGGAGACTATGTCGAAAAATAAAAAAGGTTTACCCCAAACACATAAGTAGTTTTTATTTTTACACGGACTTTTCAAACCAGCCTCGTATATATATATATATATATATATATATATATATATATATATATATATATATATATGTGTGTGTGTTTGTGTGTACGTCCATTAAATGTCATTAGCATCTCGGCAGCAGGAGATTATTGCCGTGTTTGATTGGCAAAAAGTGATGGAATGATATCAGTCCAATATCGTCCGGTTAGAAATTCTTATTCAAGAAACAATTTGCAAAAGTTATTATTAAAACTTTCAGTACTGCTTTTAAAATTTTTAATCTCAAATAGCTATATTTCCCCTATTTATTCGATTTTAAGTGAAGTGTGTGACGAACTAGGGGAGCACGATAACCATATGATGTACAGATTTCTTGAGAGTGGCTCACCGAGTGACTTTGACATGTGCTTAGAAATTGTTTCGTTTCCATTGTTTCATTTTCTCAGGGTAATATTTTTTTGTAGGATATTATACTGTGATTACATAAAGCGCTTTTGATCGAAATATAAAAATTACAAGGACCTATATTTGTTCCACCCTTTTCCCAATAAAAATGCTAAAATTCTGCCTGCGGGTAAATATGGATATGGTAATATTCTTTAGAAAAACCAGCTAAGTGCAAGTCGGACTTGCGCAATTAGTGTCCCGTACGGTCATTGCTTTTAAAATAAAAAAAATTGTCACCATAAATGAGTTTTCAATAAAATTTGTTTCCGATCTGAAAACATGACCTAGAAATTTTGTTTTTTATATGTCAGATAAATTATCAAAGGTAATGCACTCGTGATAATTTTCGTTCAATCTACACCTTGTGGAGAATATTACAGAATTTTTTCAAAATTTTTTGATCAGTACTTTTCGAGATAAGGGAGGGGACAGCGATTTTTAGCAATTTTTTAAAAACGATGCTAAGAAAAGTGTGCGTATCATATATATATATATATATATATATATATATATATATATATATATATATATATATATATATATATATGTATATATATTTGAACACGTGTTTTTAGAAGCTTTCATTTGACACCCCCTCGATGACCTGGTAAATTTTGTTTTCTCACTTCCGATTTCATCCCTCAAAATTAACCTCTTAAGTCAAAATATAACTTTCAAAACCACACGGCTTTGATGGGGCCATAAATTTCTATTTTTGTGCCAAATTTCAACTTTTTATGTCAAATAGGTTCGGGGAAAATTGGGTGTAACAGACGGACAGACACAGAAGTGATCTTATAAGAGTTCCGTACGCAACACTAAAAATGGATTTCATAACACCTATTAATTACCTCTAAAACTGCACAGTCGTTAATAAGCCTTTCTGAATCAAACTCGTTACAATAAATGCGTTTCACATTTCTGGTATGTATGTCCTCACTTGTTATTTCCACTAAGCCATATTGAATGGAGTAGGCACTACTATTCCTAGGGCTGAAAATTGTATTATTTCTTTAAAAAACATGTAATTTTTTGTAAGTTGAGTTGGATTTTGATGTAAATACTGTTAAATGGGGAAAGTTTTAGACAACCATAAATTAAATTTATTTTTATTTCATTCATAAATAGAGTTAATACATTTTACAGGCACTGTTTTCGGGATTGAAGACTGTAAAACTACTGAAAAGTGCACTAAAAACTCAGGATTAAAGATTTTCAAGCGGAGCGTCCTCTAGAATATGATAATTATTTATCGATATTAATGACAAGCTTACAATAAATAAAAACAAATTTGAGCTTTTTATTGTATATATATATATATATATATATATATATATATATATATATATATATATATATATATATATATATATCTGTATATATATATATATAATCTATAATATATATAAAATGCAATGTCTCTCTGTCTGTCCGTTAATGTGCTTATCACTGGAGAACCACTTATCCGATTTATGTGCTTTTTTTTTTTATTTCGTTAGGTAACATAAGAAATAAACAGGGACGATAATAGTGAATCAAGTCGGAAAAAAATTTGCCGCTAGCACGTTGTCTTGCAATACACTGCCTAAATCATTAAATATGGAACAATATCATGTAGCAAAGAATATCTATAATATATATATATATATATATATATATATATATATATATATATATATATATATATATATATAAAATGTCCCTCTGTCTGTCTGTTAGTGCGCTTATCACTCGAGAACTACTTATCTGATTTACGTGTTTTTTTTTTTTTAGATTTATACATATGTTCTCTGGTCAGGTTATAGGATATATTTTATTACCTTAGGTAATATAAGAAATAAGCAGTGACGATAACAGTAAATCAAGTCGGCAAAAAGTTTGCTGCTAGGGCACTCTCTTGCGATACACTGCCTAAACCGAATATCGAACAACTATCAAGTAACAAAGAACACAATATATAAATAATAAATATAAAATGCAACGTCTCTCTATCTGTGTGTCTGTCCATTAATACGCTTATCACTCGAGAACCACTTATCCGATTTACCTGTTTTTTGTTGTTCTCTGGCCAGATTATACAATAATAATAAAAATCTATAATATATATAAAATGTAACGTCTTTCTGTCTGTCTGTTCGTTAGTGCGCTTACCACTGGAGAACCACTTATCCGATTTACGTGCTTTTTTTTTAAAACATGCATATGTTCTTTACATATGTTATCTAAAATGATAAAATATAGCCAGGTTATAGGCTATATTTTATCATTTTAGATAACATATGTAAAGAATAAGCAGTGACGATAATAGTGAATCAAGTCGCAAAAAAGTTTGTCGCTAGCGTGTTCTCTTGCAGTACACTGCCTAAACCATTAAATATTGAATAATATCATGTAGCAAAGAATATCTATAATATATATAAAATGAAACGTCTCTCTGTCTATCTGTACGTTAGTGCGTTTATCACTCGAGGACCACTTATCCGATTTACCTGTTTTTTTTTTTTTAATTCATACATATGTTCGCTGGCCAGATTATACAATAATAATAATACTCTATAATATATATACAATGTAACGTCTCTCTGTCTGTCTGTCTGTCCGTTAGTGCGCTTAGCACTGGAGAACCACTTATCCGATTTACGTGTTTTTTTTTAAGATGCATATGTTCTCTGGACAGGTTATCGGCTACATTTTATCACTTTAGGTAACAAGGAATAAGCAGTGACGATAATAGTGAATCAAGTCAGAGAAAAGTTTGCCGTTAGCGCGTTCTTTTGCAATACACTGCCTAAACCATTAAATATGCAACAATATCATGTAGCAAAGAATATCTATAATATATATAAAATGAAACGTCTCTCTGTCTATCTGTCCATTAGTGCGTTTATCACTCGAGAACCACTTATCCAATTTACGTGTTTTTTTTTTAACATGCATATGTTCTCTGGCCAGGTTATCGGCTATATTTTATCACTTTAGGGAACAAGGAATAAGCAGTGACGATAATAGTGAATAAAGTCAGAAAAAAGTTTGCCGCTAGCGCGTTCTTTTGCAATACACTGCCTAAACCATTAAATATGCAACAATATCATGTAGCAAAGAATATCTATAATATATATAAAATAAAACCTCTCTCTGTCTGTCTGTCCGTTAGTGCGCTTATCACTCGAGAATTACTTATCCGATTTACGTGTTTTTTTTTTAATTCACACATTTGTTCTCTGGCCAGGTTATCTAAAATCTTCTATATATATATATATATATATATATATATATATATATATATATATAAAATGCAACGTATCTCCGTCTGTCTGTCTGTCCGTTAGTACGCTTGTCACTCAAGAACCACTTATCAGATTTACACTGCCTAAATCATCAAATATGGAACAATATCATGTAGCAAAGAATATCTATAAGATATATAAAATGTCTCTCTGTCTGTCTGTTAGTGCGCTTATCACTCGAGAACTACCTATCCGATTTACGTGTTTTTTTTTAGATTTATACATATGTTCTCTGGTCAGGTTATAGGATATATTTTATTACGTTAGGTAATATAAGAAATAAGCAGTGACGATAACAGTGAATCAAGTCGGTAAAAAGTAGGCCGCTAGCGCACTCTCTTGCAATACACTGCCTAAACCGAATATCGAACAACTATCAAGTAACAAAGAATACAGTATATAAATAATAAATATAAAATGCAACGTCTCTCTATCTGTGTGTCTGTCCATTAATACGCCTATCACTCGAGAACCACTTATCCGATTTACCTGTTTTTTTTTTTAATTCATACATATGTTCTCTGGCCAGATTATACAATAATAATAAAAATCTATAATATATATAAAATGTAACGTGTTTCTGTCTGTCTGTTCGTTAGTGCGCTTACCACTGGAGAACCACTTATCCGATTTACGTGCTTTTTCTTAAAACATGCATATGTTCTCTGGCCAGGTTATAGGCTATATTTTATCATTTTAGATAACATAAAGAATAAGCAGTGATGATAATAGTGAATCCAGTCGCAAAAAAGTTTGTCGCTAGCGTGTTCTCTTGCAGTACACTGCCTAAACCATTAAATATTGGACAATATCATGTAGCAAAGAATATCTATAATACGAGGCTGGTTTGAAAAGTCCGTGCAAAAATAAAAACTACTTATGTGTTTGGGGTAAACCTTTTTTATTTTTCGACATAGTCTCCTTTTAGGCTTATACACTTCGTCCAACGATGTTCTAGTTTGTTGATCCCTTCCGAATAATAGGATTTGTCCAAGTCTGCAAAATATCCATTAGTGTCTGCAATCACCTCCTCGTTTGAATAAAATCTTTGTCCCGCCAGCCATTTCTTCAAATTGGGGAACAAATAGTAGTCCGAGGGAGCCAAGTCTGGAGAATAGGGGGGATGTGAAACGAGTTGGAATTCTATTTCCATTAATTTTGCGACCACAACTGCTGAGGTGTGTGCTGGTGCGTTGTCGTGATGGAAAAGGACTTTCTTGTGGGCCAATGGCGGGCGTTTTTCTTGCAGCTCGGTTTTCAAACAGTCCAATAACGATGAATAATATTCACCTGTAATAGTTTTACCCTTTTCCAGATAGTCGATGAGGATTATCCCTTGCGAATCCCAAAAGACAGTCGCCATAACCTTTCCGGCCGAAGGAACGGTCTTTGCCTTTTTTGGTGCAGATTCCCCCCTTGGTAACCCATTGTTTAGATTGTTGTTAGGTCTCAGGACTATAGTAATGTCTCCATATTTCATCCACAGTGACGAAACGACGCTTAAAGTCCTCCGGATTCTTCTGGAACAGCTGCAAACCATCCTTGCAACACTTCACACGATTCCGTTTTTGGTCAAGCGTGTGCAATCGCGGCACCCATCTTGCGGATAGCTTTCTCATGTCCAAATGTTTATGCAAAATATTATGTACCCGTTCAGTCGAGATGCCCACAGCACTAGCAATCTCACGCACCTTAACTCTTCTGTTATCCATCACCATATCATGGATTTGATCAATGATTTCTGGAGTCGTAACCTCCACAGGCCGTCCAGAACGTTCAGCGTCACTTGTGCCCATACAGCCAGTCCGAAAATTTTGAAACCACTTATAAACTGTTTTAATCGAAGGTGCAGAGTCACCATAATGTTTATCAAGCTTCTCTTTAGTCTCCTGAGGCGTTTTGCCTTTCATAAAGTAATGTTTAATCATCACACGAAATTCTTTTTCGTCCATTTCTTGAAAATCACTCGACTTCCTTGATTCACACGAATGCCAAACACAAAGAAATAGACCAATATAGCTGAAACTTGGTGTGCGTTCATTCAAGAGATGCTACTAACTAAACATGACCTCGATACGCGCCGGTGGTGCCATCTCACGGAATTTGCACGGACTTTTCAAACCAGCCTCGTATATATAAAATGAAACGTCTCTCTGTCTATCTGTCCATTAGTCCGTTTATCACTCGAGAACCACTTATCCGATTTACCTGTTTTTTTTTTTAATTCATGCATATGTTCTCTGGCCAGATTATACAATAATAATAATACTCTATAATATATATAAAATGTAACGTCTCTCTCTCTCTCTCTGTCTGTCTGTCTGTCCGTTAGTGCGCTTAGCACTGGAGAACCACTTATCCGATTTACTTGTTTTTTTTTAACATGCATATGTTCTCTGGCCAGGTTATCGGCTATATTTTGTCACTTTAGGTAACAAGGAATAAGCAGTGACGGTAATAGTGAATCAAGTCAGAAAAAAGTTTGTCGCTAGCGCGTTCTTTGGCAATACACTGCCTAAACTATTAAATATGCAACAATATCATGTAGCAAAGAATATCTATAATATATATAAAATGAAACGTCTCTCTGTCTGTCTGTCCGTTAGTGCGCTTATCACTCGAGAATCACTTATCCGATTTACGTGTTTTTTTTTTAATTCACACATTTGTTCTCCGGCCAGGTTATCTAAATTCTTCTATAATATATATATAAAATGCAACGTATCTCCGTCTGTCTGTCTGTCCGTTAGTACGCTTGTCCCTCAAGAACCACTTATCCGACTTACACTGCCTAAATCATTAAATATGGAACAATATCATGTAGCAAAGAATATAGGACATATTTTATTACGTTAGATATTATAAGAAATAAGCAGTGACAATAATAGTGGATCAAGTCGGAAAAAAATTTGCCGTTAGCGCACTCTCTTGCGATACACTGCCTAAACCGTTAAATATCGAACAATATCATGTAACGAAGAATACAATATTTATAAAATGCAACGTCTCTCTATCTGTCTGTCCGTTAGTGCGCTTATCACTCGAGAACCACTTATCCGATTTACATGTTTTTTTTTTTAATTCATACATATATTCTCTGGCCAGCTTATATAACAATAATGTATATAACATATATAAAACGCAACGTCTCTCTGTCTGTCTGTCTGTTAGTACGCCTAGTACTCAAGAACCACTTATTCGATTTACGTGTTTTTTTTAATACATATGTTCTCTGGCCAGGTTATAGGATATATTTTATTACGTTAGGTAACATAAGGAATAAGCAGTGACGATAGTAGTGACTCAAGGTCACGCGAGTGGAGCCGCGGGCACGGCGTGTATATATATATATATATATATATATATATATATATATATATATATATATATATATATATATATATATATATGTATATATATATATATATATATATATATATATATATATATATATATATATATATATTTATATATATATATATATATATATATATATATATATATATATATATATATATATATATATATATATATATATGTATCCATCCGAATAGGTGGCTTTTCATAACACGGTGGTCGATCTTGCTCAATAATAGTGTTTTAAGTTGAATTAATTTATTAGGAAGTGTTACAGTGGATGAAGTTGTGTTGGGAAAAGTCCTAAGACTATTCTTAGCAGTGAAAATTGTGTGTGTAGGGTTCTTCAAGTATAATTACTGGAAAATATTTACAACAATATTAAAAAGGCTAAAGTATATGCTGGTCTTTTTTGCCACTTTAATGTGAAAGAGACAAACTGCACGAAAAGGCATAATTGAAGTTGTCGAAGATGGATTGTGTGATATGCTCCGATAATTTTGTTGTTAACAGTAAGACAGTAACTTGTGGTTTTTGTGAAAACAAATTTCACAGTGTATGTGTTAGAATAAAGGATGCTGCTTCAAAACTCGTGAACGATATGGAAAACTTAATTTGGTACTGTGATGAATGTATTCAAGTTGTTAAACAGAATTTGAAATTGATGGATAATTTAATTAATATAAAAAAGAGTGCTGAAGCGGCCGAAAAAAAAAAAAACGTTCTGAACAGTGCTTTAAGGCTTTAGAAGATATAAAAACCAAAATAACTGCGAGTATCCAGGATGACCCACTAAAAAATAGAGATGGCATGCAAATGGAAACCAAAACTTATGCTAATGCTCTAAGAGAGGGAGTTATAATTGTAAAGCCAAAAAAGGTGGGCGAAAGTAGGAATACGGAACAAACCCTTCATCAGCATGTGGATCCGGTAAATTTGGGGGAATTAAGGAAGGAGCAATGGTAATATGTTGCAGAAATGATGAGGAAGCACAAAAACTAAAGTCAAATATTGAGCATGAAGTAGGTGAAAACTACTCTATCAGTGTGCCAAGCAAAAAGAGACCATGTATAAAAATTGTGGGAATCGGTAAAGAATATACACATGATGAACTAATTAATAATTTACGAAGACAAAATCAAGGAATTGTAAGTGAGGAAAGCAACTTTTTAGTAAAAGTTGTTAAAAAAATGGTAAACAAATATATGGCAATAGTGGAATGTGACACAAAAACATTTCATAATGTGATGGACAAAGCTGAGGGAAGACTTTATATAGGGTATGATGCATGCCGATGCTACGAATACGTTAATATTATGAGGTGTTATAACTGCTACGGATTTAAGCATTTGGCAAAGGAATGTAAGCAAGGAAAAGTGTGTGGAAGATGCTCAAACGAAAATCATGAAACTAGAAATTGTAATAGTGATTTCCTGCAATGTGCGAACTGCAAATCTAGTAATGAGAAGTATAAGCTGGGATTGGATGTAAAGCATTCTGCCTTTAGTATGGATTGTCCCACGTACCTGCACTGGGTCAAAGGTGAGAGAGCCAGAATCAATTATGTGGAAGTTCAAAAATAGCGATCATTTAAGGTAAGCGGGGGGGGAGAAAATTTATGCAGATACCACTGGGTCTTTAAGAGAAATCACTATCCTACATCAAAATATACAGTGTATACGAACAAAGACTTTGGAAATGCAAATGTATATAGAAAGCATGAATAAAAAACCTGATCTAATTTGTCTGTCGGAGCACTGGATGGAAAAAGAAGAAGAAACTTTTATAAGGATTCAAGGGTATAAACTCGGATCTTCTTTTGCAAGACCTAGCATGAAGCATGGAGGTGCATGTATCTTTGAAAGGGAAGACCTCCATTTTGAAGAAGACAAGAATATTGTGCAAAGTAGTGTTGAGGGGTCTATAGAATGTGCTGGTGTCGTAGACAAAGACTTAAGGTTACTAGTTGTTTGTGTATATAGGAGAGGATTGGGGTCGTTTGAGACATTTATAGACAAATTGGAAGAAATATTAGATTATATTAGGGTAAAGTATGTTAAATTTAAACTTGTATTGGCCGGAGATTTTAATTTAAACTTGTTAGTAAGAACGATTAAGAATGACCTATTTATGGATCTATTGTCGGGTTATAATTTGAGGCAGGCTATTTTTGCACCGACAAGGGAGGCAAAGAACTCATCCACACTTATAGATAATATTTTTGTAAATATTGATGGTTTTAGTGCTGCTGTGATTGAAAATGCTCTCTCGGATCATCATGCGCAGCTTATTTCATTTCACTCAGAGCAGGCTGAAACTTTAGATTACAAGTATATTAAAAAAAGAATATTTTCAAGAAAAAGATTACTTCTGTTTAGGCAGGAGCTGCAGACTGTTGACTGGAGCCCCATACTGGAGTGCAATGACGTCAATGTATGCTATAATACATTTATAAATATAATAAAATGTCTAATGAATGTAATTTTTCCAACAAAAAAAAATATAATTGTAAAAAACTTCATAATGGTTGGATAACTAAAGGTATAAAAATTTCATCTAAAAATAAAAGGAAACTATACTCTGAGAAAAAGAAAGGTAAAATATCTAACGATGAATTCAAGAGATACGATAAAATTTTAAAGAAAGTTATATTGGAAGCTAAAAGAAAATCAAATACTGAATTTATTTTGAATTCTGATAATAAAACTAGGGCAACCTGGTCATTGGTAAGGAATATATCTGAAAATTCTCAAAAAAATTCAATAATCGACACTTTTGCGCCGAAATATGGGGATTCAGTGACAGCATTGAATGCTTTAAACCATTACTTCATTAATTCTTGTCCACATGTTGATGGTAGTGGGACAGTTGACTCATTCTCTATAGAAGGGTGTCAGCGGACGATATTCTTAGAACCAACTAGCACCGAAGATGTCTGTAGATGCATAAAAAATTTGAAAAACAAAAAATCCGTAGGAGAGGACCAGGTGCCTGTTTCGCTGCTGAAGGAGACGGCAGATATTATATCTATACCTTTGGAACATATTATTAATGTTATGTTCTCGACAGGAGTCTTCCCATACCAATTAAAGCTTGCACATATAAAAAGCAATATATAAAAAAGGTGACCGAGCTGAAGAAAAAAAATTATAGGTCGGTATCACTGCTGTCAAATGTGAGCAAAATTTTTGAAAAAATATTATACTCCAGATTGATATCCTTCCTTGAGCGAGGCAATGTCCTGGCTGATCAGCAGAATGGCTTCAGTCGACATAAATCTACTATTAGAGCTATTTATCAAGCCATGTCAGAGATTCTTAATTCTTTAAATGATGATAGGGTGACTGTGGCCATGCTTCTCGATTTGTCAAAAGCATTTGACTCGGTAAATCACTCAATACTTTGCTTAAAACTAGAGAAGTATGGAATTAGAGGTGTAGCTCTTCAGCTCATAAAATCATATTTAAAAAACAGAACACAATGTGTTATTGAAACAGACCCTTGTGGAAAACTTGCTTGCTCTGAGAAGGTCATAATAAAAAGGGGTGTACCTCAAGGTTCAATTTTAGGACCCCTGTTATATATACTGTATACTAATGAATTGCCTAAAGTGTCGCATGACTATATAGTGCTGTATGCCGATGATACTACTCTGATCTTTAAAGAGGATAATAAACATCTCTTACTTCAAAAAATGGTTAATACTCTAAACCTATTAAGGCAATATTTTACTTCGAATGATCTACTTTTAAATATCTCAAAAACACAGATGATTCTATTTTCTAACAGAAGTAATGAACGTGTAACAGTAACATATGACAACATTGATGTAGTTTCGGGAGATGAGATTTTATTTCTTGGAGTGATTGTGGACAGGAGACTTGACTGGAAGTGTCATGTCAGTGCTTTGGCCAATAATATGGCTAAGTATTGTTACGCGCTAAGAGTCATTTTAGATTATGTTGGTGAAGACGCAGCACTGTCTTCTTATTACGCCTACATTCATTCGCGTATGAGATATGGAATCATCTTTTGGGGAAATTCCTGTGAAATAAACAGAATTTTGGTTTTGCAGAAAAAGTGACTAAGAGTAGTGTACAGAATAAAGGCAAGAGATAGTTGTAAAAACGTATTCATTTCAAAACGGATTTTTACTGTAATAAGTTTATATATATATGAAGCAGTGTTATTTGTTCATAGTAATAAAGACCTATTTCAAGAAAGCATAAGAGTGCATGAACATAACACTAGGTTAAAAAATGATTTAAAACCAAACAAAAGTAAATATTCCTATATACAAAAGAATGTACATTTTTGTATTCTAAGATTGTACAATAGTTTTCCTAATCATGTTAGAATTTTAAGAACGAACTTGCTGAAACTAGTAATTAAGAATTATTTAGTCCGTAAGGCATTTTATAGTTTGGAGGAGTTCTTTGCTGATGAATCTCGGCTATTTTTATGTGTGTAACTAGAATATTTGATAAAATGCAATATTTCTTAGTTTAAGAACTTTTGACATTGTTCCACGCTCCTATATGGAGCTTTGTAATTTGTAATTTACAAGGAATAAATAAAAAACATTATCTATCTATCTATATATATATATATATATATATATATATATATATATATATATATATATATATATATATTTATATATATATATATATATATATATTTATATATATATATATATATATATATATATATATATATATATATATATATATATATATATATATATATATATATATTGTAACCTGTGCACTTGCCCGCTTTTTGTGGCGTCATTTTGTACCCTGTGAAAATTGTTTGCACTTTGTGGCGGCTATTTTGTACCGTTTGAAATTTGTTTTTCCCACGCTTGGGCGCAATTTTCTTGCAACCTCTTTTTAATTTCTGATAATGAATTGAGTGAATCCTGATTTTAAAAGAACTAAAGAAATTAAACACACACTAGCTCAGTTTTCCTTGGTAGAGAAATATGGGTAAGAGATAATTGTTATACGTCTTTTTGGAATTATTTTCTATTTTTTTTTAAGCTTCAGTTGTACAAATTTTGGGCACCATTCATTTTAAAATAGAAAGGATCTAACTTCAGTTAGAAAAATGAAAAAATACTGAAGTGTTTTACGGTTATTACTAAAAAGAATTATTCTAGTACAACTTTTCTTATCCTGAAAAGAAAAATAGGTATTCAGTGAGAC
This sequence comes from Pachyrhynchus sulphureomaculatus, assembly GCA_019049505.1. Classification (NCBI taxonomy): domain Eukaryota; kingdom Metazoa; phylum Arthropoda; class Insecta; order Coleoptera; family Curculionidae; genus Pachyrhynchus; species Pachyrhynchus sulphureomaculatus. Next base: position 122,062,991 of record CM032453.1, read on the forward strand.
ACTAGCTTTAATCAACAAAAAAAAATGAAAATTTATTCATGATTTAAAATAAAAGTTCCAACCTTTGCAGTTTTAAGGAATACAAAAAAAAATTCTAGCCTAAAAGTAGTTTTTATAAATTAGAGTCCCTAAATCAGAGATTTTTCTTCTAAATCTTGACTACACCCGAAATCGAAGAGTCGTGATTTTCACTTCGCGATTTTTCAGTTCAAATTGCTGTTAATACACTTATTTGCGGGGAATATATTTATTGATGTATGTTCTGGTAACTTACGGTCTTCCTATGTGCTTCTAGGCCTTCAATGCAACACAAAACCGATTTCACACTTTTGAGAAGAGCCTACTTTAACTACTCCATTTAGAAAACACACAAAACCCACTACGGCTTTATGATCAAAAAACTCGTGCTTAACTTGGCTCTCGTAGATATTGTCGTAAGCCTCTACTGCGGCTCGGTGGAAATTAGCCTCTGCGGCTTGATGTTACTAAGCCTGGCGGCGGCTCGATGGTACTCAGCCTGGCGGCGGCTCGGTGTTCTAAGCCTGGCGGCGGCTCGGTGGTACTAAGCCTGGCGGCGGCTCGGTGGTACTAAGCCAAGATTCGCGTCCTCCGGACCCTTAAATAAGCCGTGGGCACTCTGTCTGTAATATGGCGACGCCGGAACCAAAACTCCGGATACAAACATTTGACCAATCCCGGCGTACCGATAGATTCGGTCGCAAACCCGCACAGCACATTATATAACGAGCGGCTTGGAATTTCTGATTAATATACCGCTCGATACAAAAATGAAAAGAAGTACATTATAAAGAGAAAAATCAGTAACATTATATGGTCTTAAAATCTAGGAAAAAATGAATGTTACATTACCCCCTTCCAAAAAGAAATAGACTACACTAGTCTATTAAACTAAGGCTACTTATGAAAAGGTACAAAGTGGTACACTATCACTTAATACTAAGGTCAGAACTTAAAACAAAATTACAAACTTCGGACCTTACTACTAGACTTAATTCAATTAAGCACTAATATTAAGTACAATGAAAACCAAATGAAAATCTTTGCATGTACCCAAGAATCTTATAACTAGACTTAACTTAATTAAGCACTAAGGTTAAGTACATCAAAAAGTAAATAAAAAATCCTTGCATGAACATAAGAAATACCTGTTCAAAGTAACAATCGCGGTCTTCTTATATAAAAGAATCAGCTCTGTTATTGTTACCAAAACAAAAAAAAAAATATAACTTTGTCTAGACTCTTGTCTAAATCAAAAAAAAATGAACTGAAACAAAGAATGAACACCCCCCTTAAAATATTTTAAGGATTGTCTGAAAATTTTCTATTTCAGCAAAAGAAATTTATAAAAATTTCTTAAATAAAGAAAAACAAAAAAAAATAAGTGATTCTAGTGCAAACACTAACACTAAAAGGAGAAAGTCTTGTAAGACCATTTAGCACAAGGCTAAGAAAAACACCTGGATGAAAATCCAGACAAACGCTCGGAAAAAAAATCGCCATCAATGCTCTAGCTCACCGCTAAGAGAACATTCTAAATCTAGTATCACTACTAGTCGCATCAGAAAATAATCGCACTCTATCGCGCAATGTCGACGTCCTAAGACATCTAGACATGCTAAAATCGCCAGGGAAAACGCTCTGGTTTATCGCCAGAAAACACGTCAGCTCATCGCCAACTAAACACTCTGGTATATCGCCAGAAAAAAACCTCGGCTCCTCGCCAAGAAAACATTCTGGTACATCGCCAGAAAAAAACCTCGGCTCCTCGCCAAGAAAAACATTCTGGTACATCGCCAGAAAAAAGCCTCGGCTCCTCGCCAAGAAAACACTCTGTAAATAGTCCTCGACTACACAAAGTCTGCGTTCTAAAAGAACAATCTCGCCATTAACATAGTGAGCAGCTATAAAAGCTAACAATATCACTATAGGCACAGTGAATAGCTACCAAAGCTAAAATTCACTCTAAACACAGTGAATAGCTATAAAAGCTAAAATTCACCAAACTGAATGATCCTGCTTCAAAAAGCAATGTTCACAAAGAACAGAATGATTAGTCCACGCGCAACTAACATTCAAGGAAACATTCCTAGCATAACTATGTGAGACAGCTAGTCTCTAAATAGGACCTCCCTAAAGTCATAATCCTATATATAGGAGTCCATAAACAAAACGACTCAAAATCACACATTTTGAGCACATGCCCTCAGGCAACCAACATACACTGAAATATATACAGAAATATATACAGAAATATATACAGAAATACATACAGAAATGTATACAGGAGTTCAAATCCCAAACTCTTGGTTATGATAACTCCATATCGAGCTTGGTGAAAGCTCTTAGCAACAGCTAATCAAATCTTCGGCACATCGCACCAAAGTGACAAATCTGCCTAGAAACATGAGCCAGAAAAAACGCCTTCCGTCATTCTTCAGGGTGGCTACACAGAGATATAAAATTTAACCAGCACTGCGCTTCTCCAAGTTGCATGAAGAACCCTCGTGTACTGGTCTCGCCCTAGAACAACAACGAAAAACACTCAATCCATCCCACATAACAGGAGACAAACACCTCACCACGATATACTGAAAGGTGGAGACAATAAAATACGGAAATGGTGACCCTGGTGTCCACCAACAAAAGGGAGTAGATTATAGCATCCACTTAACTAAAACGGTGTCTACCACACCACCATAAGTCAAAAAAAAAATTTAATCAATAGGGTGTTCCGAAACACACTACTGCCAACAGCCTGTCACCACTAATAGGCTAATTGGAGCTGAGGTCGACTACAGTAGCTAGGCTCTCCTTTGGCTCAAATAGAAATAACCATTGAGTAACAAAACCTCTAAAGGTCCCAAAGGTCAAACGTTCGCCCCCCATAGACTACCCTTCCAATCAGTCTGTTCCTCAGGAAGGCTAACTCCCTGCCAAACGTCGTAACGGCCTCTGTTAGCACCCGGTGCATCACAGCCTGTAAAAAATAACTTATGGGATACAACCTAAAAGGTTTACAAGGTTGACTTAACCAAGCTTCTAATGGAAATTTCCAAAAAACGAAAATGAGCTTAAAAAGCTACATGAAGCAAAAATTTCTCTATTTTTCGGTGGCAACGCAACAAAACTTTTGAAAACGACAAGAGTTTTTTCCAGCTTAATCAGAAACAAGAAGAAAGCATCGTTGACAGCTAAAATATTCGATTATGGTGTTAATCGTCTCCCTAGACAATAGCCTCTAGAAGAAACTGCTACAGGTATCAGGCATAACCGTTTTCTGTCAGCCCAAACTTCTAGATTATCTGGTGAAAATCTAAAAATTCGGTTAGGAATCTTCCTTCACTGCGCTTAGCCTCTCTTGACAAGGTTCTCATCTCGGTATCAGATTTTGATCATTTCTTTGTGAAACGACTGTCTTACTCTGCTCTCATCTCTTGTAAATGATCAGCCTTTAGTTCTCCTGCAGGACTTCAATTTCCTATCAATCTGATAGTAGACCGAAAAAACTCAACATACACCTATGAGTCTATGCAAAAAAAATTTTTAAAAAGTTTGTGACTCAAAGGTAACATTTAAACGGCCCCGAGAAGAATAGAATATACCCTCAGTTTGTCAATTCAGAAGAAGATCTAAATCAAAATAATCCAAGTCTTAGACTCACTGGATAAACCAAAATCAATTTACTCTTAATTGCACCGAAAATATACCACTAAGGTAATAGAAATACACCCACTCGGGTAACAAACTTTGAAATTGCTCATAAAAATTTTGACTCTACATCACACTACACGAGCTACATCTTGCGCTTGTCCTAACTCAAGATCCCCTTGGATTGCCTCTAATCAAAATTTCGCTTCCAAGTGTCAAGAACTGGATATTATATGGGGTCATTAGCAAATCAAATCCCGCGACCACCGACATACCAGTCTTATGATAAATCCTGAGTGTGACTCCTTCGCAAGCTCGCTAAAACTGAGTCGATGCTAAACATCAACCTCAATCAACCTAAGTTTGGGATATGGCCAATACCCAAAACCTTAGCATTAAACAATAAAAGTAAGCTATTCTCTGCTCAACTTTTATAACAGTCAAAAAACGGGGTCGTCACCTCTACAGAGCAACATCAAAAAAAAATAAAGTAAAGCAATTAAGATAATGTAAATATAAATTATTCTTCTTCTGACAAACTTTCATTAGGGTTAGGTTCATTGAATGGTTTTTAAGTCCTTAATATGCCATCGTCCTATTTTAGTCCCATCTAAATTAACCAAACCATAAACTAAATCTGAAATCTTTTCTCTTATCACGCAATGCACATACTTAGGTACCAACTTAGATGTGAATTTATCGGCTGCACTGGAAAGAATTTTATTTTTTCGCCAAACGTGATCACCTATATTAAAGGCAAAATCCCTTTTTCTAAGGTTGTAAGACTTACTGTTCCGTTCATAAGCCTTATGTATCCTACTACGCACGTCGGTGAAATTAAAATTTACTAAAATTCCGAATTTTTGTGCAAAATCACATCCTAAAACCAAAGTATGTGATAGAGAAGGTACTACTAGAGCAGAGATTACTAAACAATGACTATTGCAGACTAGCGGCAACTCAACCGTACCTAAAACTTTTAGACGGCTGCCATCTGCAGTGGTAACACTTCTATTTTCGATATGGCATATTTTTATTCTTAAACGACTTAAAATTTTATTACCATTCTGACCTACTGAGGTATTTGCACGAGAGTCAAATAAAGCCGAGAAATGGACACTTAATGGATTTATCTTTATATGCGGTCTATTATCTAAATATTTATGCACGAATAAAGGAGATATGTGACCATTTGGAGAAGCAGGAGTTTTAACTTGAGAAGGAGGATTTTTATTAGACTAAAAAAAAATCAGAAACTTTTGTAACTATTTAGTCCAATCTGATCTATTGGATTATTTCTTTACTTAAGATCCTCGTTGGAATCTTTCTTTTATCCGCGACCGGACGTTCTGAGAAAATACGACGGATTTTCATTTCATAGTCTAACTCATATTCCAGTAAGTGATTGACTTTAAAATTGAAAGCTTCCATGATAAATGAATACAATTTAAAAGAATTGTTTAAAAGGTCGTGAAAATATTTCTCCTGTGCTCCCAATAGTCAAAATAAAAAATATGTAAAGGCACTTAAAATATGTAAACTTCTTTACCAAACATTTAAAAAATCTTCAACAATTTCAAAAAAATTTCTAAGTATTGCCTTGTATTAAAATTCTTTTACCAAATATGTTAAGAATTTTCAACAAAAAAACTCCAAATATCGTTTCATATCAGCAAAGTATTTTTTAATATTCATGCAAAACATCGGTGAGAAAAAAGTACAGTTTTTTCTTCGGTTAACCGCAAAATAAATCTAACACTGCAAAAATTAAAGTAAACCAGCACATCTGCTAATCTGAACTATAAAAGTAGCTTTTAAGAAAAAAGTAGGAATCTCTTATCTTAGAGTCGATTAACAAAAAAATTCAAATATCTAAACCACTATCAGATAAATTGAAATAAATAATTCTACAAATTTCCTGCTTTTGTCTTATTGCTATAGTGTAGTTTCGTTTAATTAAATATTATGAAATAAAAATATCTGAAAAGTTAGAGCTTTTACTTTGTTCGAAAGCTAGTACACTGAACCCTTTAAAAAATAAAATTCCAAAAGCCCCACGTTGGGCGCCATTTTGTAACCTGTGCACTTGCCCGCTTTTTGTGGCGTCATTTTGTACCCTGTGAAAATTGTTTGCACTTTGTGGCGGCTATTTTGTACCGTTTGAAATTTGTTTTTCCCACGCTTGGGCGCAATTTTCTTGCAACCTCTTTTTAATTTCTGATAATGAATTGAGTGAATCCTGATTTTAAAAGAACTAAAGAAATTAAACACACACTAGCTCAGTTTTCCTTGGTAGAGAAATATGGGTAAGAGATAATTGTTATACGTCTTTTTGGAATTATTTTCTATTTTTTTTTAAGCTTCAGTTGTACAAATTTTGGGCACCATTCATTTTAAAATAGAAAGGATCTAACTTCAGTTAGAAAAATGAAAAAATACTGAAGTGTTTTACGGTTATTACTAAAAAGAATTATTCTAGTACAACTTTTCTTATCCTGAAAAGAAAAATAGGTATTCAGTGAGACACTAGCTTTAATCAACAAAAAAAGAAAATTTATTCATGATTTAAAATAAAAGTTCCAACCTTTGCAGTTTTAAGGAATACAAAAAAAATTCTAGCCTAAAAGTAGTTTTTATAAATTAGAGTCCCTAAATCAGAGATTTTTCTTCTAAATCTTGACTACACCCGAAATCGAAGAGTCGTGATTTTCACTTCGCGATTTTTCAGTTCAAATTGCTGTTAATACACTTATTTGCGGGGAATATATTTATTGATGTATGTTCTGGTAACTTACGGTCTTCCTATGTGCTTCTAGGCCTTCAATGCAACACAAAACCGATTTCACACTTTTGAGAAGAGCCTACTTTAACTACTCCATTTAGAAAACACACAAAAACCCACTACGGCTTTATGATCAAAAAACTTGTGCTTAACTTGGCTCTCGTAGATATTGTCGTAAGCCTCTACTGCGGCTCGGTGGAAATTAGCCTCTGCGGCTTGATGTTACTAAGTCTGGCGGCGGCTCGATGGTACTCAGCCTGGCGGCGGCTCGGTGTTCTAAGCCTGGCGGCGGCTCGGTGGTATTAAGCCTGGCGGCGGCTCGGTGGTACTAAGCCAAGATTCGCGTCCTCCGGACCCTTAAATAAGCCGTGGGCACTCTGTCTGTAATATGGCGACGCCGGAACCAAAACTCCGGATACAAACATTTGACCAATCCCGGCGTATCGATAGATTCGGTCGCAAACCCGCACAGCACACTATATAACGAGCGGCTTGGAATTTCTGATTAATATACCGCTCGATACAAAAATGAAAAGAAGTACATTATAAAGAGAAAAATCAGTAACATTATATGGTCTTAAAATCTAGGAAAAAATGAATGTTACAATATATTTATATATATATATATATATATATATATATATATATATATATATATATATATATATATATATATATATATATATATAGGGTTCTCTAAAAAGTATTTAGCCTTTTTCTCGTTAGTTAGTTTTGGCTCAGGTAATTTAAGTCGAATCGGGTTATATTTAATGTCCCTGAAATATGGCATTTGACGGTCGTGGACATGCAAAAACTGAAGATGGGTGAGCTTATGAAGAAGTTTGTGGTGTTTTATGAACAAGATACGTTATCAAGCGAATAGCCAAAAGATGTTTCAGTCGTTTTCGTTCTGGACATTTCGATGTCAAAAATATTCCTCGCACTGGCCGACTAATGACAAAAAAACCTGGTAGAATTTTGGCAAAAGTTGAGTAAAACGGGCATGCAACAACAAGGGAGTAAACATCTATCATTAAATAGTTTTAAATCATTAGGACAAAGCTGGCTACCATAAGAAGCTGAATGTTTTGGCGCCACATGAAAAATTTACTCGGTCGAATTACTATCTGCGAATCTCTACAGAAACTTAACGCAATCGAACAATTTCTGAAGAGGTTGACCACGGGTGATGGAAAGTGAATCACGTACGATAGTAATGTGCGAAAAAGGTCGTCGTCGAAAAAGGTTCAAGCTCCTCAAACGATGGCAAAGCTCTGGATTGACGCCAAAAAAGGCGATGCTGCGTGTTTGGTGGAATTATAAGGGAATTGTTCATCAAGAGCTGCAGCAGTTTGGCCAAATTATTGATTCTGCACTCTATTGTCCGCAATTGACAAAACTGAAACAAGCGATTGATAAAAACTTGCCGAAACTAGTCAACAGAAAGAGTACATATTTAGTTTAATAAAGCTCTGTCAATATATATATATATATATATATATATATATATATATATATATATATATATATATATATATATATATATATATATATATGTAAATATGACCTGATTGATCTTGAAATCGTTAGATTTCAAGATCAAAGTTAGCTAATTAAAATGTTTTTACTTATAATACTTGCAAAAATGTTTTTTCCCACAGGCTTAGCATAATTAGTTTTATATTGAACTGTGATCAACAGCAGGGTTTATTCAAGATTACGTATCAATAATTAGAATTTTGGAATATGGAAATTTGTAGTTAGGGTACTCGATAAACTAATCTAAGGTTGAATGAAATTCATAGAAGTGTCAATATCTCGAAATCTAACGATTTTTAGTAAGGTCATATTTACATATTTTGGTAAGTTATGAACTGGGCTCAGCCCTCGAAGGGAATATGTTTGTTGTTATATATATATATATATATATATATATATATATATAAATATATATATATATATATATATATATATATATATATATATATATATATAGTACCTTTACAAAATAACTTTTTCTGTGTCCCCTTAAAATTGTAATTTGACAATTAGAGGTTTAAATTGACAAGAACAGCAATAAGGCAGTTTTGTCTTTTATGGATCTAGCACACGTACTACAGGGAAGTCCCTAAAGCGCTACTGGTGCGACACGTGTGCGGAGAAAGCGATTCACGTTGTTCTTGAATCGCTGTAGATTGTACTGGGTGGGAAACACAGTCCTGGGTAAACTATTCCAAAGGTATGATGTTCTCCATATAAAAGACTGCTTGAAAAGCGCTCTACGAGGAGTAACAATCTGAACCTCATACGGATGTGAAGTATTACCGAGACGTGTACTTCTAACATGCACCGCTCTGGGAAGAATTAAGCGGGCCACATCTTTCGAACACTTTCCATGAAAGTGCTTGTAGAATAGGCTCAAGTCGCCAACCGTTCTTCGATGTTCCAGCGAATCAAAGCCGCCGGTCAGTTCCGGGTCTCCAATCAGACGAACAGCTCTTCTCTGAATAGAATCCAACAAATGCAGTGTATGTTTGGGAGCGGAGCTACAAACATGGGAGCAGTATTCTATAGTTGGTCGAATTTGAGCTTTGTAAAGAATTAACAGTTGTTGTGGAGTGTAAAGCTTTCTGGTTCGAAATAATATTCCTAACTTCTGAGAAGCTCTCCTTGCTATGCCTGCAACATGTTCATGCCAGGACATATTTGCTCCCAAATTAACGCCCAACAAATTGATTGACGATGTTAGAGGAATGGAGTGCCCCGTCATAACTATGTCGGGTTCAGCAACGTTAACTTTTTTTTTAAAAAAAACTGCCGCCTGGATGTTTGTAGCGTTAAATTTGACTTGGTTACTGTCATCCCAAGATAGAATTTCTTCCAGGTCTTTGTTAAGTTGAATGACTTCTTGCTGTCTGCGGATATTCGTCTGAGTAGCCGATGTCCGAGCGTTCAAAGTGAATGAAGAGATAAGTGTACTGTCATCTGCAAAGCTATAGATTGGATTCCCGGTCTTTTCCAGCAGATCGTTAATGTAAATGAGAAAGAGAGTAGGAGACAGTATGGAGCCTTGAGGTACACCAGCGTTGATAGTGAAGGTGTTAGAAAGAAATCCGTCGACTGCCACTCGTAAAGAACGCTCTCTGAGAAAACATGAGAGCCACAAACAGAACTTTTCAGACATACCATAAGAATGTAGCCTAGCCAACAGCCCATCATGCCAAACACGGTCGAAAGCCTTGGATATGTCAAGAGCAACCGCTCGAGATTCTCCAAAGGGTTCAATTGCGTTGTTCCAAACATGTGTTACATAAGCCAGAAGATCTCCTGTTGATCTATTTTTACGAAAGCCATATTGGTGATCGCTAATAATGTTGAATCCTTCAAGATATTTTAGAAGATGCTGATTAATAGCCTTTTCCATGACTTTCGATATTATTGAAAGCAATGCGATTGGTCGGTAGTTATTTGGTAAGGTCTTCTTGCCTTTTTTAGGTATCGGCTGAACTGTGGCACATTTCCAGCAGGAAGGAAATATTCCCCTTTTGTAGGATAGGTTGAAAAGTCTACAGAAAACTGGTGTTAGTTTCCTCGCACAGTTTTTGAGAACTATGGCAGGTATTCCGTCAGCGCCAGAAGCCTTTTTGGTGTCTAGCTTCATCAGAATACGCTTTATGATACGCTGTTTGAAGACAACATCGGGCATCCTTGACTGCACTATGAGAATAGTAGGTGGTGTTTTTCCTTGGAAATCGACGGTAGAATGTGAAGCAAGGAGTTCAGCCAACAAGTTCGCTTTCTCAACAGGTGTCGTTGCAATAGAATTATCTGGCCGTGTGAGTGGTGGTATGGTGGATTTGGTGAGATTTTTGACTAACTGCCTTAGCGACCGACCAAAAGGACCTGGAACTTTCGGGACAAGCGAGAAGTTTGTTTCTGATCCGTTGATTGTGTACCTCCTTGGTTTCGTCGATAATTTCTTTGCATCTGTTCCTAGCACGGACGGTGTTACGATTTATGGTGTTAGGATTTTCACGCCACTGTCGGTATGCAAGATGTTTAGAAGCAACAGCTTCTTTGCATTTTAGGTCAAACCAAGGCTTGCCGTTGGAAGGGCATTTCTTCGAAAAAGGGATGTAAGCCTCCATACCGGCCAAAATAACATCGCAAACCTCCCTGGCGTTAAAGTTAAGAAGCTGAGCAGTACAAGCTTAGAAAATTTGTTTTTATTCATAATTAAATTACTTGTCCGAGGACTTAACGTTCGATTGGTTTATTCAATTTTCTTACTAAATAATTATTATTATAATATATTTATTACATAAAATATTTCAATATTCACAACAAAAGTCGATTGAACAGTTGGAGTTTTTAGATTTAATGACAATTACTCTGAGTTTAAAATTTAGACCCTTTAGTGCATTTTTATAAACTTTTATAGTTCTGCATTCTAAAAACAACTATGAACATAACTAGAAGTTCCCTATATGATCGTAGAAGTTAGAAAAAGGTTAAAATGCTTCTGTATGGAAATTACTAAGTGATAATGACTATTATAACACCAGACGTCCTAATGAAAAAACACTGATCCTGTTTTAAAGATACTTTAATGGGTTTAGAGTGCCAAAGGCACGATTAAAACCCGTCGCGCCATAGCGCTGTATGGTTCTATGCTATTTATTTACATTGCTTATGGGTATATATATATATATATATATATATATATATATATATATATATATATATATGATCATTAGTTCAGATACTACTTTTTAGATGCTTTAAAATTTGAAACATTTCATACCTATTGTCGTTGCAAACACAATGAGCGGCACTAAGGATAAATTTCTCATTCAAAATTGTCCCACCGCAGATATGTTTCGTATTATAGCGCAAAGATACCTGAAAATAACGAAATTGGGTTTTTAAATACAAAATGGTTATCGATCTTTTTACTTTATTTTAAAACTTTATCATAAATAATATTGATAATCGATGCGAAAAACTTTTTAAAGTTTTTTACAATTAATTTTAATTAAATTAAAATTTACAAAGTTTAAAAAATAATCATGTGAGTACGAAAGCGCCACGACTGACGTGCCATGTTTGTGATGTCATTATGTTAAAGTGTTTTCACGTAAAGTAAATCCCAAGATATAAGATCCTCCCTTTTTGCTTTGGGGTAACAAACCACTCTATTAGGGTTTTGTGCATAGTTGCCAGGTATTACGATAAACGTATTTTTATTTTATCTGCTTTGTATACCGCTCTTACTTGCACCTGCAATCATATTGGATCTCATTTTACCTGTATATTTACTACCTGGCAACCCGGTTTGGAGCTCTTTAAGTATTTGATAATATAGGCCTAATGACTGCAAGCCCCCATTATGATTCGAAAGATACTTTTTATTATTACTTACAACTTAGAACGTAACGGTTCTATTTTAATTATGTGGCGTCCTTGGGAAAATTGCAATAGTGGCTATCGTAAGAAAAAACATTTATCACTTGACGCTAAACTAATAGTGAAAAATGTTTACGACAGTTTGGTAAAAAGAAATTTGAATAAGCAAAGTATTTTGTAAGAAACCAGTAAACTAACAAAAACCCCAATTTCTACGATTAAGGGTATTGTAGGAAAACCATCACTCAGGAACAGGAAAAAACGGAAAGATTTTTGAAATGCATCATGTAGACGATTGTGAAAAAGACGTCATTAGGAGAAAAATATATTCTATGTATGAAGAGCAGTTGGTGCCTACAAAATAAAATTAGGACTGATGCAGGACGGGACCAATATACATTGTGGTCGATCAACCCTTCACAGAATTCTCTTAAGAATGGGATTTACGTTCCGAAAAATCAACAAAAGGCAAGTAGTCATGGAGTCACAAAGATTACGAATCTTGCGACATTCTTATTTACAAGAAATTAAAAAGTATCGATCAGAGAATTGGCCAATAATTTACTTTGGCGAAACATGGTTCGATATCCATGATATTGTGCAAAAAGGGTGGGTTGACAGCAGTACAAAATGTCAGACTAACGCACCTTTAAATAAAGGTAAACGAATAATCATTTTGCATGCTGGATCTGAAAAGGGCTGGGTTTCAAATTGTCTACTAGTATCTGCAAAAAACATAAAAGATTCTAGTTTGGAGTATCACGAAGACACGACCGCAGAACTTTTTGAAAACTGGTTTATTTTGCCAAATGTTCCCGAATAGACTGTTATAGTTATGGACAATGCAAGTTATCACAGTCGTCTACTAAATAAGGTTCCTAATGCACCCAACACCAAATCGGAAATACAGGAATATATGTTAGAAAATTACATTTATTTTGACTTTAGTTAAAAAAAAGTGATCTTTTGGAAGTTTTGAAAGACTGTAAATTGAAAAAGAAATATGTTTGTGATATTATGGCTAAGAAAATGGGACACACTGTTTTGCGGCTTCCTCCGTATTATTGTGTGTTTAATCCAATTGAACATATTTGGCATCAAGTTAAATAAAAATAAGGGCACAAAATGTTTCTCCTACTTTAAGTGTGTCAGTGGTTGAATTAGTAAAAAAAGTTATAAATGATATACCTTGTGAAAGTTGGAAGAATTCCATTCAGTATGTTGTTAAAGTTGAAGATTCATATATTTATGTAAATAATATAAAACCACCGATAATTACCTCAGCTGATGACAGTGATAGTGAAACCGAATTAGGTTTAAGTTAAAATATATTTTTATTTATACAATATGTCCCCTCTTGTAATCCCCATTCATTCAAACTGGTACTTCTTATCTATTTGTTTTTACATGCATCTACAGCTCCAAAAACACTTATAATTTTATTTATTTGCATTAATGAATAAAATTCTTAAGTCCATCTCTGCAACCTATCATAAACAAAAGGTCAGAATTTTGCCCACTTAAAACGGCAAGAATCAGGATCTTATTTTTCGGGACAGGCTATAAGTACTGTCAACTGCTTCTATCTGTGTATATACTGTTAATTGAAGGATAATATATTTTGTTATATTTGTTAAAAATGTAAATGTAAATCAGAAACAAAATATTTTTGTTAAATATAATTAAAGTATTCATAGGGTGTCACGCGAAAGTTACGGTGACATGGTTATAGTTTTTGTTCAGCTTAAACGCAAAAATGATTATTATTATATTAAAATACTTACATCGAAGTGATCTTCACAACAGAAAAACTCCGATGTTGTTTTAGGATTAATCGTTGTACTGCTTGGAACCATTGATTTAGACGTTTAACATCTTGTGGCATTTTTAAAAAAAAATTTTCGGGAGTTGTTTTTGTAGTATTCGTACAAAATGGTACGAAACAGGCACGATAACTTTTTAGACTAGATATTTTCATTAAATTTATTAATACACTGATGATAATAACAAGAATAAATTGATTGAAAAATTAAAATACTTGTATCAACTATCTGTAATGTTGGGGTAAAATAAACATTGTGCCGTCACACGCGCTCGGGTTTTTTCGGCGAGTCATAGGTAATATATTTACAAATTTATTTTCAATTTGATTTAACTTTTTAATTATAACGAAAAAAAATTGTTATAAAACTTATATATGTTCTTTCCATTTACGACAATTTTTTTTTTTTTTTCTAAACCCCAATTAGCTTAAAACTCAAAATATGTCATTGCTATTTTTACTTTTATACATGACACACACAACAGTATATGTGAAACATTTTACTCACATTTTGATTTGTTCATATGCCTTTAGTTTTAGTTAAACGTAAAAAAAATCGTATTTAGCAAAAACTTGGTGCTTTGCATATTATTTTTTATACTTACTGCGAAAGGATATTCTCCTGCAGTTGCATCTGTACCATTAACTATCCTGGAAGAACCTAAATTTAGAAAAATCATGGTAGTGTCATTACGTTTTGTAAATAATTTTACAGTTTGCATTTAATTGTAACATACAACCTCAAACGTTAGAAACTGATTTGACACCCACAGTAAATGGAAGTACTTGAGAATGTGCTATATATAATAGACCAAGAAGGCGACCCGAAATTTTGACCTGTTGACTAGCAGTCTGCCTAGTTGTTCATTCTAGCGGGCGAGTCGAATAACAGCCTCTAACTTTCTTTTTGCGGCCTCCGTGTCCTGGAATGCCCAGATAAGGCCTAAAATTCTACATATAAAAAAGGTCTGTTGTTTAACCACTTGACTCAAGTACCATAACCGTAGATACCGAGTTGCGGTCCGCTTAATGGCCTTTAGAAGGTTGTAAATATGTTGACCTGCCTTTCATCCGAGTTGCGGTAATCGACAAATCGGCAGGTAGGTAGGGTTAAATTATGAAATATTATTAATTCTTAAATATTATTACATTAAATTAGGGTTAACCAAAATTGGATAAAAGTATAAAACGTAAGGGCATTTTTGAAATTTACTACTTTACGTTTAAACTTTTTCAAGTCTTACTTACTTACTTAATCCTTATGCCTTTCTACCCCTTGTTAGGAGTGTAAGGCCCGTGGAGTTGAGTTATTCTATATCTGTTTTTTCCATAATTCCTTTTATATCCTTACATCCTGTTTAAATTGCCAGTTGCCCCTTTTGTTACTTCTGTATTAGTTTCTTCGGTTTGTATGAGTTCTGTATCGTGTTTTGTATAATGTCTTTATGTGGATTTTTGTATGCTTTTCCTTCTAATTTTTTGCATCCATTTCCTTTCCTCTCTGTTTCAAAGATTCCTACAAAGTGTATTTGTTGTTCTCCTGGCAGTTCATCCTCTTTTCCGTTTATACTCCTATTATTTCGTGTTCTTAATCTAAAAACTCGATAATTATTTCCCATTTCTTTCTTTCTATCTATTTCTTTGATTATCTTCTTATTTGTATTCATTCTACTAGTCCTCTCTTCCGTATTCTTTATCTTTGCCAGGGTCATCGTCAATCTATCTATTTCTTTCCTTTTTCTCAGTTTTTTGACTTGATAGTTGTACTATTCTTTGTTTGTTCTTTCAATTTTCTTCCTCAATGACCCATCTATATTCTCTTCCTTCGATTACTATTTTTTCATATCCTAAATTCACCCTTTTTTCATTCCTTCCCTCGTTCTCTGCTATATGCGTCAATTTCTTTTGAATTTCGCTTTCATCTTTTGTTAAATTGTTGCTTATATAAACTCTCTCTCTTAGGTTTCTCAGTTTTTTTTTTATTTTTCATTACAGCTTCCTTATCACCCGTATTTCCATGCCCCCTTTTTTATCACATCTTTAATCTGTACGTTTGTGTCCATACTCCTCTCCATAAAAAGTTCTACACCCATTTTCAGATCTGGTTAGTTATTCGCTTCAAAACTCATGTTTTCTCTAATTATCTTATTTTCCTGTTTCAATGCTTCATTCTCCTTTCTTAGTTCCTTTAACTCTTGTTGGTATCTCTTCTGATCCTGTTTTATTTCCTTTATATCTGACATTAGCTCTCTGATCATTTCTATCAATTTGTCTATCTTATCTACTCTTTCGTTTTTCTCTCTCTGTGGTGTTTTTATCAGCTTTTTACTCCTCTTGAATAATCCCATTGGCTCCTCCTTTTCTTCGACTCTTCCTCTTTTCGAGTCTCCTGAGGTATAATCATCGTTATCCATTGTTTTTTGTGTTATAAAAACTTTACGTGTGTTCCTCGTATATTCCATTTTCAAGCACGGGAGAAAAAGAAAAAAAAATATTGTTTATATTTCTTATCACCATAAACAGTAAAAGGTCGTCGCTTATCGTTTCATTAGCTTCATACAACTTCACAAAATTACTCCCATAAATCTCCAAATTTTTTACTTATTGTCTTAATCCAACACTACACTCTGCTTTATTTCTAGTCCCTCTCGTTTGCAATCGACAAAATAATTAAATAGATTGAAACACTACCGTAATAATGCTCGTTGAACGAGTTGACTATTGCCGGGCATTCTGTTTACGTGTACACACATCGCGATCCGAAACTCAACTCAACTTTCAAGTCTACATGGTCTTATTACAGAAGATGTTGGTATTCTCTGCGGTAAAGTCCAAATGCCAGCGATTAGGATGTGTCTCCTCGTCTACAAAGATCGTGTCAGATTTTGAACGTGCTATTTATGGTGTGGTATCAACCGAATTTCCATTGACAACGCTTGTGGGATGCAGATTTCATTTAGGACAATCCCGGTGGAGAAATATTCAGAATCTAGAATTAACTAGAGAATACAAAGATAAAAATTCTAACATTGGAAAATGGCTTCACCACATGTTCGGGCTAACTTTTCTCCCTGCCGATCACGTGGGAGATGTTTTCGTCCAATTATTAGAAAATCAGCCAGTCCGCCCACAAGTAACATTGTTTCCTGACTATATAGTTGAAAAGTACATCGATGATAGTGCTCCTTTCCGTACAAACCTTTGGGCCGCGCTCGACGCCAGCGTTTGGAGAACTAATAACGGGATTGAGGTTTTTCTTTCAAAATTTGCAAAGGATAGTCGTTCGCTTCATCCGAATTTTCATGAATTTTTAAAGGTCATCAAGGGTTTCCAGACTGAAACATACGCTAAAATCAACGCCGTACAAATCAGTGCACGAAAGTGTTCGACTAATATGTACAATTCAGCATTTTTAGAAAATAAGATAATTCAATATGTACATAAAGAAATTGATGCTGTAACGTTTGTCAAATGCATGTCTTACAAATATAGTAATTACTGAAATATGTCTTTTGTTTTAATTTTCACACATAACTTGCATACTTATAGCTCTATACCTGCCTGTGACGAACGGCAACTCGGCCGTCAATTTTGGGTTCGAAAAAGGTCTGTACCGCAATTCGGAACTTTTTGTTGCCCTTCACGGACCCTGACCGCAACTCGGTATCAACCACCATAACATTTGTTGATACTATAAGGCAGATGCCGCCGAGACCTGACCCATATAAAAATCCTTCTACAAGAAAGGTATAGAAATTAGAAAAGCATTGGACTGATTGTATCGCTCTTGAAGGAGACTATATATATATTTTTGGTGGGTCTAGCACACATGCTACAGGGAAGTCCTTAAAGCGCTCCAGGAGCGACAGGTGTGCAGAAAGAGCGATGCACGTTGTTCTTGAATCGCTGTAAATTGTACTCGGTGGGAAACACAGCCTTGGGCAAATTATTCCAAAGGGCTGATGTTCTCCATATAAAAGACTGCTTAAAAAGCATTCTATGCGGAGTAACAAGCTGAACCTCATACGGATGTGAAGTATTAGGGTGACGTGTATTTCTAACATGCACCGCTCTGGGAGGAATTCAGCAGGCAACATCCTTCGAACACTTTCCATGAAAATACTTGTAGAACAGACTCAAGTCGCCAACTGTTTTTCGATGTTCCAGCGAATCAAGGCCGCCGGCAGTTCGGGGTCTCCAATCAGACGGCAGCTCTTGTCTGAACAGAATCCAACAAATGCAGCGTGTGTTTGGGAGCGGAGCGCCAAACATGGGAGCAGTATTCCATAGTTGGTCGAATTTGAGCTTTGTAAAGAATTAACAGTTGTTGTGGAGTGTAAAGCTTTCTGGTTCGAAATATTATTCCTAACTTTTGAGAAGCTCTCCTTGCTATACCTGCAACATGTTCATGCCAGGATATATTTTGCTCCCAAATTAACGCCCAACAAATTGATCAATAAAGTCGAATTTTGTAAAAAAAATGTGTTTTAAGTAGCTAGACCAAGAACTTTTCAACCTACGTCAACCTCGATAAATGCGAAACCCCCCGTCTAACTCCATTCTTCACCCCTTTAACCTTTTATATAATTTACTATAAATAACACAGGTCTGCAACAAAAATGCTGTCTGGATGTTTTCAACTGATTTCTATGTATTTAGGTGTTCTGAAAACTAAAAAAATACTCAAAAAATTTCAGAACGTCAGGTTTTTTTAGAGAACGCAAAATTTTATTATAAAAAAGGGTTTTTTTTGGGCTAACTTGAAGTCATAAATAAATAGGTATACAGGCCATAACTATCATTACTTTCTAAAGTGTGAGCTAAATTAACAAACATAAACGTTGTAACCAGAAGGTTCGCGCTCCGATAGTGTAGAAAGTGGCGCGGTACAATTACGTGTTAACTCGTCATTGTTTTATAGATCTTGGTTCAATATAGTGCAATGTCATCTGTGCGGAAGTGTGTGAATTCGTCTGACAGTTTCTGTTATATTTGTGGCGAATATATGGTATTAAAGCAACAACTTAATATTACGGACTTTGTAAAAAAAGTATACTTCACGTATTTTGGCTTAAAACTTGGAGATCGGGATAAAGTTTGGGCTCATAAAGTCTGCAAACGATGTGTTGAAGGCCTTCGAAATTAGTTTAAGGACAAGAAAAAAGCTTTCCGATATGCGATTCCTATGGTATGGCGCGAGCAAAAGAACCATAGTGATGATTATTACTTTTGTTCGTGTAATGTGAAAGGGTATAATTCAAAATGGAAGCAGTCCATTTCATACCCCAATCTGCAATCAGCTGTTCGTCCCATCCCTCATGGGACCGAAATACCAGTGCCCAAGGCCCCTGCTACCTTGGAAGAGATTCCAAGTTCTGACGAAGATGGTGCTGTACCTGAACCCGATGACAAGTCAAGTTTTCAATTTGAAGATGACAGCAGTCCGAAATTGTTTTCCCAGGGCGAGCTAAATGATTTGGTAAGAGACTTGAATCTTCCCAAAAACGCTGCTGAGTTGCTTGGATCAAGGCTCAAAAGCAGGAACTTACTTTTGCCGGGAGTGTCTTCCTCCTGGTTTAGATATCGTGAGAAGCAGTTCACTTCCTACTTTGCCCAAGAGGACGAGATGGTTTATTGTACCAATATTGAAGGTTTGATGGATACAATTAAGATCTCATACGACCCAGCACAGTGGCGTATTTTCATAGATTCTTCAAAAAGAAGCCTTAAAGCAGTTCTGCTTCACAATGGCGGTTTCTATGCTTCCATTCCTGTCGGTCATTCCGTACACTTCAAGGAAACCTACAAGAACTTGGAATTGGTTCTTTACAAATTAAAATATAAAGATCACGATTGGCAAGTGTGCGGTGATTTAAAAATCTTGGGCATGTTGCTCGGACAACAATCTGGGTTTACCAAATTCCCTTGCTTTTTGTGTCTATGGGATACTAGAGACCGAGCAAACCACTGGACCAAAAAGTGTTGGCCTCCGAGGGAGCTTAAAGTTGACGAAAAGAACGTCCTGCGTGAAACTTTGGTGCCTCCTCATAAAGTTCTTCTACCACCGCTTCACATAAAGCTGGGATTGATGAAGCAATTTGTAAAGTCACTTCCAAGAGATGGAAATTGCTTCAAATACTTAATATCAAAGTTTCCAGGCCTCTCGGAGGCAAAGTTAAAGGAAGGTGTTTTCGTTGGACCAGATATTAGACGGCTTATGGCTGATCCACGATTCATCACAACCATGACGGATCCTCAAAGAGAAGGGTGGATTGCCTTTAAAGAGGTCATAGAGAAATTTTAGGCAATAACAAAGACCCTAACTACAAACAAATCGTCAATAGAATGTTAAAAAGCATTTCAAGCTTTAGGTTGCCTAATGAGTTTAAAAGTACATTTTCTTCATTCCCACCTCGACTACTTTCCAGAAAATTTAAGAGATCTGAGTGAAGAGCAAGGTGAACGATTTCACCAAGATATTAAGGATATGGAAAAAAGATACCAGGGAAGATGGAGCGTCTCAATGATGGCAGACTACTGTTGGACGCTTCAGAGAGACCTTCCAGATGCTTCCTACAAGCGAAAATGTACCAAAAGGAGTCTCACTGGGAAAAAGAAATGTGTTTAGTGCTTACTAATGAATGTATTTTAGATAAAAAAATAAGTATTGTTACGCAATTATAAATTTAAAAAATTTTTTTAGTCTTTTATCTTTTATTTTAAGATGATAACTGATGTTTAACATAGATACATACATTGTCAGAAAACGTGATGTTCTATGACAAAATGAAAGTCATTTTCGGATTCAGTACACCCAAAAACATAAGAATTACGCAAAAAAAGCCAAAACAGCTCTCAATTTTTTTTTTGCAGACTTGTGTAATTAGCTTATATCTCCATTATCTCAACCAAAAATCTCTCAAAATTATCATAATACTATTGAAACTATACAATATTTAACTCTTTCAGGATTTTTGGAATCTTAAAATTGTCTCAATTTTTCAATTATTTTCAATGATTTATAGTCAAGTATATAAAAGATTAAAGGGGTGGGGAATCGAGTTAGAGGGTTGCTCCATACATATCGTGTTATACGTTCTTTTAATGGTTCTTGGAGTTGAGGAATTTTTAAATTGTGTTATTATTTCATTGTTGTGTATTATTTATGACTAAACATATAAAGGCTTAAAGTAATGGGGTTGAATTGTAGGGGTTGCTCATTATATAAACTAATATCAGCTTTTTTCGAATTTTTGGAGTTTAAGAATCTGAAAATTGTGATATCCTTTTATTATTTTCAAGTATTAATCCTCAAACATATAAGCGTTAAAGAGGGGGTTAGAGGTGTTGTTCTGTATATATGGTGATATCGAACTTTTCGGGGTTAATGCAGTCGGGGAATCTGAAAAATGTGTATTTCTTTCATTACACAGCCCCACAAAAAAAAAGTGAGGTATACTTTTGATGCGATATATCAAATCCGTAGTATTTTTGCCCGCTGATCACGAATCTGACGTCAGAATATCGCCATCACATCTCAATTTTTTTCTAACCTCAAAAAATAGGTAAAAATTAGTAAAAATTAAGAAAAATATACTCCTAAAAAAATTTGATTCAAGCTTTTTCATGAATCCAAAGATGTATTAATATGTATTCGGACACGCTAAGCTAATAATCATCGGTTGGATTAAGCCATACAGTTCTGTTTTCTTTCTAACCTCAATAAATCAGACAGATATAGTGCTTCTCGAATGCAAAAACGAATTCAAATTAAAATTCAACCGATTCTTACCAAATTTGGTACACGGGGGTTTTTTGGGTTGCTGATCATGAATCTGAGGTCGGATTTGCAAAATTCAAAATGGCGGATCCAAGATGGCGGACAAAATTTTTGAAAACCAAACCGATTCCTACCAAATTTGGTATACAGTTGGGGAATCCTCAAACCTGATACTCTTAAACCCTAAACCCTGAAACCTTAGACTCTCCCACACCCTGTAACCTCAAAAAATAGACCTCAATAACCCTGTAACTTTAAAAATGAGACCCAAAAAAACTCAAAACCAGGACTTTTAAAACATATACTCTCAAATAGTAGACCCTTAAGCCCTAGAATTGCGAAGGTTAGACCCGCGCCTAACTTTCCTTTTTTTGGCTGTATCTTGTTCTTTTTTCCGCGAATGACCTATTCAAAGGCTTTCTGCCCAAATGCTTTGAGTTGAAAACATTCCCCTTGCTCCTCACTGTAGTCACCAAGATTATCTGGGAAATCATCGATGTGGGAGTCCAGGAAATGTAATTTTAGATTCATTAAGCAACCTAATGTTTGAAAATTTTTTACCATTTTCTCGACTATTTCTTTGTACTTAGGACTTTTATTATTTCCCAAAAAGTTTGTTGCGACTTCTTTAAAACTAAGCCAAGCAGCTTTTTCAACTTTATTCATTTTTAGTAACAAATAATGAATCTTGAAACAATTTTCTTATTTGTGGCCAGTCAAATACGCCTGCCTTAATTTTAGCTGCAGAAAATTTCGGAAATTTTTTATGCAAATATTTGAAACATAGGCCGTTTGTATCTAATGCTCTCGTGGAATTGCTTCATAATTCCAAGCTTAATGTGAAGAGGGGGAATAAGAACTTTTCCTGGATCTACCAATGGTGGAAACAATACATTATTTTCACCAGGAGTGAACGATTCTCTTGTTGGCCAAATTTTTTTCTTATAATGACGTTCCCTGTCTCTGCTATTCCACAGACATTTATAACAGGGATAAAGTGTAAACCCTGACTGTTGGCCAAGCAATATTGTTACAATTTTCAGATCTCCACAAATTTTTCAGTTATGATCAGCGTATTTTATTTTTATCAAAAGCTGCTTCATTTTTTCATATTGCTCTTCCATAACTGTGGAATGAGCAATCGGAATGGGAGCGTAAACGTTGGTATTATGCAGCAAAACTGCCTTAATGCTCCGTTATTTTGAAATTCATCCATTAGACTTTTTACATCGGTACAATATGAAAGTGACAATTCCTCGACCATTGTGAAATATTTTCGAAATTCTTCATCTCTGTTTCTATAATAAGAAATTGTAGCTTCTGGCTTAAGTAAATGTCTTTTCTTTAAAAAGGAAGCAAGATGCTCTGAACCATCTTTGGATAAGCGTAAATCTCTGACTAGATCACTAAGTTCTGACTGTGATACGAGTATTGGTTCTGGTTTACGGTTGTATGGTAGAAATTCTTTATCTGTGTCACTAGTATATGATAGGTTGTCACTAGAACATTCATTAGTAACAGTGTTTGAATCTTTTTCGACAGTCTCAATGTTTTCGGCATGAACTGATAAGGTGAAATCATTTGTTTCCATAACATCAGCATCAAGTGGTTCAGGAGGCGGAATTAGTTTAGTTGGTCTTGTTACTGTCGAAACATCGTTATAAGTAATAGTGCTTTTATTTTTTCGGTTATGCCTAGATACAACATTCATACATACAAAGTAGCAATCATTTTCACTGTATAGTCTATTCCATATTGCTGGTCTGGAATATTTAATCGCCTTCTTATTGATGTACAACATTATTTTGCAAGAACTGCAAATGATGTGGGGAACCTAATCTGTATCCTGGTGCTGTATTTCAATGTTAAAACAATCCTTATATAAGGTTTTAATCTTATCCGTTATCGGTGACCCCATTTTACTCAATACGTGTTGACAGCAAATATAACAAAATGAATCACTGTTTTTATCGCACTTATGAAAAGTCCTTGTACCGTGAGACCGTTTTCTTGTAGCATTATACTCTACATGAGCCAAGTCACCCACACATGAAGAGCTACGGTCGCTGGATGACGACGGCTGCGGGCCCGCTTTCCCGCCCTGGCCAACCGCCGATACTGGGTTTCCGAGTCCCTACATCGTAATTCTCTTTCTTCTACCTGCCATGACGGCATCTAAGCCGTTATCTAGGTACTCTGCCGGCTAGTGGAGTAACACCGTTGCCCACCGTCACCACGTGGAGGTGCCCTGGATGCAGGTAGAAGAATAAAAAATCGACCGATGAATTTTCTCGGCTTTCAAAATGGCGCGAAAACATCTGCCATCTTGAATTTTGCAAATCCAACCTCAGATTCGTGATCGGCGACCCAAAAAATTCCCGTGTACCAAATTTGGTAAGGATCGGTTGAATTTTAATTTGAATTCGTTTTTGCATTCGAGAAGCACTATATCTGTCTGATTTATTGAGGTTAGAAAGAAAACAGAACTGTATGGCTCAATCCAACCGATGAATATTAGCTTAGCGTGTCCGAATACATATTAATACATCTTTGGATTCATGAAAAAGCTTGAATCAATTTTTTAGGAGTATATTTTTCTTAATTTTTACTAATTTTTACCTATTTTTTGAGGTTAGAAAAAAATTGAGATGTGATGGCGATATTCTGACGTCAGATTCGTGATCAGCAAAAATACTACGGATCTGATATATCGCATCCAAAGTATACCCCACTTTTTTTTTGTGGGGCTGTGTTATTTTTAGTTCAATATAGGCAAATATATTAAGGGTTAAAGAGGTGGTGGAAGAAGTTTAAAAGGTTGCTCATTACACATTGTTTTATTCGAGTTTCTTAGAGCAAAGAAATACAGAAATTATTTTTTATTAATTTTAATTAAAACATGTGAAAGGTTAAAAAAATGAGGAGAGGAGTTAGAGGAGTTTTGCTGGATGTTATGTTGTTACACATTCTTTTCGGGGATTTTTGGATTCGGGGAATCTAAAGATTGTTCTATTTTTTCACAGAAATGTGGAGAAGATTGAGATGTGGTTACGAGCGACTGCAAAAAACCATCAGTATTTTTTATGTTTTACAGTTTTTCGTTAGAAAGAACGTTAATTTTAAATATATTCATTTACTCATATAAAAAGTTTCAATATATTGTGATTGATGTCTCACAAGAAGTAGTGATTATATTTAAGTGTAAGGAAGTCAAAATCCAAGGGATGTACTTCGTAAATGTACTTGGTAAATATCTTTATAGCGCAGTCGCCAGGCGTTTTGAGCTCTCATTAAATGTTAACAGGCTGCATCTTGGTATACTGGTAGTTTTTTGGACGTAGAATACGATAAAAAAAGTTTGCCATCAAAAAATCAAAATTTCGATTTTTCGGTAATATCTCGAAAAATAAGAAAGATATCGAAAAAACTAATAGTACCATGTGAAAGAGCGGGAAATCTTCCAAAAAAATGGTATATAGATTTTCTTTCCAGATTTTTTGTGTTAGCGTGAGAATTTATTAAAAATTTAGGTACTTGTTTCTAGAGTGTAAAAAAAAAATAATTAAAAGATAACTTTTTGAAGAGAAAACTTTCAGCTTTCCGATGATACTAATATTTTTTATTTTTGTTGCTTTATAATTTGTAAAACCTAAAACGGCATCTTTGTTTGCATGATTTTAAGGGGCCTACAGTAAATTACAAATTTTTAAGTTTCAATATAAGAAAAATTAAAAATACTCACATTGTCTGTGTTATTTAAAAATTGAGTTTTAAAAGATGAAAATTTGCCTGTTATAGTGCGCCGCTGGCAATTTTATGTTCAAAGCAATATGAAATGACACAAACACAAAAATTCTAAATTACTCAAAGAAATTAAATGAATTACGTACTTTCCAGCTCTCATATTGGATCCACCATTTTGAATTTTTCAAATCCGTCATCGGATTCTTAATCAGCACCTCGAGATACTCTTTAATGGCCAATTTCAAAATATTTAGCGGTATACAGAAACGTTAATTTAATCATAAATGAGGTTGGGAGTATGATTCCCACTGCAACTGAAAGGGTGAAACCAGCCATTTTATTTTGAATAATTTTTTTAAATTTCCATTAAATTTAAAAAAAATAATCTACATGCTATTTTTTGTAAAATTTCCCGTTCTTTCAAGTGGTGCTATTAGTTTTTCGATATTTTTTATATTTTTCGAGATATCTAAATAAATAAATCTAATTTTTCATTTTATTTTCGATTTTGTAAGCTTAGCGTACACTTTAGAGCAGCAAACATTTTTTTTTTATCCTATTCCACGTCCAAAAAATTACCTGTATGCCAAAATGCAGCCTGTTAACATTTAATGAGAGCTTTCCGGCAAAATTTGCCTCTGACGACTGTTTTATTACCAATTATTATAGAATAAGAATCAATGAAATAATTGAATTTACTGCCAAAATATCTATATTTTTTAGCTACTAACTCACGATGCAATGTACTATTAATTCATACGATATACTTCTATAGATTTTTGCTTTCGCAAAAAAAAAAAACTTTTTACATTTATAAATAAATTTTTGAAGTTTATACAAATTATTTAATGCTTCCTCGACCAGTTTAACAGCAAATTAAAAATCTTTTATTAAAATCGTTAAAAGTAAAAAAAAATATTACCATAGACTTCTCCAGTCCAACAAACAAAAGAAAGTAATAAAAAAATTAAGCTTGAAACACAGCTCATAATTAAAGTTGACTGATTAAGTTAAAACAGAAAATTTAATTTAAACGCTGAAGTTTGTTGTGGTTTTATAGCCTCTGAATAAAATATTGCGATTTAGGTTAGTCAGAGTGCCGGTGATTTTTTTTCATACTTAAATAAAGGGTTCAATAGATGTATATCTGTATTGTGATTATCTAGATAAAAGATAATATTTGTTTTTGATTTTAATATCTTGTATACGAAAAAAAATCGAAAAATTCCTTTTATGGAAAACAGAATTTACAGAAATGTTATTATTTATTTTTCTACAGATATCCATAGCAAAAAATAATAAATGTGGGACATAGTACAAGCATTTTTATTACTGTTAATATAGTGTACTACATACTTAAGCCTTCAACGCTTATGATTTTCCTCTTGAATGATGCCCTGGGCATTTTCTCTGTTTCTCTATTTTCTTATTCCATTGTTGATGTTCGCTGTGTACTGCTCATCTCCATTTTAATTTTTCGGAATGTTGTACCACATTTTCTGTTTCAGTTTTATGTCTTGTTCATTCGTTTTGCTTTCTATGTCTGAGTGTGTGTTTACTTATCTTTTCCAGGTCCCTTTGAGTTGCTATCCATGCCTATACTCCTTATAACCGGAATGTTTGAATTGAAGAATTTTTGCTCGTTTTCCAAATGCCACCCATCCCAGTCGAATTCTTCTGTTTATGTCAGCTGCTTGATTGTTTTTGTCTGCTGCTCTCTGATCTATCATTATCACTGTTTTGATTGAATAATCTGTTGTTCTCCTGTTTTGTTTATTATTTAAGGTTTGCTTACGTTTTTTAGGTTATGAATCATTGTTTTTAGGCGGCACATGTAATGCAGGAAAATCCCTAAACTGGTACAGGAGCGACGCGTGTGTGCGTTATATTCTGTGAGACACACAGTCCTTGCAAAATCAATTCAAACGGATGGAGTTTTCCACATAAATAAATTTTTGAAAAGTGTAGTACGACGAGTGACGAGATGAATCTCGTAAGGATGTGATATATTAGTACTACATCTATTCTTAGAATGCACCACTCTGGAAGGAATTAAGAGGGATATATCCATCGAACATTTTCCGTGAAAGTACTTATAGAATAGGCTCAAGTTGCCAACTATTCTTTGATGTTACAAGAAGTAAAGGTTGCTGGTGAGTTCCGGGTTTGAATACAACAAATGCAGCGTATATTTGGGCATAGAACCCCAAACGTTTGTCGAATTTGAGGTTTGTCAAGCAAAAGGTGTTTTGAGAAGCTTTTTTCGAGTTAACGCCCAGCAAGCCGACTGACGATGCTGGAAGAACGAAGGGACCCGGCATGATAATGCTGATAGAAAAGACTGTCATCTGGGTTTCGTCAAGGTTCGTTCAAGGTAAAAGAAGAAACGAGCGTATTGGCATCGGTTAGGCTGTAGGATTCCAGGTCTTTTCCAGTAGATCGTTAATGTACAGGAGAAAGACAGTAGGAAAAAGTAGGGAGCCTAGGGCACTCCGGCATTGATAGTATAAAAAGAAACCGGTCAATGGCCTCTCGTAAAGAACGCTTTCAAACACGCGAGTCATAAACAAAACCTCAAACGTACTACAAGAGTCAAAAGCATGGCTGTTTGTATAATAAACAAATTAGCATTACCCGTTTGAATTTGACTGTTTTAGGTAAAATTTTACAGATTCTTGAGAAAAAATAGTATAATTAATCAAATTTTAAAATATATAAAAAAACAATATTAACCTATTTTTTTGCCTTTTTGTATGATTACTCTTAATTGTTACATCATTATGAGAAATTTATTATATTTTTTCAAGGTCGGATATAAAAAGGTCATGTTTAAAGAAATGAAAACAGTATAAACAAATAGACACTTTTACTTTAGCTTCTAGAGCTTATTTTTTAGCAATTTATTGAGAGGTACATAAAGTTGTTGGTATAAAAGGACCAATACAGCATGCTGTAAGTTAATAAAATTGATGAAAAAAAGGTATTAGTCTTTGGACTATTTCCCATTTTAAAAAATTATCAAAATTTATTGTAATTTCCTCCATGGGGTGTTAAGATACCTGATTTTTTAATATCTATATAGGTTAAGAATATTTTATTTCCATACATATTAATTTAATGTGTACTAAATTTCGTCGATTATAAGAAATCAATGATTCTATTAATACCAAAAGTATGTAGACAGTAGTAAATATCAATAATTATATGAAAAAAAAAAAAATTAAAACGTATTTGTTTCGTCATTAAAACTTGTCAATAATGTTAAAATGGCCGGGCACACATATTTGAGGGGGTTAGAAGCAAAGGTGTGCAAGTGACATTACTTAAGTTTTGAGAAAATCATCTTTAAAGTTACTGAAAAACCCTTTAACAAAAACATTGTTAGGACTTCCCAGTCCGGCTTTGTCATATACTGTCACTACAGCTCTTCAGAGTTTGTTTTCTGTTGACAACTAACGCTTGTTTGACCTTGCGGGCACTTGTTAAGCACTTGCACCCTTCTACTTCCAAGAAAATTCTCCCATGCCAGGTTGTTTGGCAATTTAAAGATAAAAAACTGTTTAAAGTAATAAGTTTTAGTAAAAGTAAGTGAGATTTTTTTGCAAAAACTATTCAACCGTTCAAAAATAATTTTATTTTAAGTGAAAGTAGTTAAGTTAAAAACTGATCAAACGAAGTTAAAAATGCAAAAAAAAAAATAGTTCGGTTATCACATCAGCTGGATCGCTTGCTGCTGGCACTGTTTCCCTAGTTTTCTAACACCAACTGAATGCCTTGTGTGTTTTATAAAATTGATGATGAGTTGGTGAAAGATAGTTTAATAATTTAAGAAGATGCTTGTATAATGGGCGTTTTAATGCGGACAGGCTATTGGTGAAGTGATTTTGGTTCACCGGCGCCCAAGGAAGAGGGCCGACCTCGTTGTTAGTTGAGGGTGTTTTTAAAGTAGAGCACTGAAGAAGTTTTTTTTTTAAATTCAGCCATTGCATTTTGCTAATCCCTTGGATTTCAATCTTTTTGCAACATTTCTATGGAGAAGAAATCCTCCCTAGGCATCTGAAACACTGTAAACTTTGTACTGACTTTAGCTACAAGATGCACCCAATCCTGAGGAACGAAATTATATTCTACTTTTTTTTTGCTAACTCAATAACGCCAAAGTCGTGGTCACTCTCCATGTAAGTGTGGCTGGAAATTTTGGTAGTCAATTTTTTCTATATGGGTTTTTGCCACAATATACATCCAATATTTTACTATATGCTAAGGTGTTTCTCCTGATCCTAAACGAAAGGCTCAAAACTTTTCTGCTGTCGTAAATATCTACCGAACAAACAAGCTTCATTCCAGGAAGAGAGACTACAGAACAAATTCGCCAGATAATAGAAGAAGTCAGGGAATTCCAAATAACAACCACTCTAAAGCTTTGGGCTGCATAGAATGGAATAAACTCTGGTCGATTCTAATCAGCATGGGAATCCCTATACATCTTGTAAACCTTCCTATCCCTATATGAGCATACAAATGGCAGAATTAAATTGAATAATTCTTTTACTTTCTAAGATGTGAACATATAATAATGTCTGTTTTGGATGGCTGGAGTGGGGGTGTTTCAATTGGTGGAAAAAAGTTGAGTTACCTTAGATATGCGAATGATACTGTTACATATGCAACGTTAATACAAGACCTATAATCAATTATGGAGCGCCTTGAAATCACTAGCAAAAACTATGGATTAACAATTAATAGAGTGAAAACCAAAGTAATGATTGTTAGTCGTAATGAAGATCTGTCACACATAAATGAAATTGCTGGTTTCACTGGTGTAGACCATTTCAACTATTTGGGATCCCTCATAACTAACAATTGTGGCTGTGAAGCGGAAGTAAGAAAAACGTTTCGCTATGGTTAGAAAACTTGACGATCAAACTCACTAAAGTCTGGAAAGATTCAGCAAAAAAAACAAAGTTAAGATTGCTATCTAGCCTTACGAGGCTGGTTTGAAAAGTCCGTGCAAAAGTCCGAGAGATGGCACCACCGGCGCGTATCGAGGTCATGTTTAGTTAGTAGCATCTCTTAAATGAACGCACACCAAGTTTCAGCCATATTGGTCTATTTCTTTGTGTTTGGCATTCGTGTGAATCAAGGAAATCGAGTGATTTTCAAGAAATGGACGAAAAAGAATTTCGTGTGGTGATTAAACATTACTTTATGAAAGGCAAAACGCCTCAGGAGACTAAAGAGAAGTTTGATAAACATTATGGTGACTCTGCACCTTCGATTAGAACAGTTTATAAGTGGTTTCAAAATTTTCGGACTGGCCATATGGGCACAAGTGACGCTGAACGTTCTGGACGGTCTGTGGAGGTTACGACTCCAGAAATCATTGATCAAATCCATGATATGGTGATGGATGACAGAAGAGTTAAGGTGCGTGAGATTGCTAGTGCTGTGGGCATCTTGACTGAACGGGTACATAATATTTTGCATAAACATTTGGACATGAGAAAGCTATCCGCAAGATGGGTGCCGCGATTGCTCACGTTTGACCAAAAACGGAATCGTGTGAAGTGTTGTAAGGATGGTTTGCAGCTATTCCAGAAGAATCCGGAGGACTTTAAGCATCGTTTCGTCACTGTGGATGAAACATGGATACATTACTATACTCCTGAGACCAAACAACAATCTAAACAATGGGTTACCATGGGGGAATCTGCACCAAAAAAGGCGAAGACCGTTCCTTCGGCCGGAAAGGTTATGGCGACTGTCTTTTGGGATTCGCAATCGACTATCTGGAAAAGGGTAAAACTATTACAGGTGAATATTATTCATCGTTATTGGACCATTTGAAAACCGAGCTGCAAGAAAAACGCCCGCGATTGGCCCACAAGAAAGTCCTTTTCCATCACGACAACGCACCAGCACACACCTCAGCAGTTGTGGTCGCAAAATTAATGGAAATAGGATTCCAACTCGTTTCACATCCCCCCTATTCTCCAGACTTGGCTCCCTCGGACTACTATTTGTTCCCCAATTTGAAGAAATGGCTGGCGGGACAAAGATTTTATTCAAACGAGGAGACACTAATGGATATTTTGCAGACTTGGACAAAACCTATTATTCGGAAGGGATTAACAAACTAGAACATCGTTGGACAAAGTGTATAAGCCTAAAAGGAGACTATGTCGAAAAATAAAAAAGGTTTACCCCAAACACATAAGTAGTTTTTATTTTTGCACGGACTTTTCAAACCAGCCTCGTATATTTCCCATAGCAACTTAGGCATCACAAAACATGGATCATTAAACAAGTTGACAAAAGACGAATCGATCGATGCGTTTGAGATGTGGGCATATCGAGGAATCCTCAGAGTATCATATACCGAATACCGTACTAATGTATTTATTCTTGAAGAGCTTAGTTCATTTATAACTACTTTCAAATAGAATTAATAGACAGTCCCTGAAATATTTTGCTTACATTATGGGGAAAGTGGATGCCATGGAAAAGTTTGTAGTGATGAAGAAGGTAGAAGATCAAGAGGACGGTCTCCAACAAGATGGTTCGACCAAGTAAGATCTCTTCTTGGTATGAGTATGCATGACTCAAGTCAGGTCGCGCAAGATCGAGATGCCTGTTGAATGACTGTTAAGGCAGCAACTGCATAGTATTGCTGATACTCCTATTGGGGTGAAAGGATTGAGAGAGAGATGTCTCTAAAAGCCGCCAGGTGTTCGGCAGTTCTGGGAAGTTACAATAGACAAGAACCAATTTCCCCGTGATCGTCTATTTGAGTCTCCTTCGTGCCACATGAACATTGAACCCTGCCCAGAAGGTTTTTTAAATCATAGGTTAAACATTGCATTAAAAATATGACTATAGTAACTATTTTTTACCTGTTCGACGCCTTTTTCAGTACAAAATGTAATATATAACTCATATGTTTTGTTTAAGTTTAAATTAAGTACTCGTAATAGATATCCAGTGTTAGGGTTCTGCCTCCGTACATAGTGGTTAATATACCTGGGAAAATATCGGATATGTTCCTTCACAAGATTCTTTTTTCGACAAAGATCTTCTAAGCAGGTATATGTTCGCTTATCTGTTTCATCTTCACAAACACTTTTTTTTTATGGGTCTAGCACATGTGCCGCAGGAAAGTCCCTAAAGCGCTACAGGAGCGACATGTGTGCGGAAAAAGCGATACACGTTGTTTTTGAATCGCTGTAAATTGTACTCGGTGGGAAACACAGTCCTGGGCAGATTATTCCAAAGGAATGATGTTCTCCATATAAAAGACTGCTTGAAAAGCGTTGTACGAGGAGTAACAAGCTGAACCTCATACAGATGTGAAGTATTAGGGCCATGTGTATTTCTAACATGCACCGCTCTGCGAGGAATTAAGCGGGCTACATCCTTCGAACACTTTCCATGAAAATACTTGTAGAATAGGCTCAAGTCGCCAACCGTTCTTCGATGTTTCAGCGAATCAAGGCCACCGGTTAGTTCCGGGTCTCCAAATCGGACAAATAACTCTTCTCTGAATAGAATCCAATAATTGCAGAGTATGTTTGGGAGCGGAGCCCCAAACATGGGAGCAGTATTCCATAGTTGGTCGAATTTGAGCTTAAAAGCTGTAAAGAATTAACAGTTGTTGTGGAGTGTAATGCTTTCTGGTTCCAAATAATATTCCCAACTTTTGAGAAGCTCTCCTTGCTATGCCTGCAACATGGTCATGTCAGGACATATTTGCTCCCAAATTAACGCCCAACAAATTGAGTGACGATGTTAGAGAAATGGAGTGCCCCGCCATAACTATGTAGGGTTCAGCAACGTTAACTTTTTTAGAAAAAACTGCCGCCTGGGTTTTTGTAGCGTTAAATTCCACTTCGTTACTGTCGCCCCAAGATAGAACTTCTTCCAGGTCTTTGTTAAGTTGAATGACCTCCTGCTCTCTGAGGATATTCATCAGAGTAGCCGATGTACGAGCATTCAAAGTGAATGAAGAGATAAGCGTACTGTCATTTACAAAGCTGTAGATTGGATTCCCGGTCTTTTCCAGATCGTTAATGTAAATGAGAAAGAGAGTAGGAGACAGTATGGAGCCTTGGGGCACACCGGCGTTGATAGTGAAGGTGTTAGAAAGAAATCCGTCGACTGTCACTCGTAAAGAACGCTCTCTGAGGAAACATAAGAGCCACAAACAGGACCTTTCAGACATACCATGTCGTAGTTTAGCCAACAGTCCATCGTGCCAAACACGGTCGAATGCCTTGGATATGTCAAGAGCAACCGCTCGAGACTCTTCAAAGTGTTCAGTTGCGTTGTTTCAAACATGTCTAACATAAGTCAGAAGATTTCTTGTTAATCTATGTTCCCTTTTTGTAGGATAGATTGAAAAGTCTACAGAAAACTGGTGTTAGTTCCCTCGCACAGTTTTTGAGAACTATGGCAGGTATTCCGTCAGCGCCAGAAGCTTTTTTGGTATCTAGCTTTATTAAAATACGTTTTATGATACGCTGTCTGAAGACAATATCGGGCATCCTTGACTGCACTATGGGAATAGTAGGTGGTACACCTACAGTTACAGACTTTTGAAAAGTAACATTTATAGTCTGCCTTTTGAGGTGAAACACTTCCATGCACTAATGATCGTGAAGAACTTGGACTTCCTTGTCACCGTATGCAATACTTTTTGAGTGCTGACATAGGCTTCTCCTAAATTTCGCAGCCTTTTTGCCTTGCCTGTCTTCCAGTTACTCACTTTTCTTAATGATTTTCTTGTCCTATTTTCTTGGATTCTTTCAATATCTGTTGTTGTACTTGAAGGTAGTTAATATATAATATATAAAGTCAGGATTCTGAACGTTATCATCACTCCCAAGTCCTAGAAAACAACACTTTTATTAATAACTGGTCATACCTACTTAGTTAATAAATTAAAGTTTTATGCCCAGAAACTTACCGTCACTCTGGACATTGTTATCATCTATATTCATTTTACAGTATAATTAAATTTTAACTGGTAAATAGAAACTAGAGATTTATAAAATAGTAAATACTCATGAATTAAAATACAGTAGAACACCACACTACATCTTGTAACACACAGCAGACAACAGAAGAAGTACAAAAGAAAACATATTCTAATTCAATCAGCTGATATTAAACTCATTTAAGGCATTTTGTTGCACTTAATTATTTGACGTCCAATTCAAAGGAACGCTGATTTCACTTAGCGGCAAACAGATGTTAGATCATTTGCGTCCCTCTGTTACTCAACAAAATCATAAATATATTTAGTAGTTAAAGTAGTGGCTGCTACATAGCAGCATTAGTACATATAATGGCTTTGTCTGTGTGCCAGGAGTCAGATGTTGGGTAAAGGAACTTCTTAAAGCACAACTTAATTTAGATAATTTTTTACTTACATATAAAGGATATGCACAAAATTTGGAAATATCTGCAGAATCATCGGTTTATAACATATAAAAAAATACAGAATGAGAAATATCTTACTTAATACAAGTGGATACAAAAAATTTGAAGTGGTCTATTTTTTTAAAGGATACACTTTAGATGGTACCGCTTTTCTATACAAATTTAGCGGTATATGATTTTATTGTTCTGGCTTTACGTTTAGATTAAATAAAAAATATATTTTCAGATTAATGTATTTACTAATTAACGTAGATTTAGTTTAGCCCCTCGGGATACGCTTTTGTTTGGATTTGGTGCGTTATTTCTACCTGGTTGTAGTGTATTTGCGAAATGTAGCCTATATTAGGAGTATCCAAGAGAAATAATATTTTCAATCGCCATTGTCTAATTTAATCAATATTTAAAACTCTCACCGTCTTGTACTCAAAATCTCGGCCTCGACTTCAAGATTTAGTGTAAGCGCTTAAACAGGAAAGATGATCTCGAATTGTTGATGTTACCTTTTCTATTCGTTCGCGTATTTTGCTACTGTACTAATTGTATAAGTACTGATTACAGGGATTATAGTCTCATGATAATGACGATGGAAAAATAGGTCAGTTTGTGCATACCCACCTGTTGGGAAATACCGGATAGCGTATTTGGGCTATTCCTCTTAATTTTTTCTACTATTTTTATAAATTTTTTTTTTGCAGTTTAAATCATAACCATTATCAAATAGAAATTCTAAAAATGCCTATAAAGCAGAGTCCACAAAAAATGGCTTATCATCAAATATCAGTGTCAAAGTTACTTGACAGACGAGACTTCATAATATATAATTCTAAATAAGAAAACAATTAGAAAGAAATATAAGAAAATTTAAAGTGGTTTAGTGATTATGTAATACACCACCTAGGATAATTTATATGGAGAGCAATTGCGCATTTAAGGGACATCAAAATAAAACAGTTAACTTCACTTAAAGGACAGAGCCACCTGTTAAGAGGCAATGACTTCAAGAATCAACGAACTTGCTTTTAATTTTGATAGTAGAAAAGTTTTTTTTCAGATTTTCGCTTGCAAAAATCTTCGTTTATTATTATATTGGTGAAAAGTACATGATATGTTTCGTTTTTTTCACTATTAGAATTGAATAAGATGGATCACGTAATGATCAAGTCAATTATGAGCTTGCTTTCGCCCATAATCAAGGAAATTCTTTAGATATAATAGATAAGAAATTATGTTTAAATATTATTTTTACTACGTGTACGGTGTTTTATCTATTATTATTTTATTTGTTATATTAATTGTACCCAAAATTGAAAATCTCTAATTTTTGAAGAAAATCTTAGCTTTGGGCAACACATACCCATACTGACAATAATGACCATTCAGGAGCGGGTCAATTTTGTAAATAATTTGGTAAAATTTTAGTTTTGCCCCTTTTTTAATTTACCAAAAATTTTCGAATTTGAAAAAAAGTATTAATTATGCTTCTACATGGCCCCACGAGTCACCCATATTAATATATGCAGTGAACTTCATAACACCCTGTATGTACATGTACCATTAAAGTAGTGTTTATTTTTTATAAAAGGAGGTTTCAGGTTTAGAAAATATTACTGGTCTGAAAGAATTCACTCTTGATGAAAGAGTTCTTCTGTTTAGGCCGGTTGGCTAAAGTCGTTGTTGTAATAGGATTCTAAAAAGGGCTAGCAAAGAAACAGGAGAATATCGGAAAAACGTAGAAGATGATAGCAAAGAAAATTTTAAAACTTCTTGATAGAGGAAACAATAGCCGGAAGAGAAATTAATGTGAAATTTTATGGAGGATAAAAGTAGTAGTAAAAATAATAAAACTATAACACTCAAAGAAAACATTGTATCACCTACAAAAAGATCTCAGGCTTTTCAAATGATTTTACTTTATCGACTCTACAGCTGTAAAAAAAAACGGTCTTTTATACTCAGAATTCCAGAGTGGGTCGAAAAGGGACGATATAGTCAAGAAAAGAAAACTGGAACCTATCCGTAGGAGAGTTTTCTAGCCCAAAAATGACAAAAGAATTGTGAGTTTGGGATGTAGAATCCTAAAAAACAAGGGCACAGAATTAAACTAAAATACGTATCATTCGAAGTTCTTTATGGAAAACTGATCCCGTGCTGCAGCCGATCTGCCTGCCGAAAACCCATCGCGCTGGTCCTAACGTTTACGAGGGTATAGTACTATTAAAAATCGAGCTGAAATAGAAACCTGGATAAGTAAAATATTTATACAACACACCTTATAGTGGACTACAAAAAGGAAATAATACATCCTATTATCTACTTTTATTAATAAAACAAAACTCTTCAAAATATTCAAGATAAAAAAACGAGTCCTTTCTCTGAAAATCTAATGAAATTGAGGTACGACCACTAGACTTTTGTTATACTACATTGGTAATAACCCTGTAGCGTAATGTAAAAGAAAGAAAAACTGTAAAAATACGTTACGAACATAATTAACATATTTATATTAATACACATCTTCAGTACAATTTACAGCGATTCAAGAACAACGTGAATCGCTTTTTCCGCACTCGTGGCGCTCCTGGAGCGCTTTAGGGACTTCCCTGCAGCACGTGTGCTAGACCAATAAAAAAAAAAACAGGGGGAGAGGGCTAGGGGGTAACTTCACATATATCGTGCTATAAGTTCTTTTTAGGGTTCTTGATCTGTAGGAAAATGAAAATTAAGTTATTATTTCCTTACTTTCAATTTGAATAGGGGATGAAAGATGAAAGATGTGGGAGAATCTTGTATAGTTTTCATAATATTATGAGATTTTTTCCAGGATTTTTAGTTGTGTAAATAGACACTTTTATAATTAAACATAAAGGCGGCCAAAGGGGCGGAGGAGAGAGGTAG
The DNA here is from genome assembly GCA_019049505.1 of Pachyrhynchus sulphureomaculatus. Classification (NCBI taxonomy): domain Eukaryota; kingdom Metazoa; phylum Arthropoda; class Insecta; order Coleoptera; family Curculionidae; genus Pachyrhynchus; species Pachyrhynchus sulphureomaculatus. Next base: position 122,100,527 of record CM032453.1, read on the forward strand.
AAGCGTATTTATTGTGTTATAGGTCTTTTCGGGGTTCTTTCAGTCAATATTACATTTTTTTTCATTATTTTCATTGTTAACATGGCAAAGCATGGAAGGGTTTAGGGACATTATATTGTTTCAATGGTATTATGAGAATTTTTCCTGGTTCTTGATTGGGATAATGGATATTTACTATCAAATAATTTTTTTATAGTAAAATATATGTGGTGTGAAAGGGATGAGATAGGACATTAGAAGGATGAATGCGTATATATCATAATATGCTTCTATTTTAGTTCTTGTTTTTTCCAATATTTCTAATTTTAACAGAGATAGTATGTAAAAGGGATTGACATATGATTACAGAGTAACCTAAAAAAATATTGAGTTGAATATAGAACAAGTTTTAGAAATACAAACGCTTAAGTGAATGACTTTTGTCACAGCGGGTTAATAATTGTATTTAACATGCTTCCCTTGCTAAATGGAACAGTATTCATGAGAAAATTATCCTGCGAAATTTTTGGCTTTTCTTCATAGTTCATATTTTTCCATTCTTGTCGGTCTGTCTATCAGATTGACGGCCTTCGATATATTGGCACGATAATTCTCTAACAAGATGATGATTAAACTAGAAATGGTTAGTTCTTAATTGCTATCGTTTTAGGGGAAGAGAGTGAAAGAGGTGGGAATTGACTTACTCTTTACTTGAGAAAGTCAAATATTTAGTACTTTTAGTAGAATTATATGTTTAAAAGTAAAGTATAAGGTAACAATCACCACCACCAGCCATTTTTTTTTCCAAGTAAATTTGTACAAAAAAAAGAAGGCTGAATTTTGTGGTGAAATCGAAAAATTAGGTAAAAGGGTATCATTGTAAGTGGGAAAATTCAAAATAAGTAAGCGACAGGCCGACTTCAAAAAAGGAGGCAGTTTTTGAGAATATTTCGAAAAGCAAGTCTTATGGCCAAATTTCGTAATTCGTAACCTACACCCTAGGTCTATCCTAATAAAATTTAGAAAATCGGCGAGGCGCAGGATAACTGGTTTGTGAAATAATTTTGAGGGATTTTTCAGTAAAAATATTGCTTTATTGTAAAAAAAATGGTTACAAATTGATTATTGAAAGTATTGTCCATGGCTAGGTACTACGTTCTTTCATCTTTGTGGTAGCCTATGAGTACCACGTGGAAAGAACGACTTATCTTTTGAGGCTATCCATGAATCGACTCATTTTTTGCTTTCCTCATAAGAATGGAAGCGCTGTTCAAACAGGCCGTACATCATCGATCGGAACAAGTGATAATCAGAAGGAGCAATGTCTGGTGAGTACAGCGGGTGAGGTAGGACAACCCATCCAAGCGCTTCTAGTATTTCTTTGACGGGTTTTGCAACATATGGCCGAGCGTTGTTATGTTCAAAAATCACTTTGTTGTGGCTTTTAATATATTGCGGTCGTTTTTTCTTCAACGCTCGGCTCAATTGCATCAGTTGTTGTCGGTAATGTTCCCCAGTAATAGTTTCGTTGTGTTGTAGCAGGTCATAATACGCTACACCCAGCTGATCCCACCAGATACACAGCATATGCTTGGAGTCATTAACATTCGGCTCTGGCGAGGATGTTGGTGGTTCGCCGGGCTTCATCCATGATTTTTTGCGCTTTGGATTATCGCAGCGTATGCATTATTTATCACGTTACGATACGATGCAAAAAAACCTTTCCGATTGTGCCGTTGAAGCAGTTGTTTATAGGTGAAAAATCGTCTTTCAACATCTCTCGATTTTAGTTCGTACGGCACCCAATTTCCTTGCTTTTGAATCATTCCCAGTATATGCAAGCGCTTGGAAATGGTTGTGCGATCAACTCCTAATGATTCTGCAAGTTTTTTTTTTCAATTTGGCACGGGTCTTCATCGAGTAATGCCTCCAATTCTCCATCTTTAAACTTTTTGGGCTGGCCTGAATATTCTTTGTCCTTCGTGTCGAAATCACCACTTTTGAAGCGTCGAAACCAGTAATCACAGGTTTTTATCGATGGAATATCCATCAGCATAGGTTTCCGACAGCAATCGATGACTTTCAGCAGCGCTTTGCTTCGAGTTAAACAAGGAAAGTTGTTGGCACGTATTTCGACATATTTAATGCTCAAAAAAAATATATTGTTGCAAAATAAGATCTACTAAAAATTAAAGTCTAATGATGATGCTTCACCATGAATGTAGCGATAGTATGCCTTGATGCGATATAATAAACGTTACTCATCCCATCATTACTAATCCCTCAAAATTAATTCACACTCCTTATATAAAGTTACCAAAAATCCTTTTTCTTTTTGATTATAAACTCTTGCGATAATACCCACGTAATGTTTCTACCTCTAAGGTTATTAAAAATAGGCGCCAACATGTCCTATCTTTATTTAGTTGCAAAAAGTACCTCCACTATTATTATTTAAAAAAAAAAAACAGGTGCGTTTTCTCTTTACAAAAATGTCTACTAATTGTAATGTTCCAATAAAATTTTAAAAATAGAAATTTGGAAGTTCGAAAAAAGTAAGGAAGATTTACTATAAAGATTCATAAGGTAATTATATAAAAAATCATCATATCCACCCTATTTAAAAGCTGCCAGTATCTTAAAAAAATCTATAAATTCGTACTATCGAGCGAGACAAATGTATCATCCTATATAGAAACGAAATTGAAAAAAATCACATCAGCTAAAGTAGTAAGACGCCGACGTTCTCCCTCTCCTCCACGGGGGGTAAAGATCGCATGCACGGCGTTCGGCGTCGCGACGACCACCTCACTGTTCGCAGGGTTGTCGCACCGAGACGCCGCCGACGTCCCTTTACCCTCTGTGTACGCGTTTTAAACGATTGATCAAACGACGAACTTTGGTTACGTATACACGAGGTTGTATTAAACTAAAATTTGTGAACATATCTTTAAAAATTAGTAATATATCATTAAAAAGTAGTTATATCTTTAAAAAAATAGTTTAAAACTAATAGCGGTAGCATTAATTTTTAAGTGTAACTCGTAGAAAAATTGTAGACGATAGTTGATCGTGCTTTTAGTGCAATAGATTTTGAATATTTATTAGCAGTGTTTAGAATATTCAGCACTTGGTGGATAATAGTATTACTTTAAGGTAAGTTCAGAGAGGGACTTTATATTTAAGAGAGTTTTTAAATAATATATAAAATAAGTCAAACCTCAAAACAAACGAAATAAATGTCCCTAAGAAAATAGTTTTCTAACATGTGTCTGTTAAACGCCACGAACATATACATGAAATGCACGGACATATACGTAGGTATACCAGTGGCGTAACTAGGTTAAAGGGTCGAACAAATAAGGATACAAAGGGCGTTTCTTTAAAAAAAAAAAGAGACTACTAAAGGCGAAGCCGCTTATAGAGTGGTCGCGCCAATCGACAAGGGGGTACGAGCGCTACCTTTTAAGTTTTTATAAAAACAAAAGAAAAAAAATTGTTACAAATCAGTTTATTGTTTCTGAAAATATTCGTCTTTTACATGCGTTCGAACCAATTCGCGGAACATTTTGTCCACTCTGAAGTTGGTACCTCAAAAACATGGTTTTGGAAGGATTCACCAGCTTATTGAGGTGATGAAAATCGCTGTCTACGCATTTTTTTGACATTTGGGAACAAAAAGAAGTCGTTAGGCGATAAATCAGGTGAATACGGGCAATGAGACATTAATTCGATGTTTTTCTCCGTCAAATAATCACTTGTTTGACGTGCTGTGTGAGAGCTAGCATTGTCATGTTGAAGAATGATGTGACGTTTTCGGTTGTTTTTTACTGATTTCATCGATGACTTCTGGCAAACAAATTGTTGGATACCATTCAGCATTAATTGCTCATCGATCCTCTAAAGCAGTGGTTACAAAATGTCCAGTATAACCAAAGAAACAAGCGACCATTTTCTTGGAAGTACTTGGCGAAAGAACCACTTTTGTTGGATTCGGTTCATCTTGGAACATCCAAACAGTTGATTGTTGCTTAGTTTCCGGCTCGCACGAATATTTTGTCTTCTCAGACGAATTTTTTGAGCATTTCCGTACACTAATTGACACGAACCTGTTTTTGAGTTTCGGTCAAATTATGCGGATTCTAACGGGAGTAGATCTTTTTCACAGCTCATGCAAAATCGAATGTACTCCAGTCGTCGATGTGCCTAAAGATGTCTCTATCTCACGGTAAGTCACATGCCGATCCTCTTGAATCACGTTGTGCACAGCATCGATGTTTTTTGAAACAACCACCAATTTTGGTCAACCGTCATGTTGACGGAAGCACGAACATGCAATTCTGCAAATCAATTATAAACAGTCTTTTGTGATGGTGACTCATTACCAAAAGTTGAACGAGGCGATTCGAGGCATTGTTGAGTTAGGCCTTTACTAAAATCGTAAAAAATCATCCAACGAAAACCTTCACGTGAAATTTCCATTTGTTCATAAAACCATTTTTTTTTAAACGTTCACTGTAAACAAACTACTCGGTCAATTTCTGAGCAGCCATTGTTTTAAAAATAACCGGTCACGTGCAAGTTGAACTTGCGCAATTAGTGTTCCGTATTTTGATTGCTTTTAAAATAAAACATTTTGTTACGGAGGTATCAAATGATCAGTGACTTCACAAAACCCACCCAAATGAGTTTTCAACAAACTTTGTTTCCAATCTTTACTGAAAACTTATGACCTTGATTTTTTTTTTTATATACCAGAAAAATTATTAAAGGTAATGCATTCGTGATAATTTTTTGTTCAATCTAGTGGAGAATAGTCCAGAATTTTTTCAAAATTTATCGATCAGTATTTTTCGAGATAAGGGAGGGGACAGCGATTTTTCGCGATTTTTTAAAAATAATCCAAAGCAAAGTGTGCTCAAGTATTTATATACATATATATATATATATATATATATATATATATATATATATATATATATATATATATATATAATCATTTGACACCACACTCGATGACCTAGTAAAAAATTTTTTTTTTCACTTCCAATTTCACCCCCCAAAACTAACCCTTTAAGCCAAAATTTAACTTTCAAAACTATACGGCTCTGATGAGGCCATCAATTCCTATATTATTACCAAATTTCAACTTTCTATGACAAATAGTTTCGGAGAAAATCAGGTGTGACAGACAGACAGACAGACAGGACAGACAGACAGAGAGACACCGAAGTCATCTTATAAATGTTCCGTACGGAACACTAATAACAAATGTCAAATTTTACAACAATGGTAATGTCACATTTCAATCTCATTGGAACTCTAAAAGTTTAAATCCTTTCCAACACAATTAACTCAAGATCAATGATCAAGAGGGTGAAATTTTCAGAAAAAAAACTTTTTATACAATGAAGCTTTAAAAATTTTCTCCCAGTTTAAAACTTTAAAAGCTTAAAACCGATTTAAATATTGATAACTGAGGGAGGGTGTAGATTTTGCATAAAAGGAACCCTTTTACACAGTGAAACTTTAAAAACTATTCCTCATAATAAAAACCCTATTTTTAAAAGGGCGCTATTTTCTAGATCTATAGGGAGGGGGGCTTTTACCTCCTATGGCACCCAACTTGGTTACGTCACAGATGTATACATTTTCAGGATAATAGGTATTTATACGTGAATGTTTCTAAGTTATCTTCCTAGTCATGAAAATAACGTCAAAAAAGGAATTGCTGGATTGTCAAGTTAGTGTCCCAGTTGTAAGTACTTTACGAATTTTTTTATTCGTTGCGTTTCGCGGTTTTTACGATTTTTTTTCTTCTGTAAAATGAGTAAAAGTAATTTGGAGCATTGGGCGTTGAGCTACGAAGTGAGAAAACTATCAGACTTGTCGAGAATTTACTGCTGTCAGATTCACGAATGAAGATCCCAGGGCTTGCTAAAGAAGAAAAGTTTCTGCACAATGCACAAATTGGCGAGGAAATGAACTGCGCAAGGACATTTGGCTGCCTAAGGGAACGATAAGAATTATTTTTCGCAAATTGTCATAGGTGACTAGACTTGGGTGTTCCATTGGGATCCTCTCACGCAGCAAGAGCCGGGTTTAATCGGGGTTCTTCACCTCCAAAGAAGGCGAAAATTGTGTTATCTCCTAGAAAGTTGTTGGAGGCCGTTTGTTGGGGCTGCGAAGGAATGTTGCTTACTGAATGTATGAAAAGAGGGACCACAAATAATGAAGGGGTTTTCGGACGGACGATCGAAAACCTGAAGCTGGTCAGTAAAAAATACGACGACTTCAAGCCCCACAAGGCTAGTACAGTTGAAGCCATTTGAAAGTTGTGAATTTATGGAGTTACAACATCCATCTGATAGAGAATGATCTCAGATGCCGAAACTTATCCTCACATGATGAGTTGAAAACCAAGGGTTGTTTTTTGAGGCGCATATAATTTTTTGTTTGGATGGGATGAAAGAACTCAAAAAACGGTGGACCAAATGTAAAAATGTAAAATAACTAAATTCAAAGTGTAGGCGGTAGTTGTGTAGAAAAATATTTTTTTAAGCTCTGCGGGTTTTCCTTCATATACGAGTAGGTATATAGTAACACAAGGGTAGTTCGATCAGACAACAATGTAATAAAATTAGACTTGTATAGAAAGAAAACAAGTTCAGTTTACCCTTATCATCCCCTGAAACAAAAACTGAACATAATAATAACACTAAGGAACAGAACTGACAGAATCGGTCACCCTACATTTAAAGGAAAAAATTTAAGATTATTAGGAAACATCTTAATTGCAAATAAATATCCAAGGTCTATTATAAAAAAAAATTCTGACAGATAAATAGACCCAGACAACTAAATATTTCAAATAATGTAATATTAACTGAAGTACAATTTGGAAAGTTACTGCAAATAGAGGGTCTTTCCCAATCAATTATTGCACTTCTGAGGCACAAAAGTTAAAATAGCTCGTACAACTCAAAGAAGCTTGGTTGCGACTACTCATATAAAAAAGACAAAACTGAGTTTTGGGCATAAATCGAACGTAGTCTATGGAATTAAATGTGAATGTGGGTCAATCTACATGGGCCAGATATCTCAAAAATTATCAAAAAGAATCGTCTTACACAAAAGCGATTGTAAGCATGAACCGGATTCGACCAGTCAGAGCCATACACGTTAACAAATATATCATCATCTCAAATATCATAAAGTCCTGTACAAGGAAACTTTCAATTTGGACACTGAAAGCAACATATTCAGACGGAATTTTTTGGAGATGTGCTACACAAAAAATTGCCCTAATAGTCTTAACCACAAAAGATTTAAGCCCCATATACACATATTTATTGCCTCAAGAACATACTAAAAAATAAGAACGAATGTTCCAAGTTTCTTTGCCTTTTGTTGCCCCATAAATTATTAATATCTGTTGGTTTGTTTTTCATCATAATAAACGACCGTAAGGCGGTTTTAAATTTTTTTTACTCACTACGCATGTCTTATTTCTGACAGCAGTGACATTTTATATAAATTAAAAATCACTAAAATTAAAAAGAATAACCAGTCTTGTTAGATTTCAAAATGGGTGAAACACGTTTTGTTCGCTAATTTGAATAATTTTAAGGTTTTAATAATTGCTAATTATGATTCTCTTATATTCTAACAATTAAAGAAATAAGGTTGTAACCTATAGTGTGAATTTATAGTCCGATCAATGATTCTTTCCATACACGTCATAAATGTCTGAATATAGTGTAAACATCCGTCTATATTATTCTTCTTGTCAACATGTTAGGTATATTTAAAAACTTAAAAACGTAGGTCTTCTGTCATTTGAAGTTATTCACGACATTCGCTCTATTATCTGTCTCGGTTATTTGTACATATGCAAGAAAGATAGCGAACAACCTGGAATTTGGGTATAGCTTCATGTTTAGAAGCCACTAGCGCCGAGTAATAAAAATAATCGATAATCCTTTGACGGATTGAGGTTACGTCATCTTTTTATGTTTAATTTTTGGAAATAATACTTGCCAACTAATAAACAGTTCTGTTCAGAGCTCTAATATTTGTGGAATACTGACCAAATACTCTTCATATAAAGCCACCAAAATGCCTGGAAAACGTTTGAATAGTCAAGCAAGAGATTTTGTGGCGAAATTAATAGTGCGTTTTACATAACAGGGATAATAAGGGTCCTCTTATATCTGTTAATGCTGTACAAGAGATAAATAAATCACATCTTTTTAATGGCAGCATCAAAATTCGTAGTGATAAAAATGAATTACCTTCAACACCTGGAAAATCACGACCAAGGAAACAAGCTAAGACCCATGATCTGAGTGAAAGTTCTAAAAACGTTATATGATATGTATGCATAAAGTAAGTAGCTATTAATATCTATCGGTTTAAGTGAAATCGAAAGTAAATCATATTATACTTTTCGAAAAACATGTTACTATTAACAACTTACGTAAAGAACTGCGACAAAAAGAGATAATTAATGTCAGTTATGGAACTCTTCGAACATTACTTCTGGATTTGGGTTTCGAGTTTAAGAAAGATGACAACAGACGAGCATTAATGGAGAGACCAAGAATTTGTTCAATGAGAGCAGTTTTTCTTAGAAAGTATATGGAAAACAAAAATGCACACATTGCCCATCAGCTTGTTTTCATAGACGAAACGTGGATTTTTTCAAAAGGCAGTCAAAGGAAATCATGGCAGAATGACAACATTAAAAGTGTTCATAAGCCTGGGGGATTTGATGGTAAAAGGTTTATTGTTTAACATGCTGGACACAGTGGGGGTTTTGTGGAAAATGCCAATTTACTATTTGCTAGCAAGTCAAAGTCACTTGATTATCCTGGAGAATGAATAGTGAAATGTTTACGAAATGGGTCAGAAACCAGTTGATTCCTAATTTAGAAGAACTATCTTTAATTATAATGGATAATGCTTCATACCATTCAGTTGAAGTAGAAAAACAGCATGGAAAAAAGAAGAAATTCTCGAGTGGTTACAGAAAAATAGTTTACCTCATAACAAACAGATGTTTAAGACAGAATTGTTAGATATTGCAAAAGCTATTAAAAAATCAAAGGAATATCAAATTGATAAAATTTTTCAAGAGCATGGGCATGAAGTGTTAAGATTACCTCCTTATCACTGTCAATTTAATGCAATCGAGCTGATTTGGGTAAATGAAAAAACATTTTATAACAAGCATATTGGTGAAGAGGGATATGGAGATGAACAAGTACTTCAGATGTGGAATAGAGCCTTAGAAAAGTGTACTCCAGAGGTATGGCATGCCAGCTTACAACATACAGAAAACCTGATTCAACAATGGTATGATCGTGAGGTAATAATCGAAGAGATTCCAGAAATCATTATTCGTGTTGGGAATGATGAAAGCGAGAGTGAAGAAAATACTTCTGGCGATTAATGTCATTATTCAATTAATAATTTAAATATTACTTATTGATTCGTTCCAAGCCCCTTGGGCAACATTCCTTGTAAATTTTGCAGGACAAATATAGACTTATCCATCAATCTATTAGTTGGATTTGATAAATCATATTAAAATTGGATTATGCAATTTATATCTCCTATTCATACTTTATACCCTCGTCTTTCTGTTTTTAAATGTATTATATTTCAGTTCTCTATTTTAACATTTTATTTAATGAGTTTTACGGTGCAACTTCTTACAGTTTTTATAATGCCTTATATGTAAATTTGATAAAGCTGTGTTAATTGTGTATTGTATATTTCATTACAAATATTACCCAAACTTCAAATAACTAACAGATAATTGTAAACTTTTCATAAAGTAAATTTACTCACGAAATAATCTAATAGCAACCTAAAAAATAAAAATAGGTGATACTAGACGTTGGATTTAAGCAGAGAGGTAAATGTCCTTTACAAGTAAGAACTGTGTGTTTTACACATCATACACACTTAATATATCTATAGTTTTCGCTAATTACCAAATCGGATGAAAAATTTTAAATTCTATTTTGACTTTTTGAAATTGTCATTTAAAACTTAGACCGCCGACACTGAATTGACAGCCGATTGAATCGTATGAATATTCTTGACGTCACGTTGATCACATGACTGCAAAGATTCATTGATCAGACTCTATATATATATATATATATATATATATATATATATATATATATATATATATATATATATATATATATAGGTTGTGCATTAATAATTGTTTAGACTCATGTAAATACTTCATTTCCTGCAATTGATATAAATCGGATTCTCATTCAACAGAGAACTACCTGTAAATATTTAGTAAGTACTCTTTTAAGCTAACAATTCAGATTTAAAAGTTAAAAATATGGTAGTGATTCCCATTACTGAGATTACGATATGGTTTTCTAATGAGTGCTCTGACTTATGATAGTTCTTTTCTGTGTATCTTCTAGGTCCTGATGATGATGTCCGGTTTGGCATCGAAAGCTCGATATTACAATAAAATTACAGTTACTAAGAACTTTAAGATCGTGTTGTTCACTCTGTAATCCTAAGGGCCATCCCTAAGTTAGACCCCGCTTTGGTTGTTGCCAGTAAGCCCTTTTACTGATCTTTCTTCTTCTTATATATATATATATATATATATATATATATATATATATATATATAAAGAGAATTATTGTTTTTATTTTTTTTTTGCATTTAGAATTTACACTTAGAACACTCAATTTTTCTGTGTCTGATGAGATCATTTTTTAAATTTAATCTAGTTAATGACGTACAGTTTTGAGAAGGATGTTATTATGAGTTAGTATTAGCATCAAGAATTCAAGTTATATGTCGAGATTTGGAGACCAGTGCCCGTATGATGCTAGCAGTACCCTTAAATTTGTATTTTATTCTTAAACGCCACACCCCTGAAATCTTTGATGATGAACGAACGGAAAAAGTCCGACAAAAACTCGTTGTAAAATAACAGAAGTTTAAAAATTTACCGAAGACGAAAAAACCTGCAGACTCACCTCCGAATACAGTCAAAAACTTATCTATGTAGTTAATCGAACTCAAAAATCAGTTTTATTCAAAGCCAATAACTTTGCCCTTACACCGGAGAAAATTCCAGCCGAGAAAAAATCTGCAGTGTTAAAGCTTCATTTGGAATACTACCAACGAATTAGGTCGACATAATTCTCCATGAGACAGCTAGAATTATAATACATGCTAAACCACACAAGACAAAACTCTCACCAGGTGTACCAAGTGTACAAATATGAAATGCGGATTTTTTTTCTAAAAAAACATGTTAAATTTGGAAGAATGATAAAAAGTGCTTTATTCAAAGTATCCTCCATCGCTTGTTATACAGTTTTCCCATCTTTCGGGCTATTTGTGAATACCACGCCAGTAAAAATCTTCCCCTTTTGCTGCGAACCATTCATCGAGCCATTTTTTCACATCTTCGTACGAACCAAAGCGCTGCTCAGTAAGTGCGTGACCCATCGATGCAAACAAGTGGTAATCGGAAGGAGCCAAGTCTGGTGAGTAAGCCGCATGGGGTAGAACTTCCCAGCTGAGTGCTTACAACGTGTCGCGAACTGGTTTTGCCGTATGTGATCGAGCATTGTCATGAAGAAAAATGACTGTGTTGCCTCTTTCGGTATTCTGGCCTTTTTTCAAGCAGCGAACGGTTCAAATCGATCAATTGTTGTTGGTAACGTTTAATATTAATCGTTTCCCCGGGTTTTAACAGCTCATAATACACCACGCCCCTTTGGTCCCACCGAACACAGAGCATCATCCTTCTGCCAAAGCGATGGGGATGGTGCGAGTGGGTCTACCCATGATTTTTTGCGCTTGGGATTCTCAAAATAAATCCACTTTTCATCCCCTGTAACTATACGATGCAAAAACGACTTCCTTTTGTACCGAGCGAGCAAAATGTTACACGTGTTTTTGCGCTTTTCCATTTGCCTGTGGTTCAACTCATGTGGTACCCATCTACCGGTCTTCTGAGTCTTTCCCGCCTCTCGTAGCCGATTGGAAACAGCTTGTTGACTAACGCCCAATTGCTCGGCAAGTTGTTTTTGTATTTGCGAATCATCTTCGTCCAACAATGCTTGCAATTCCACATCTTCGTATTTTTTTGACGGTTTTCCACGTTCCTTGTCTGCAACATCGAAGTCACCACTTTTGAAACGCCGAAACTATCGTTCACACGTATCTTGCGATTGAGCATGTTCCCCATAAGGTTCTCGAAGTAATCGGTATGATTCAACAGCAGTTTTCTTCAAATGAAAACAAAAAATTAAAGCTGTCCGCGAATGCTCTTTGTTCGGTATAAATTTCGACATATTGAACACAACAACACAACACTATGCACACACTTTTCCAATTTATCACTCGTGCGCGTCTGACACTTGTTGATGACACAACAAAATGGCGCAGTGTCAAATCTTTATAGTACAAACTGCATTGGTGCACCATCTGTTGTCTGAAATCCGCATTTCATACTTGTACACCTGGTAAGCAGTGCATTTCAATAGATGAGAGAAAGAAAAGATAGACGGGTTGTTAAACAACAACACTTACAAAATTATTTAAACTGACTCAACCAGTAAAATCAAGAGATAAACTACAAACGTAATTAATACATCCAGTCTAACTTCTGAAAAGAAAAAAACTAATTCGAAAAACATTCGACTAGCTTTCAAAAGTTCATAACACCATATGATCCTACATTATATTATAATACTATAACACGTAATAATATAGAAGTTTTAAAATCTTCAGTTAACCATCTGAATCTTAACAAAGAATTAACAATAAGCGTTTCCAATGCTCAAAAGAGCATACATTTTAACATTTTAGATCTTTCCTGTATTAATATACTTGTAGTTTACTTAAATTCTCTAAACTAATTCTGATAATAAGAGCAAATTTAAGAAACTGTAGCGCATTAGTTCATTTTAATGAGAGGGGTTCTGGTTGAGCGTTTTCTTTAAATTGGTTTATTTTTAGCTAGTAATTCATTACCGCAATATCTTGGAATTCGATCTGTAGATTTTGCATGAAATCGAAATAAGCTTAGGAATTACGTCAAGTGGTATTTTTCTATCTGATTGTTATAATTTTTACTCTGATTATTGCCTTAAAAACTCTCTTAGAACAAATTGTAGATTATCATGAACATCCCAGCCGGGGTAACGTAGGCTTAAACTTTCAAAACATTACCACGGGGCATTACACAGTAGTGGAAAAAACCCAAAATTTCAAAACACTTTTAAAAATTATTATTATTAATTTTTATTGTAGTTTAAATCCCAAATTTTTCTATTTCGACAGCTTTTTTCCAATAGCGTTCACAGAAGAATGAAAACAGCTCCCAAAGTCGCCCGAACCAGAGATCACTGTTTACACACGATTTCTGTATGGAAATATTCCTTAGAGGTAGGGAATTCGAAATTGCTTATAATAATTTTCATTGGTTTTTATTCTTCAAGGAACTCGTCAAAATTAAGCAATCATGCAGCGAACATCAGTACGTTATCGTATATATTATCGATTTTTACTTCCATGAAAGTGAAAGTATGGCGATAGTTTTTGTTTTAGTTGAATTTTGAAGACTAGCTCCACTCACCTCTAAAGAACCTTTTTTTTTTTTTGTTTGATAGTAGGTACTATGAGGTTCGATTCCCCGCAAAGAACACCACCGAATATCACCGAATGCGATTTCAGTGACAGGGGATAAAATTGGTCATTTCAGGAAAAAATATAGAAATTTTTTCTCAGCTGTTCTTTTTGGGGTGTTGAATCCGAATTTCAACTTTGCTACTCGTACCTCGTAAATTTTGTGAGTTTGGAGTAAAATGCATAAAGAGGCGCTTATAACTTGAAAATTACGCACTTTTCTATAAAAGCATTCCCATACAAAAATAAACTACAAATAACACATACACATAAATTTCCAACAAATTATGTTCTCTAGGTTTTTTGTCAGATGAACGGTTTAGTCACAAGAGCATTTTGAAATTTAGTGAATTTCGTACAGCTCTATTTTCACTATATCCTTGTTTAAAACAATTTAATTAGTTGATATTTAGTAAAATTATTAACCTGCATTTGTGACCAGAAAATGGTGCTCCGAGCGAGAAACGAGGGAGTTGCTCTTGGCTTAGCGCTATGTCCGAAATTTCACTAAATTTCGAAGTGGTCTAGGGGCTAAAACATTCACCTGACAAAAATACTTATAGGACATAATTTGTAGGAGATTTAATATAGTCTATTTTTATAAAGAAATACTTTTCCCGAAAAGGACGCAGTTTTCAAGTTATAAGCGCAACACTGAACAAAATAGCTCTTTTTTGGCTGGGATTTGCACTTTACTTAAAACGCACAACATTTACGAGGTGGCAAAGTTAAGATTGGGATTCGGCACCCCAAAAAACGTAAAGAACAGTTGAGAAAAAACTTTTATAGTTTTTTCCTAAAATGACTATTTCTTGCCCCGTGTTTACTGGACTATCAATAGAAATCGCATTCAGTGATATTTGGCGGCGTTCATTCCGGGAAATTGAATCTCATAGTACTTAATATCTAGCAAACAAGAGGTTCTTTGGAGGCGAGTGGAGGTAGTCTTTAAAACTCAAGGCAAACAAAAACTATCATATTTTCAGTTTCGTGGAAGTAAAAATCGATAATATAATATATACGGTAATGTACTCATGTTCGCTGAAAGATTGCATAATTTAGACGAGTTGTGTAAGCAGTGATCTCGGGTTCCTATCCAAATAAAACGTCTGGTTTTGAAATAGTATTCTTACTAAATTTTTACATAAATTCATCCTAGTGACACTAAAATAGTTCCATTAAGCATGAAAATACATTAAAAATTTCACTAATGTTGAAATTATTCAGAAAAACCACGTTTTATGAGTAATAACATTGAATAAATTGGCAAAACATGCAGCCAGTTGGTCCTATCGACTTGAGAATTGTTCTATTCCATTCAGCATGAAAAAAATATTGGATTTGACACTACAAATAAGTAACTGATATTATTGAAGTACTTTAGGAGGTTTTTTCCATTTTTCGGGTATTTTGCCCTACTGTGCGTTACCGCTTACTAGAAATCTCCAAATATAGCGGCGATTATTTGCAAAAATCTTTTCCCTTCATTTTTCTCCTTCCATTGCATTATACATCAACAAGTTTTGTGTTCAAAAGTTCTAAACATGGAGGAGATTATGGGCATTGCAATAAAAATTGTGAATTCTATCCGTGCACGTAGCTTGCAACGACGGGTCTTTAAATGCAGTTGGAAGATAGTGAGTCAGCTGAACACACTGATTTAGTTCTTCACACGGACATCAGGTGGTTGAGTCGCGGAAAATTCCTAGAAAGGTTTCAAGAATTATTGCCCGAAATAACAGTTTTTCTGGACGAAAGAGGTGATGACACTCAGATGCTAAAAAACGGAAAATGGCTGACTGATTTGGCAATTTTTGACAGACATCACAATGCATTTAAACACCATTAATTTGGAGCTTCAAGGTAAAGGAAAAACTATTATTGAGATGATTAGCGCAATAAACGCATTCAAAAGTAAATTGCAACTTATGATAGATCAACTGAAAAGAAAGGATCTGAAAAATTTTCCGTCTTTGAAAGCAAGGATTCCTCAGTTGAATTATGATATTTATGAGGTAGAATTATCAAATATTTTGGGCCAATTCGAAATACGTTTTTATGATTTCAGTAAATTGGCAAATATCGCATCATTTATGAGTTATCCTTTTTCGTGTAAAAACACTGAGGAATTAGCAATTCAGTTTAACATGGACTCATGTTCTGTTGAAAATGAGTTAGTGCAGATTATATCAGATATACATCTCAAAGCCACAGCATCTGATACAAAATTCTGGTGTTTTATATCTGAAGATAAATATCCGAATCTAAGGCAAATCGCCTTTCAACTGACGGCAATGTTTGGGTCAACTTACTTGTGCGAGTCTGCATTTTCTGAAATAAGATAATTAAGTCAAAATATCGCAATCGACTAACTGACGAACATATGTCATCATGCTTGCGATTAGCACTCGGTAATTACGTACCATCTTATGAAAAATATGCTGAGGACATGCAGTGCCACGCTTCAACATCCAAAGTCACTCTTTAGTTAAGTTTAGACACTAGAACTCGTTTGTTTTGTATAAACTCGCAATTTTGAATAATTATGAGTTTTTTTCATTGACATTTCAGAGCAGACCTATACTTACCTTGACTAAAAAAATGCATATTTTGCGGAAAACTAATATCTATGCCACGATACACCTTACCTAGACGACAATCTTGCATCACACTTACTTGCAGCCTCTCAGAGTCGATCGATCGTAGTCTAACAATATTGAGGTAGATCGCCAGCAGTTCAAGTTTGAGCACCCCTGCTCTAAGTCATAATTTAACTTTCAAAACTACACGGCTCTGATGGAGCCATCAATTCCTATATTAGTGACGAAATTTCAACTTTCTATGTTAAATAGAAATTCGGCTGTGTCAGACGGACAGAACCGAAGTGGTCTTATAAGTGTTCCGTACGGAACACTAAAATTGGTGTATAGATTCATTGCTTGGATTTTAGAAATTATTTGTATTATTCAGAAAAAAAGATGGTGGATGAGAATCTGACGTATGATGTCAATTTTACGCAGTCATAGTCAATAAAATGTTGCCTCTACCACTCTAAGATATAATTTTTGGACAAAATTCATATAGGTGTCTATATTTTGAGAGCAAACTAAGATGGTCTCTAGATACTTAAGTCGTTTATTTCGACGACCTAACCAAACTACTTTCTCAGTTCGACCGGCATCAGTTCTAACAACTATTCGGACTGTACTCAACTTCAATCTGGAAACGATATTACACCGCTTCTTAAATACAAATTATTTTCCCAAAATAAATTTCTTCCAATGTCACCGAAATAGTAACATAATTTCTTGCATGTTAATGTTAGTTGTAATAAATGTGATCTATATTGTTGCAAAAACTCTTGTTTTACCATTCATGATCTTAAAGAATCCTAAACTCACTGCAATCTGCTTATACTATTTTGTCAAAAAGAAAAACCTAACTTGTTTTGGTTAAGTATGGCGCAAAGTCAAATAAACAGGCTAATGCTATCAATTTATTATAAAACAGATAATAATATTATTAACACAAATAGTACGGTAGTAAAAAAATAGCCAATGTAGTCTTCTTCTTCTTCTACTCAACCCAAGGTTGTCCAGTCCCACTTCCCTATCCTTGCCACCTTTAACCACTGCTTGCCGGCTGTGACTCTTATATTATCCACCCATCGTTTCTGTAGACGTCCCATGCCTCTTCCGGTTTCTCTAGGTCTCCATTCTGTGATCCTGTATACCCGCTTGTCTCCGGATGATCTAACCTCATGAACCGCCCATCGCCATTACGCCCTTTCCGCCTCCAGAGTTATGTCATTGACTTTGGTTCGTCTCCTTATCTGCTCGTTATGAATTTTATCTCTAAGAAAAATACCAAGCATGCCTCTCTTCAGATCCCTTTGTGAGGTTACAAACTTTTAAACAAATACTAATGTAGTAAAGGGAGTAAAATATGGTTGATAGAAGGTAGAATATTGAATAAATACTAAATGTATCCACAACAACGAAATTAATGGTAAATTGAGCAAATCTGAAAAAACAGTGAGCGTAATAAAAATATATGAAGCCACAAGGAAATAATGAATACTCGTGATTACCCCCACCTGACTCAATGTAGCTTAAAAACTTAGTTAGGATGAAAAAATAAACAATATTTGACAATTGTCCGCTGTTAATTTACTCTATAAAATTAAAAGAATTAATCTTATAGCAACTTATATATCAAAATGCAAAAAAAAAAAAACGTGACTGAAAATATCGTCAATGATAATAGGTGTACCTACTTTTTTTTTATGGGTCTAGCACACGTGCTACAGGGAAATCCCTAAAGCGCTACAGGGGCGACACGTGTGCGGAGAAAGCGATTCACGTTGTTCTTGAATCGCTGTAAATTGTACTTGGTTCTGGGTAAATTATTCCAAAGGGATGATGTTCTCCATATAAAAGACTGCTTGAAAAACGTTGTACGAGGAGTAACAAGCTGAACCTCATACGGATGTGAAGTATTAGCGCGACGTATACTTCTAACATGCACTGCTCTGGGAGGAATTAAGCTGGCCACATCCTTCGAACATGTTCCATGAAAATTCTTGTAGAATAGGCTCAAGTCACCAACCGTTCTTCGATGTTCCAGCGAATCAAGGCCGCCGGTCAGTTCCGGGTCTCCAGTCAGATGAACAGCTCTTCTCTGAATAGAATCCAACAAATGCAGTGTATGTTTGGGAACGGAGCTCCAAACATGGGAGGAGTATTCCATAGTTGGTCGAATTTAAGCTTTGTAAAGAATTAATAGTTGTTGTGGAGTGTAAAGCTTTCTGGTTCGAAATAATATTCCCAACTTTTGAGAAGCTCTCCTTGCTCTGCTTGCAACATGTTCATGCCAGGACATATTTGCTCCCAAATTAACGCCCAACAAACTGAGTGACGATGTTAGAGGAATGGAGTGCCCCGACATAACTATGTCGGGTTCAGCAACGTTAACTTTTTTAGGAAAAACTGCCGCCTGGGTTTTTGTAGCGTTAAATTCCACTTGGTTACTGTCACCCCAAGATAGAATTTCTTCCAGGTCTTTGTTAAGTTAAATGACTTCCTGCTGTCTGCGGACATGCGTCTGAGTAGCCGATGTCCGAGCGTTCAAAGTGAATGAAGACATAAGTGTACTGTCATCTGCAAAGCTGTAGATTGGATTCTCGGTCTTTTCCAGTAGATAAATGAGAAAGAGAGGAGGAGACAGTATGGAGTCTTGGGGTACACCGGCGTTGATAGTGAAGGCGTTAGAAAGAAATCCGTCGACTGCCACTCGTAAAGAACGCTCTCTGAGGAACCATGAGAGCCACAAACTTTTCAGACATACCATAAAAACGTAGCTTGGCCAACAGCCCATCGTGCCAAACACGGTCGAATGTCTTGGATATGTCAAGAGCAACCGCTCGAGATTCTCCAAAGTGTTCAATTGCGTTGTTCCGAACATGTATTACATAAGTCAGAAGATCTGTTGATCTATTTTTACGAAAGCCATATTGGTTATCGCTAATAATGTTGAATCCTTCAAGATATTTTAGAAGATGCTGATTGATAGCCTTTTCCATGACTTTCGATATTTTGAAAGCAGTGCGATTGGTCGGTAGTTATTTGGCAAGGTCTTCTTGCCTCTTTTTAGGTATCGGCTAAACTGTGGCACATTTCCAGCAGGAAGGAAATATTCCCTTTCTGTAGGATAGGTTGAAAAGTCTACAGAAAACGGGTGTTAGTTCCCTCGCACGTTTTTGAGAACTATGGCTTTTTGGTGTCTAACTTCATCAAAATACGTTTTATGACATGCTGTCTGAAGACAATATCGGGCATCTTGAGTACACTATGCGAATAGTAGATGGTGTTTTTCCTTGGAAATCGACAGTAGAATGTGAAGCAAAGAGTTCAGCCAACCAGTTTGCTTTCTCAATAGGTGTCGTTGCAATAGAATTATCTGGCCGTGTGAGTGGTGGTATGGTGGATTTGGTGAAATTTTGACAGCGAAACCAAAAGGACCTGGAATTGTTGGGACAAGCGAGAAGTTTGTTTCTAATCCGTTGATTGTGTGCCTCCTTGGTTTCTTTTTCTTTGCATCTATTCCTGGCACGAACGAAGGTGTTACGATTCATGGTGTTAGGATTTTCATGCCATTGTCGTTATGCAAGATGTTTAGAAGCACCAGCTTCTTTGCATTTTCGGTCAAACCAAGGCTTGCCGTTGGAAGGGCATTTCTTCGAAAAGGGATGTAAGCCTCCATACCGGCCAAAATAACATCGGAAACCTCCCTGGCGCAGTTAGATGGGTCGTCGGATCGAAAACAAACGTATAACCAGGGGAAACTTCGTTCGTAATCCGTTCTTATATTGTTATGCAACTCTGAGTACCGAATGATCTTCACATAGAGTACACGACTACGCCTCAAGAGGATGGCCGAAAGACTCCCCTAAAAAATAATTTAATGTGAATATTTTACGTTTTTAGTAGGCTCGAATCTGGACAACACCTAAAGTAGCTGTAGCAGTGTATTGTGCCATAAATTATAACAATTCTATGTATAAAACTATAACATATCAGCCATTAAATATTTAATATTGAAATCATTTATATCTACTCTGAAAAGGTTGTAGGTTGTAATTAAAAAAATATCAGCAGTGTAAATAACACCATTAAAAACGGGTAATTCAAAAATATAAATAGCAAAATCATAAAGAGCTGCTGAATGTTGTTCTATCTCGGAGAATTCGCTCTAAACTTTTAGATTGTATAAGAATACATGGTCTTCATACGCCATGTACTAAGACCGTAGCATGCACCATTGTCTAACCACTCAGACATTATAGGGAATCATCTTCGGTACGTTAGTGTGTAAAGTTTTAAAACATAACTATAATGCCGGGATTCAAAATTTTGTGTCACCTTCACCAGAATCCACTGCCTATCAATAAGCCCTGAGAATACAACAACCATGCACTTAAAAGAAGTTATTTCTTTACAATAAGTGACAATTATCGACAATTTCCCATTTTCTTCTAAACGGATTACCCTCCGTTGGACATTCAGAAATCAAAGGAGTCCGGATACTCCGGGCGCCCCCGGTTTTGTTAAAGTAGATAGGCCGCCTACGCGATCAGATAAGATGATAAGTAGACAGCGACGTAAATTCCCCTACAAAGTAGGTGTTAACCCAACTAAAAGCGTAGAAAGGCATAATTAATAATGGAAAAGTTTATGCTAATCAGCAAAAAATTAATTAAGTCAATAATACAGTGTTGCTACGACAACTTTTAGGCTCATCATGGAAAAATTCGCATAAAACTATAATGTATTTTAAAAATACTCGGTCAGTAGACACAATTTAATATGTAGCTCGTGCAGAAGTTGTATTTTTACTCATCTTTATACGTAAGAAGGGTAACGTTTTTCGTAGCTATGTACGTGTGTATCGTTGTGTGTTTTATAATTTTCTACAGCGTAAACTACTGAATGTATTTTAAGGAATGTGAAGTCAAAAGATTAGACTTAATTCCGCACGGCAACTAGCTGTATATAATTCTGAAAATCTATCAAGGTGGATATCAAATGAAAGGGTGAAAATGCGTATGTGTGTTTGTTTGGAATCTACTTTTATTTTTTTTTATGGTTATTTAACTGATGTCAATTCCTAATAGGCTTCAGAACCCCAATTTTTTAAAGCTCTTCGACGTTTGTAATCTAATTATTTTGCGAGTTCAACTCTGTAACCAAAGATTCCCTATCAGTTCAAAGTATGATTTTTAAAAAAGGGTTTCTTCAAAAGAGAGCTGTATTAGTAAAGCACTTTTATTAGTTTGTCCCTTCATTATGAGGCAAACGTAAAAATTGTACAATTTTGTACATCGTGTTCTTTTCCGATGTTTTTCTTCAGAATTCTTCACGTATTACTTTCGGAAATACAAAAACACTATAAATCTAATTGAAATTAATTTTAGGGTGTTAAACATTAAGCCTTTTAGAATCGTTGTTTTTTAAGGTAGCATCATTTGGAAATACCTAAACTTGGGAAAAGATATATTTAGGAATGGATCCCCTACGCCACATGAGAATCTAAAGAAAAAAATAATTTACCGAATATACGATGCTGGTTTGAAAAGTCCGTGCAAAAATAAAAACTACTTATGTGTTTGGGGTAAACCTTTTTTATTTTTCGACATAGTCTCCTTTAGGCTTATACACTTCGTCCAACGATGTTCTAGTTTGTTGATTCCTTCCGAATAATAGGATTTGTCCAAGTCTGCAAAATATCCATTAGTGTCTGCAATCACCTCCTCGTTTGAATAAAATCTTTGTCCCGCCAGCCATTTCTTCAAATTGGGGAACAAATAGTAGTCTGAGGGAGCCAAGTCTGGAAAATAGGGGGATGTGAAACGAGTTAGAATCCTATTTCCATTAATTTTGCGACCACAACTGCTGAGGTGTGTGCTGGTGCGTTGTCGTGGTGGAAAAGGACTTTCTTGTTGGCCAATCGCGGACGTTTTTCAAACGGTCCAATAACGATGAATAATATTCACCTGTAATAGTTTTACCCTTTTCCAGATAGTCGATGAGGATTATCCCTTGCGAATCCCAAAACACAGTCGCCATAACCTTTCCGGCCGAAGGAACGGTCTTCGCCTTTTTTGGTGCAGATTCCCCCTTGGTAACCCATTGTTTAGATTGTTGTTTGGTCTCAGGAGTATAGTAATGTATCCATGTTTCATCCATAGTGACGAAACGACGCTTAAAGTCCTCCGGATTCTTCTGGAACAGCTGCAAACCATCCTTGCAACACTTCACACGATTCCGTTTTTGGTCAAGCGTGAGCAATCGCGGCACCCATCTTGCGGATAGCTTTCTTATGTCCAAATGTTTATGCAAAATATTATGTACCCGTTCAGTCGAGATGCCCACAGCACTAGCAATCTCACGCACCTTAACTCTTCTGTCATCCATCACCATATCATGGATTTGATCAATGATTTCTGGAGTCGTAACCTCTACAGGCCGTCCAGAACGTTCAGCGTCACTTGTGCCCATATGGCCAGTCCGAAAATTTTGAAACCACTTATAAAACTGTTCTAATCGAAGGTGCAGAGTCACCATAATGTTTATCAAGCTTCTCTTTAGTCTCTTGAGGCGTTTTGCCTTTCATAAAGTAATGTTTAATCACCACACGAAATTCTTTTTCGTCCACTTCTTGAAAATCACTCGACTTCCGTGATTCACACGAATGCCAAACACAAAGAAATAGACCAATATGGCTGAAACTTGGTGTGCGTTCATTCAAGAGATGCTACTAACTAAATATGACCTCAATACGTGCCGGTGGTGCCATCTCTCGGACTTTTCACGGACTTTTCAAACCAGCCTCGTATAACAAAAACCGGCCAAGTGCAAGTCGGACTTGCGCAATTAGTGCTCCGTACGGCGAATAAAATAAAATCCTTACCTAGGCTAAGTTAATTAGGTCCCTGATATGTATATACTTTAAGATCCAATACGTACTTTCACATTTTGTCTTAGTCAGTAATTTATAATAACACGTAGGCTGAAAAGTTTTTGGTCTAGCTAGTTAAAACACATTTTTTGCAAAATTCGACTTTATTTATCAATATAGTCTCCTTCAAGAGCGATACAATCAGTCCAACGCTTTTCTAACATTTCTATACCTTTCTTGTACGAAGAAGAAGGATTTGTTTTTGCCTTCAAAATAGGCATCAGTTTCGGCGATAACTTGGAGCCAAATCTCTTTCCCGTAATCATTTTTTCGAGGTCTGCGAATAGATAATAGTCACTGGGAGTCACATTTGAAGGATACGGTAGATGAGAAAGCAATTCGAATTTCAATTCATGCAATTTTGCCATCGTAACCATTGACTAGTGACACGGTACATTGTCTTGATAAAAGAGCACTTTTTTCTTGTTCATTTGGGCCGCTTTTCAAACGCACCAATAACTTTATATACTATTCGCTATTGATTGTTTTTCCTTTCTCAGGATAGTCGATGAAAATTATTCCATGCGCATCCCAAAATACAGAGGCCAGCCGACTGTTATGTCTTTGGTCGTTTAGGGCAGCCTTCACCGGCTTCTGTCTACTTAGTTGACTGCCGATTTGTGGTGGTGGATCCGTGTTTCATCCATTGCCATATATCGCATGAAAAAGTAATTTTTATTGCCTGTAAACAGATCCAAACAGCTCAGAATTATCAACACGTTGTTTTTGGTCCACTGTGAGCAAACGCGGTACTCATTTCGAAAAGAACTTTCTCTTGCCCAAATATTCATGCAAAGTATGACCAACACGTTCTTTTGATAGCTTCAATTTCACTTTACGTTCATCCAAACAATTTTGTGGATTTTTTTATGTTTTCCGATGTAACCACCTCATTTGGGCGTCCAGAGCGTTCACCATCATTTGTATCTGTACGACCGCATTTAAATTCAGCATAACAGTAAATGAGTGATTTTCCAGGGGCAGAGTCCCCGTAACACTTATCAAGCCATTACTTTGCTGAACAGTATTTTCTCCTATTAAAAAACAGTGTTTAATCAACACACGAAATTCGATGTTTTCCATTGTTTTGAAAATATCAAAAGTAGCGTCATTGAAACCACTGTAACTTGTAAACTTATCGTAGAAATATCACGTATTGTTTGAAGGTTGGCACTTCCTAAAAAATCATATGAATTTTTGAAAAGGGCTACATCTATGTGACAGCCCAAAAACTTTTCAACCTACGTGTTAGTTATAGCATCGTATCTACCCAATAAATCAATCTAGCTCAATCTAGAATCTAGTAATAAAAGTGTAAAACAAATATTTACTACTTAAATATTTGTTTAATTATAAACAAATAAAATAAAATTATTTTCTCACAATACAGGTGGGTAGCACTAATGTACTGAAAAGTACTGTCAAGGCACTTAGTTTTTCTTTTTATATCAAATTATCAAACGTAATGCACTCGTGATAATTTTCGCTCAATCTGCACTTTATGAAGACTGTTACAGAATTTTTTCCAAATTTTTTGCTCAGTACTTTTCCAGATAGGGTGGGAGGCAGTGATTTTTGGCCATTTTTTAAAAATAATACAAAGAAAACTGTGGACAAGTATTACATCATATATATTTTGAACTCGTGTTTTCGCAAGCTTTCACTTGACATTCCGACCTGGTAAAAAATACTTTTTTCACTTCCGATTTCGCCCCTCCCCTCCCCAATTAACCCCTTAAGTGAAAAATTAACTTTTAAAGTACACGACTTTGATTGGGCCCTCAATTCCTATATTTGTGCCAAATTTCAACTTTCTGTGTCAAATAGTTTCGGAGAAAATCGGGTGTGACAGACAGATAGACGGACACCGAAGTGATCCCATAAGTGTTCCGTACGGAACACTAAAAAGTATTTAAAAATACTTTCCAAACACCCCGAAATTATTTTTTTGTTAATAATGTAATAACAATAATAAGTATTATCAGGAATGATGGCTTGTTGGTTAGTCGAAAAGGCAAAATTCCAGTAAATACGCTAGCTATCACTTTCCGCAGTTGGCTCAATCTTTTTTGGAAGACACCCTGAACTTCTTCAGTACCGTACGAATGTCTAAGATAGTAGTATATGACAGGCCATGCTACAATCTGACTATACTATAATATGAATTAAGCAAGCCGTAAGCTATGAGTGAGTCTTTGTTGTATGTCCTACACATGATGTTCATCATGTCTGTAAATCGACTGTGATATAAATATGTTTCCTACAAGAATAAGTTCTTTCGCTACACCATCTCTGAAAGTGTCCGAATTCTCTCTGCGACTTACTGGATATTTTTTTTTATTTATAGCATACGTACTGCAGGGTAATCCCTAAGTGCTAGAAGAGTAACTCATTTGCAGAAAAAGCGATTAACATTTTTCTTGGAGTGACAAGCTGAACGCCAGACGGATGTGATGTATTAGCGCCACGTGTATTCTTGGCATGCACCACTCTGGGAGGAATTAAGCGGGCTACATCGAACACTTTCCATTAACAGACTTTAGATTAGACTCAAGTCACCAATCATTCTTCTATATTCTAACGAATCAAAGTTACTGGTGAGTTCTGTGTCTCAAATCAGGCAAATAGATTCTTTCTGAATAGAATCTGATAAATGCAGCGTATGTTTTGGGAACAGAGCTCTAAGCATAAGATTCCATCGTTGGCCGATTTTGAGCTTTGTACAGGGTGAGTCAACGATAGAGGAAAGTTCATTGTCTTATTTGTTTCGGGAATGACGAAAAAATGTTAAATATAATAGTATTAGGGTATGTTAAGGTGCACAGTTCAAAATTATTTTTGAGCATACGGGGTACTTCAAAAAAGTGTGGCCGATATAACATGTTTTTTTAAATGGAACATCCTATTTTCTAATTTATTTTTAAATTCTGCGTAAAATTCTATAACTTTTTCATTAATGATGTTATATACCTAAACCTAGTAGTTTTTCTAATATTTCAATTTTTTTTTTTTTTTAAAAAATACTAGTTTTCAGTTTTGTAAAAAAATGCCAGTAGCGCCATTGTTTCTGAAGGTGGAATACTCATAATTGGTACGAGCGTTCTATAGAGATGAAAAAAAGATATATATATATATATATATATATATATATATATATATATATATATATATATATATATATATATATATAAAAAATTTGAGTTAGATGCTACAGGATGTTCAAAATAAATTTACGCATTTCGACTATTTTAAATTGAACAATCTCAAATTTTTTTAAATGGCACACCCTGTATATTATTATTTTTTCTGATAGATTTTACAAAACTCTCCAACTTTTATTAAGTATGTCATATACCTATTTCTAATAGTTTTCGAGTTATTTTAAATTTTTCAATTTTTACCCTTGTTTTTAATACACTTACGCTATAACATCATAGTTGCCAAGACAAAACAAAAATGTAGGCATTGTCAAATTTTGACACCTCTATTAAGCAAGCAATTATAGTTTAATTTGTTGTAGTAAGTGACGTAAAAAGGTAATGTATATATGGTTTACATACTGGGCGAGGCGGGAAAGAATTGTCTTTTGGCAGTAAGGCTTTACGGAGCGAAGTACCGTAATACGAGTAGATGTATACTATCTAGAAAATCTTTTCAGTGCTTAAGGGAACGGTTTGATGGTAGTGGTAGCTTTGAGTATACGAAACGGAAAGTATTAAACCAGAATGCTACCAATGAGGAAAGGAATGGAGATTTTACAAAAAGTTCAAAACCAAAACCATTGGTCGCTTAATATATGGTGTGGAATATTAAATTTTCGAATTATTGGTTTATATTTTTTCCGCGAACTGCTTAACGGGCCTAGATATCTAAATTTTTTGCAAAACGAATTACCCCAGCTTCTTGAAGAAGTTGATAACTACAACACCAGTAGATATGGAAAATAGGATACGGGATGTGTGCAGGACAATAACACCCTTTATGCTAAGGAAAGGGAAGGAAAATATAGTAAAACGACTAAATGTCTGTATTCAACTAGACGGGCATACTTTTGAACATTTATTACGTCATAAGAATTAATCATTAGATAAGTTAAACTATATTAAAATTATTATTAAATATCTGTTTATGTTTTCACAATAGCGTAAGGGTAAAAATTGAAAAATTCAAAATAAATCGAAAACTATTAGAAATAGGTATATGACATATTAATAAAAGTTGGAGGGTTTTGTAGAATCTATCAGCAAAAATAATAATATACAGTGTGTGCCATTTAGAAAATTTGAGATTTTTCAATTTAAATTAGTCGAAATGCATTAATTTATTTTGAACACCCTGTAGCATCTAACTCAAATTTTTTTACATATATTTTTTTTCATCTACATAGAACGCTCATACAAATTATGAGTATTCCACCTTCAAAAAACAATGGCGTTATGGCAATTTTTTACAAAACTGAAAACTAGTATTTTTTTTTTAAATTGAAATATTGGAAAAACTACTAGGTTTAGGTATATAACATTAACAATAAAAAAGTTATAAAATTTTACGCAGAATTTAAAAATAAATTAGAAAATAGGATGTTCCATTTAAAAAAAAACATATGTTATATCGGCCACACTTTTTTGAAGTCCCCTGTATACTCAAAAATAATTTTAAACTATGCACCTTAATATTCCCTGAAACTATTCTATTTAATATTTTTTCGTTATTCCCGAAACAAATGAGGTAATGAACTTTACTCTATCGTTGACTCACCCTGTACAAGAATAAAAGTTGTAGAGTATAAAGTTTTCTCTCACGAAATAATATTCCTACCTAAGGTCTCTTTGCTATGCTTGCAACATGCTAATGCCAAGATATATTTGCTACCTACTTAACGTCCAGTATGTTGAGTGATGCTAGAGGAATGAAGTGCCCCTACATAGCTAGGTCGGGTTCAGCAATGTTAACTTTTTTAGAAAAACTGCTGCCTAGGTTTTTGTAGAGTTAAATTCTTTTGGTTACTGTTACCTTAAGGTAGAGTTTTTTCCAGGTCATATTTGCATGGGTAGCTGATGTTCGAGGTTCTAAGGTAAATGAAGAAATAAGCATGGAGTCATAGGCAAAGCTGTAGATTTGATTTCCTGGTTCTTTCTAGCAGATCGTTAATGTAAATGAAAGTAAGTTATCCTTTTTCTTACTATACCTCTGCTGATATACATTGACGGGGATATCATAACGCCCAGGTGCGGAAACATACACAACGCGGTAGTGCTGCTATGGGCGTTATTACATTTCGGCATTAACTACTACCTAAAAATACACACATAACACCCAGACGATTGCCATAGTCAAACCATCGACCGTCGGTTAAATAGCAGGCTCTTAGCCCACCACGCTACCGAGGGGATGAAATGCAACTATTGGAGATTCTCCGTTTGTCCAAATACGTGCGATTTAATTTAGAAGATCATCTGTTGATCTTTCTTTACGAAATCCATGTTGATGACAGTTGATAAGATTAAATCCTTTCAGATATTTTAAAAGATGTTGATTGATAGCCTTTTTTTTGAGTACGGCTGAACCCTAGCGCTTTTCTAGCAGGAAGAAAATATTCCTTTTCTGTAGGATAGGTTTGGATTAGTTACGTTTTATGATAAGTGTAAGACAATATCCGGCGTCTTTAACTGCAAGAGTTCAGTTAACAAGATTGTCTTCTGAACAGGTGTTGTTGCAATAGTATTATCTAGCTACGTAACTGATAGTATAATGGATTTTGTGAAATTTTGACTAATGGTCTTAGCGACTGACCAAAAAGTCCTATAATTGTTGGGACAGGCAAGAAGTTTGTTTTTAATTCGTTTCTTCAATTACTTGATGTCACGATTTATGATATTAGGGTTCTCATACCATTATCGGTAAACAAGATGTTTAGAAGGAACAGTTCCTTTACAGTTTTGATCGAACCAAGATTTACCGTTGGAAGGGCATTTCTTCGACCACCACACCTGCGAAGACTTTCGACGACCACTCAATCTTGTAGGTACTTTTAGACAAGAATCTGCCCCCACTTTGATGAATTAGAGTATAGAGAGGATGAAAGTTACATTTTTGTAAAGAAGGTGACTCCGAAAGAAGTTATGAGAGGGGAATGATTTTTTAAACACAAACCCAAATTTTTTACTGCATATTATTATCTATAATCTATAATATATATATATATATATATATATATATATATATATATATATATATATATATATATATATATATATATATATGTCCGTCTGTCTGCCTGTCTGTCCGTTAGTGCGCTTATCACTGGAGAACGACTTATCCGATTTACATGCTTTTTTTTTAAAACATATGTTGTTCTCTGGCCAGGTTATCTATCTATAATATATATAAAATGCAACGTTTCTCTGTCTGTCTGTCTGTCTGTCCGTTAGTGCGTTACGTGCTTTTTTTTAAAACATACATATGTTCTCTGGCCAGGTTATAGGATATATTTTATTGCGTTAGGAAATATAAAGAATAAGCAGTGACGATAATAGTGAATCAAGTCGGAAAGAAGGTTACCGTTAGGGCGTTCTCTTGCAATACACTGCTTAAACCATTAAATATGGAACAATATCATGTTGCAAAGAATATAATATATATAAAATGCAACGTCTCTCTGTTTGTCTGTCTGTCCGTTAGTGCGCTTATCACTTGAGAACCACTTATCCGATTTACGTGTTTTTATAAAGTTATACATATGTTCTATATAATTTGATATTAGTCTAGATAATGGGAGATAAGGTGAGATAATGGGAGATAAGGTGAGATAATGGGAGATAAGTATAAATAATGGAAGATAAGGAGAAATAATGGGAGATAAGTAGAGATAAGTCTTGATAATGGGAGTTATGGTGAGATAATGGGAGATAAGTAGAAATAATGGGAGATAAGAACAAATATTGCGAGATAAGTCGAGATAAGCCTAGATAATGGGATATAAGGTGAGATAATGGGAGCTAAGGGGAAATAATGGGAGATAAGGAGAAATAATGGGAGATGAGCAGAGATAAGCCTAGATAATGGAAATTATGTATAGATAATGGGAGATAAGGAGAAATAATGGGAGATAAGGGGAAATAATGGCAGATATTTTATTACGTTAGGTAACATAAGGAATAAGCAGTGGCGATAGTAATGAATCAAGTCTACGCGAACGGAACCGCAGGCACTGCTAGTTTTGTAAATAATTTTGAATAGGATTGTTGTAGTATAGCTTATGCCAAAATCAAATAGTTACATTTAAAAATGACCTTTGTACAATCCTATCTAAGATTTTAATATCTACGCCACACAAATAAACGAGTCAAGTTTTGGCTTTCTAACCGTTATATTGGATGTATAAAGTTTTTGTTTATAAAAAGCATAAACGAAGGCGTGATCCATAAAAGCTCGTTCGTTTACGGCCCTTTTCTCATTCAACGGTGAAAAAATTGAAAAAGTTTCAAATGGAAAATTTTTCCTGCTCTCTCCAAATATTTTTTGTAAATTTATTTAAGTATCTATCTTTAAAGAAAATAAAGTTATCTAAATCAGATATTTTCCCTGTTAATTTAAAAAAAATCCTACAGGTTTTTCTTTGTGTCATGCCTAGCTGTTTTGAATGTTGGCTATTAGTATAGCTATGTTACAGTCTGTTAAGTAAGAACATGACCGCTCGTATTCTTGAAAAAAAATATGTCTTAAGAACATTTTTTGCCATGGTGGTGTGTTAACAACGGCGCAATTACCTTATTAAGTTGCCCAATCGCCTTCTGCATCAATAATCGCTTGGCATCTTCGAGGCATGCTGTCGACGAGATTTTTTGCATACTCTGCAAGTTTTTCGAATCTCGCGAAATAACTGAATCGAGGTCCTTAGGATCAAACGTTTTCAATAGGGTTAGCGTCCGGCGATTGTGAGGGCTCTCTAGTATTTTATTGTGAGCTCAAGCAAGCTGCTTCGTGACGTGATTTTCGCCCAGCAAAGGTTTCTTCAACGTGCTTCGGAATTTGACAGATTCAAACCCGATTTTCTTAAATTTGCCGTTCCTTGACGCAGCGTTAATTTTGGGTCCTGTGAAAACAAAGACGCGATTCATCTTTCACCTTTGGGAGTGCCTTTGCCTTCCGAGCCATGTTTTGACAAGTCGTCGAGATTTTTCATCTCCTTAAAATGATTTACCCAGTTTTTCATAGAAGACATCCACTTTTTGATTTATTTAGCGGCATGGAATGAGTCATTTTAGATTCCTTTGGATGAGAACAAAGAAAACTGCCTCGAACCGACGCGCAAACAAGTTTTGGATTTTAGGTGTTTTCGACGAAAGTTCGGAATCGACTGATACTCTTCCTAAAATGCGTCGTAGACAAAGGTTCCCTCTACCGATTTTTCGTTGAATCGCTAGAATCGCATGTACCAAAAATGAATTATCGCGGACACGTTCTTACTTGACTTTATTGACTGTTGTTCCGAAAAAGTTGTGTAGTAGATAATGAGCATCATTTTCTTAAGTTCTGCAGCCAAGATATCTTCTTTCAGCCTAAGCCTTCTCTCTCGTATACTTTTCCATGTAAATAATGATCAACTCAAGAAATTTTCAATATTCGTCTATAGCACTACATCTCAAGTATCTCAAGGTTTTTTTTGGATACTTTCATCAGTGTCCAAGATTGTACTCCGTACAAGAGAACCGTGAACACATAATATTTCAATAAATGGATCTGCGTTTGCAGTTAATGTTACTCATTTTTATAAAAGCCAATCTCGCTCTTTTGTTTAATTTCTTGTGAGTGATCCAACCGTTCGTTTGTATTTGTACCTAGATAGGTGCAGTCGATCACTGGTTCTATAGGTTGTTGATATACTATTATTTAACCAGTTGGTATTAGGTTTTCGCTGATGACTATATATTTGGTTGTTCTCACATTAAATCCTAAACCATACCCACAGCTGGCCTCCAACATGCGGGTTATTAATGTCTGAAGGCTCTTTAGATTTTTCGCAAAGATAACGGTATCGTAGGCATACCTGATGTTATTTATATGCTTGCGATTTATTAGTATGCCCTCGTCTGTACCTTCACTAAGCAAGTTTCATGATATGTTCTGAGTATACATTAAAGGTCGGAGAGAGTACGCAACCCTGTCGCACACATCTTTTTACCATCATTTCTTCAGTAATTTCATTATGTACCCCTATGATTGCAGACTGATTGTATTAGAAGACATGAATAATGCGAGGATCTTTATTATCCAGGTCAGCAATCCTTAAAATTGACTACAAGTCATCGTGCCTAGCTCTATCAAAAGATTTTTGATAGTCGACGAACCATACCAATATGTGACAGTTTACGTCTCTCCAACGGTGAGACAAAGCCTAAACAGCAAACAAAGCCTCTCTCGTACCCAATGCGTCCCGGAAGCTAAACTGTGCCTGTGTTTGAGTTATTGGTTCCTCGCATTTTCAGTAAATTATTTTATGAATTATTTTTAGGAAGATTTGAAGAAGATGACTCATGATGGCTATTATTCTGTGGTCTTCTAACTTTTTCGCATTTCACTTTTTAGACAAAATTATATACCTAGATTTAAGCCAACTTACACAAAAATTGTTCTTTTTATAAGTTTTGATCGCAAATTGTCTGGCCCTGCTGCTTTTTTTATTTTTCGTCTCTTGTATTGCAGTTTTAACTTCTTCGAAATCGGAGTCTACTGTTGACTTCGCTACTGAATAGGATATCATTTCTGTTGGCTTCGAAGCTCGGTTCTACATATTTTTTCCATGGTTATCTGTTGTTTCTCTAACTTTTTTTTTGTAAAGGTTAAGTGAATCCTGTTTGCGCTCCAGTAGCTCCTACAGGTTAAGAGAAATTATTTTTTTAAAAACATCCTTAA
This sequence comes from Pachyrhynchus sulphureomaculatus, assembly GCA_019049505.1. Lineage (NCBI taxonomy): Eukaryota > Metazoa > Arthropoda > Insecta > Coleoptera > Curculionidae > Pachyrhynchus > Pachyrhynchus sulphureomaculatus. The sequence goes on from CM032453.1 coordinate 122,133,632, forward strand.
CGTTATTCAAAGAAATACTGTATCTAACTTTATGTAATATAATTCTTTTATTTATTTACTGCTAATCTCGAAGCCTTAACGGGATCTGGATGTAGTTTTCGATTCCCAGTTACATGCACAAGAACCGGCCAATTATGAACCTGTTCCTAATCTTGAATTTTTTTTAAAAATCAAATTTGTTCGGTGAATAATAAAACTGTTACCTGCTTATAGTTTGATGTTTTAGTGCTCGAGAAAACGGCGTCTTAGATTTTTGCCTAGATGGTATCTCACCTGTATTGCCAACAAAATGGCATGTCTGTTTTCATGAATGATAGATAGAAGATATTAAATGCAGTATCGCATCAGTATTGGTTTTGAATTTATCAAAATAAATCTGCATATAAAATGAATACTTTTTATTCCTATTCCTTTCTAGCCTATCGAAACTTATGCTGAATTCTAGACATGCATATTTTATTAGCACAACTCACAACTTCGAAAAATGCAATGTAGACCCATTACAAGGAAATGGATACGGCGTCTGCTTGAAATAAACCCCATCCCTGCATTCTCTCAACCTCTATCCTCATATAATATGCCGTGGTATGTAAACTCACGAATCTCGATAACGTATAAATTGAATAACATAATCATTGTATAATTTTTTTTTTATAGGGACTCCGTGATAAATACTTTATTATGACTATATTATTATAATTTATTATTATAAAACACAAGAAAGTATTATGTATTTTTAAGATTATTATTTATAGTAATATAATAATAAAAAAACATATCGAATTATTTTTATAAGGGATATCTAGTGGTCCTTAAATATTTTCTTTAATAACGTTTGATGAGATATATATGCCGTGGTATGTAAACTCACGAATCTCGATAACGTATAAATTGAATAACATAATCATTGTATAAATTTTTTTTTATAGGGACTTCGTGATAAATACTTTATTATGACTATATTATTATAATTTATTATTATAAAACACAAGAAAGTGTTATGTATTTTTAAGATTATTATTTATAGTAATATAATAATAAAAAAACATATCGAATTATTTTTATAAGGGATATCTAGTGGTCCTTAAATATTTTCTTTAATAACGTTTGATGAGAACGTTATTAAAGAAAATATTTCTTCTTAAATATTTTCTTTAATAATGTTCGATAAGAACGTTATTAAAGAAAATATTTAGCAACCACTAAATATCCCTTATTAAAAATAATTCAATATTTTATTTATAGTGTTCTGTACGGTATACTTATAAGATCACTTCAGTGTCTGTCCGTCTGTCATATCAGATTTTCTCCGAAACTATTTGACATAGAAAGTTGAAATTTGGCTCTAATATAGGAATTGATGGCCCCATCGGAGCTGTGTAGTTTGAAAGTTAAGTTTGTCTTAAAGGGTTAGTTTTGGGAGGTGAAATCGGAAGTGAAAAAAATTTTTTTTTAGCATCGAGTGGGATGTCAAAACTATATATAATGTAATACTTGCGCACACTTTTCTTTGTATTGTTTTTAAAATATTGCCAAAAATCGCTGTCGCACCCTTATCTCAAAAAGTACTGATTAAAAAATTTTGAAAAAATTTTGGAATATAAGGTATAGACTGAACGAAAAAAAAGTATAATGATAATTTATCTGGTGTATAAAAAAAAAACAAAAATTTGGGTGGGTTTTGTGAAGTCATTGATCATTTTATACTTCGGTAATAAAATTTTTTATTTTAATGCAATCAACGTATGGAACACTAATTGTGCAAGTCCGACTTGCACTTGGCCGGTTATTATTTTGTTATATTACTATAAATAATTATCTTAAACGTCTATGATACTTTCTCGTGTTTTATGATTTTATACCTTAATATATATAAAAATCTATATTTACAATCATTTACTAACTAGCGGTGTAATAACCTAAGTTACATATTTTTGGCTTAAGTGTATATAGTATTTAATTGTTCTGTTTCGAAAATCTCAGTTTCATATCTTTTTGAATATGCTAGTTGGCTTTATAATCTGTCAAATTTTTTGTTATATTTGGTTTTCTCATAAAAAAAACTATTTTTTTTTTTGTATTTAGAATAGGAAAATAATGAATTAGGTGAGATACTTAAAAAATATTTCTCTTATTTTCAACTTTAATGAACGAAATTTTTGAGTGTTAGTCGAAATTTAAAAACATTATTAGAGAGATTCGGGTAGGAGATAATGCATTGTTCTTCTCGATAGTCGATGGCAACCTATCTATCAATAATTTTAACTTACCCATAATTATCAATATATGTACAACTCTCGATATATCGATGACTATCGATAAATAACCACATATCAATAATTATTATTCAAAAATTGATTACCGGAGCGGGGAGCACTTTTAAGCAAACTCCTTCTTCTAAAATTGATGGCCAGGTGAAAATAAGTGATGCCTATCGATATATCGATAATTATCGCTATATTGAGAGTTATCGACATATCAATATACTGATAATTTTTCAATTTACCTATGGTTAGGTATTGATAACTATTAATATACTGAAAAAAATTCTCATCTCTAGCTACGTTCCATATTACTCATGGAAAGCAATCATTACACTGGGTTACGGTTCAGTGAACCCCTATCAGGTATTATTACATGACCAGTGATTCTTCAAACTCATTCAATGTTATAATCATGAAGAGCAAATATCTCTGCCAATGCCTCGTGCAAGCGTATACGAAATGTCAATTTGACACGGTCTAATCCCAAGAAGCACAATTTTTCGCCCCAGCATTTATTGGGCGCAGGTAATTTCCACGTCACTAATCCGTTTATGACCTAGACATATTTAAGGGATTGTAATTGCAGAAGTAAATTCCACACCGAGTACTTTCAGGTAGAGGATGAGGGTTGATAAATGGGTGGTGGTACGCACCGGCTTGTGCAATTAAATCATTATTAAACCCTTCTACATATCAGTTTAGTACATATTATTAATTTGTGATTATTACTTGGTTGTGGGTATATTTTTTAAAGTGTTGCTAATATGAAAGCAAAGTTAATAAAAAGTAATCGAGGAAAGGACATATTATGTGTGAATTACTACACTTACTTTCGACAAAAAGTGCTAAAATGTGGAGAAACATTTTGGAGATGTTCAAAAAAAGATTGCAAATCAAAAGTCTTCACCGTTGGGCCCGAGAATTTAGTTACCAGAAGTGAAGGACTCCATACACACGAAGCCGACACCAAGAAGCTGAATCGGCAAATAATTAGTAATTCCTGCAAAAGAAAAGCCGGAGAGCATATGAGTGAAAGGCCATCTAAAATTATCCGACAAGAACTACAAAACACGCTGCCTGAAACAGTAACAGAAAAAGATGTCGAATATATTAGAAAAAACATTTATAACCATAGACGAAATTTTTTGCCAGGACGTAATATAGTGTTTTAGAGACATTTGAAATCAAAACTAGCAAGGGTGAGAATTTTCTATATATCAATGAACTCGAAAGTGGCATTATTGTTTTTTCTTGCATTACAAATGTCAATATGTTGTGCCTAATATCCAATATATATAGGGACGGCACCTTTTCATACTGCACTAAATATTTTTTACACAGTTATTTACAGTGCATGGTTTTGCAAACGGTCATTATATTCCATTATTATTTTGCTTATTGCGTGATAAGAGAGCTGAAACATACAAAAACCTCTTCACATTATTAAAACGTAAGATTTATTCAACAGATACACTGTATTTCAATCCAGAGAAATTTACTATTGACTTCGAAAAATCTATTCATAAGGCAGTATCTGAAGTTTGGCCAAATGCTAAAGTGTTAGGACGTAGATTTCATTTACACCAATCTTGGTTTCGCAAGATACAGAATCTAGGTCTAGCTAAAGAATATTGCGACAAAAATTCTGAAATTGGTCGTTGGTTAAAGTATTGTTTCGGCTTGTCTTATTTAGCACCCGAAGAATTAGGTGACAGTTTTGCATACGATTTATATTCTATAAAACCTGAGGATGAACGTTTAAATAAATTTTGTGATTACCTACTAGAAACGTATATAGAGGAAGGAGCCGATTTTCCAGTTGAAATATGGGCAGAATCGAGTCCATCTTTAACTCGAACGACTAACTGTTGTGAGTTCTTTCATTCCCATCTAAATAATTCTTTTTATTCTACACATCTGTCTCTGTATACTTTTATCGATAGGCTGAAAGAATTTCAGATTAACGTATATATAAAAATACAAAGTGTCGACGAGTCTAAAATAAGTAATAATCAAAAATTAAAACATATATAAAATCTTTATGAATAAAGACAATTAGGAAATATTAATCGTTTCCATTTTTTAAATGTGTCTCCTATTTTTCTCAACCTGTTTTGTAAATATATATAAATAGATATGTATATATATATATATATATATATATATATATATATATATATATATATATATATATATATATATATATAAAAGGAAATTTGTCCAATTGTATTTTATGTATTTAGCAAAAACTTCATGTTTTATCAATATTATTCTACTATGAAATAAAAACACACATTTTTGCAAATATCTAAAATTTTCAATAAAAACTGATTTAAAAGAAATCCGTCCAATTTTATTTAGATGAATAAAGCATAATTATATTTGCTTGGTGTGGAAATTATCTGTAAGATTTAAGCCCCCTTATAAGGTTAGTGTGGAATTTACCTGTTGTATTAAGGGCGCAGGTAGTCTTGGTGTGAAATTTATTTTGTACATATATATTGTTTCCAGAATATTTTCTAGTCAAAACATGTCGTTTTTAACGCATCAACTTTTAACGAAGTTAGACTTCCAAAAACTCACAAATTTTGTTTTTATTTTTTTAATATTAAAATTGATCATCGTATAATTAAACCTGTTCATATCTTATATTTTAGCTTAGTAGTGAACAAGAACTAACAGTTGCTTTAACCCAAAGAAGTAGAAATATTTAAAGATATCTTCGCGGCAAATCGTAATGAGAATAGTGTATTTTTTAATCGGCTAATTCTCTAAGTGCAGTTCTTATTTATTTAACAGTGACGGTTTTGATGAGCCGTTTACTATACAATTTTTTTATTTTAAACAAAAATTAATAGGCTTTTGCTGTACACTTTGTAGACAATAATCAACTTTTTAATAACTAGAGGGTAAAGTTGCTATACAGTGTTCAAAAAGGAAAACATATGGATTATTTATAAATTCTTAGCATAAAAAAACCATTAAAAATAATATAAAAGAAACAAACATTCAAATAGAATTTGGAAATACCCCTATATTAGACGCCGTGTGACAACCTGTAATCAACCTAATTTTATCTCCTCTTAATTTAAATTTAGTATTAATTAACCATCCAATCATGTTTTAGAACTTAAGTTTAGTCTTATTGTAAACCTCTTCGAAAATGGTCGCGAGACCTGTGTAAATATTAAAATGTTTCATCTAGAATCGACCGCAAACTTCATAAATTGTATTTATAATGCCAGTAAAGCAAAAAAAAACTCTACTTAAGGTTAAAAAATGTTCTAATCATCTATGGTTCAATAAACAGTGTCGAAAAGAAAAACCTCAGTCTAAATTTATGAAGATTTCGTGCCCCAATCAATCTAATGAAGCACGGAAAGCAACCGAAGCAGCCATCGATAAATGAAGAATTGCACAAATGGTACCGTAACTGAAATAACTTAAAACTACATTTAAAATTCATCCATGAAGAACTGATAACCAAACTCGTCTACGATGACTTAAAAGCAACTGATTGAAAAATTAGAGAAGAAGTCCATAAACAATACCTAGCTCAACTCAAGAAAATACGTAAGCTAAGACAGAATAATCATTCTAACATCTTTACATTTTATAGAAGAGTAGTTAATCTTAGTAATGTTACCTTTGATAAATCAGAATTAGAAATGTTAGAAAAAGGTCTCAAATATTGCCCAAATATTACTAACGCCATAGACATAGAGCTGCTAGCAACCAAAACAGAACTAATTTTAGAGTCAACACAAAAAACCTTCGGTTAATTTTTTAAATGCAGTACTTATTTATTTAACAGTGACGGTTTTGATGAGCTGTTTACTATACAATTTTTTTTATTTTAAACAAAAATTAACAGGCTTTTGCTGTACACTGTGTAGACCATAATCACCTTTTTAATAACTAGAGGGTGAAGTTGCTATACGGTGCTCAAAAAGGAAAACATATGGATTATTTAGAAATTCTTAGCATAAAAAAAGCCATTAAAAATAATATAAAAGTAATAAACATTTAAATAGAATTTGGAAATACCCCCCATATTAGACGCCGTGTGACCTGTAATCAACCTAATTTTATCTCCTTTTAATTTAAAGTTAGTATCAATGAATCATCCAAACATCTTTTAGAACTTAAGTTTAGTCTTATTCTAAACCCCAGGTTGCGGGACCTGTATAAATATTAAGATGTTTCACCTAGAGTCGACCGCGAACTCCATAAATTTTATTTATAATGTCAGTAAAGCAAAAAACGCGGTTTTATACAAGAAAACTTTACTTAAGTTTAAAAAAACGTTCTAATCATCTATGGTTCAATAAACAGTGTCGAAAAGAAAAACTTCAGCCTAAATTTATTTCATGTCACAATCAATCTGATGAAGCACGGGAAGCAACCGAAGCAGCAATGGATAAATGAAGTCCGTATTCCCGCACACATGCCGCTCCTGGAGCGCTTTAGGGACTTCCCTGTAGCATGTGTGCTAGACCCATAAAAAAAGAAATACACAAATGGTACCGTAACCGAAATAACTAACTTACAACTACATTTAAAATTAATCCGTGAAGAACTGGTAACCAAACTCGTCTACGATGACTTAAAAGTAACTGATAGAAAAATTAGAGAAGAAGTCCACAAACAATACCTAGCTCAACTCAAGAAAATACGTAAGCTAAGACAGAATAATCATTCTAACACCTTTACAGAACCCCACCATAACGTTGACTCTTTTCCATTTTATAGAAGAGTAGCTAATCTCAGTAATGTTACCTTTGATAAATCAGAATTAGAAATGTTAGAAAAAGGTCTCAAATATTGCCCAAATATTACTAACGCCAAAGACATAGAGCTGCTAGCAACCAAAATAGAACTAATTTTAGAGTCAACACAAAAAACCTTACAAGACAAATACATAATTGCCAAAACATTTAACAACATAAACTTTCTTATTAATTATAAACGAGAGAATAAAGTTATTAAACAGATCCAATCAAAAATAGCAACTAACAATTTAATTGTGAGTAAAGCGGACAAAGGTAATACTCTCACCATAATGAATGAAACGGAATATAAAAATAAGATGCAAAATACAATTGATTTTGACGAATTCATAGAACTAAAATCGAACCCCACAATCTCATTTCATAAAACTATAAATAAAGAAATTCAAACATATGTTAAACATTTTTCCAACCGCGGACCCAAAAACGTTACAAGTAATGAATCCTACAGCCTTTGTTATGTACGGTATGCCGAAACTTCATAAAGAAAACATACCAATGAGACCACTTGTATCGTATATCGTAAATAAACCCCGTCTTACAAACTATGTAAGCAATTCACTGCCGATCTACCTAACATCATAAACTACGTTTCACCTTATGCAGTAAAAAATTCGTTGGAATTAGTCAAAACTAAACACGATCAATTTACCCACGAACTGTAAGTTTATCTCATTTGATGTAAAAAGCCTTTTCACATCAATTCCCATAACAGGGGTAAAACTGATAATAAAATCCCTTATAAATAATAGTGATCTGTCTAATCCTAACAGAGGTAATTTGTATTTTAATCAAAATTCTAGATATCTGTCTAGAACAAAAACGTTAAATTTAACAGTAAAACATATAAACAAAACAGTGGCCTACCAATGAGAAGCCCTCTGAGTCCCCTTCTAGTGGAAGCATATGTTGACGACATTCTCTGCATTTGGAAAGGAACTGATATACTATTGTTACAGTTCTTATTAACTTTAAATAAAATTAGTCATAATATCCAATTCACAATAGAAATTAAGGTAGACAAATCACTTAGTTTTTTAGACTTAAAAATTTCAAATGTAGGGAACAAAATAAAGTTTGATATTTTCCGTAAACCAACGACAACAGATACCATTATACATGCTAAATCAAATCAATCCTGGCAGATCAAAATGTCAACCTTCCACAGTCTCATACATAGATTAATTAACATTTCACTAAGTACGGACAATTATCTAAAAGAACTGAACATAATCAAAAGAACAGCCAAAAACAACGGATACATATAATAGAATTATTATAGATAAACTGGAAAAAAACAAAAAACATAAAAATATACTTAAACAGTTTTACTCACCAGACGTAAAACACAAAAAAAAAAAATGGTTTGCTATCATCTATGTCGGTGGTATTAGTAAAAAAATCAACAATAGCCTGTATAAGTGTTAATAAAAACAATACAGCCAGATATCTAGATAATAACAAAGAAAAATATAACAAATATGGAAAATCGGGTATATATGAACTTAATTGTAATGACTGTGACGCTGTCTATGTGGAACAAACGGGACGGAGCCTACAACAAAGATTACAAGAACACAGGCACTCTATCTTTAATAAACAAAAATTAACAGGCTTTGCTGAACACTGTATAGACAATAATCACCTTTTTAATAACGAGAGGGTGAAGTTGCTTTACAGTGCTCAAAAGGGAAAACAGATGCCATTAATAATAATATAAAAATAACAAATACCCAAATAGAATTTGGAAATACTCCCATATTAGACGCCGGCGCCGTGTTAAGATAGACTACCTGTAATGATCCAATTTTATTACCTCTTAATATAAACTTAGTATCAGTTAACTATCCAAATGTAATATCTTTTGGAACTTAAGTTTTTTATTGTAAACCTCTTCGAAAATGATCGCGAGACCGAAACACGTGTCAGAGTGATCTGAATAAATTCAGTGAAACAGTTATGCCGTATTTTATTTTAAAAAGTGTAAATATTAAGATGTTTTACCTAAAACCGACCGCAAACTCCATCAATTTTAACTATACAATTTGTTCCGAAATAAATATTCCAAATTTGCTGACGCGAGAATGGTGAATTAGATCAACTGTATTAAATAATTTACCGAAATAGTCAAAGTAATTGGAAAGATCAAAATTGTGAAGCCTATAGAAGTATCTGAGGTCAGAGTTTACACAAAAACTGAAACCTTTTCAGATACAAAGTGGTCCATAAAAATTTTAATTAAAAAATATTTTTAGTAAAACCATAAATTGGTAAATAAAAAAATCCGTTATTCATACACTCTTCTAAACGAGAGGTGCACTGCACTTTATTGCCTAATTTTCTTCTTTCTTTTTTAGCAGTCCTTCACAGCTCACTCCTGGACATAGGCCTCTCCCAACTCCTATAGTTCCTTGTTCTGAGCTAGTTGCTGCCAACTTTTTCTGACTTTTTGTTCAATATCGTCCAGCCAACGTTTTGTTGGTCTGCCAACTGTTTGTTTATGCAGGGGTGTAATGTGCTTTGTCTACGGAGCGCTGTCTTGACGAGCAACATGTCCTACCTAGGTCCATTTTAATTGGGCTATACGAGTTATTACGTCTTAGACTTTGTCTTATCTCTGTGTTTGTGATGTTTATGTGCTGATGGGTTCCTTAGAGTTGTGCTTTCTATTCCATGAGTTATCACTGGAAGTATACAGGTACATCGCTTAATAATTTCCTTTATTTCTTCTAGGGAGTGAAGATTGTTTAGTTCTGAGGTATCCCCATAAGAAAAATCCACCGGTGTTTAATCAGGGCTACGGGGAAGCTAATTTATGAGGTTAGGGGTAGTCAGCGGTTTAATAAAAAGAGTTTTTTTGTGACTTTACCTGTATTTTTTAATATTTTCTGAAGTAATTAAATAATATTCGAAGAGTACTTTGTAAAAATTTCATTAAAAAATATTAACTTTTTTTATTTTTTTTTTTAACAAAATGTGGCTTCGGAAAGTTTTGGGTTTTAAGGAAAAAAAATGCTCGTTTCTCATACATATAAAATAGTTTAGGTTAACAATTAAAATCCTTCGGTTAAAAATATGTTTTTTATGTGTAAAAGATTCCGTATAAATTTCATTTTGATCAATTGATCAAGTCTTTAAGGAATAATGGTTACTGGTTTTAAAAACATACTTCTGAGAAAAACGTCTTGTTTAGTTGCTACGTGCACACAATTTATTAAATTACTTACATAGTGTCATCTATTACTAGGCCATACAGCAGACCTTCTGCCGATGTAGAAGTTTCCAAAATATCGATTTGTTGTCGTCGACGAAGCATTCTTCCCTCCCGAGTATTCTCCCCTGCGCCCTGCTTCTTTTTTTCAATATATCTGTGTTTTATGTACCTTCGGTGAATACACAAACAGCAATATATTGCACTATGGTAGAACTACTATTTACTGTCTTAGGACTTACTTTCCTTACAAGTTGATTAAATCCTTTGTTATTATTTTAAGTAAAAAAAAACACATCTTGAAAGTAAATTGTCGTTACTAAGGTCTTCATAAATTGGTACTATAGCACTTAAAACATCAAGTGGCAACGACAACATGTTTATAAAAAGCCAGCTGATCATTTGTTTTAGCCCGCTGGTACGCACATCATGACTTTTGGACATTTGATGTGACTGGAGTTTAGATCTGTTGAGTTGTAATGATATTAATACTACATTTTTCATATTTTCTACAGAATCACAGTGCCGATGTATCGTCAAGCCATAAGACACAGTAAACTTATCAATTATTTTTCTAGTGAGTTTGGCTTTATCACCCAGTCCTTTCATTTTGGAGTACCCATTCGCTTCTAGACATTCTCTATGCGCTCTTTTTTATTGATTGCCTTATCACCGTAAGGAGTCGCAGTTATAATATAACACATGGGCTGAAAAGTCCCGGGCCTAACACATAGATGGCGCTAGTTTTTATTGCAGTCACCTTTTTTTCAGTTAATACTAACCTTCAAAAGACAGCTGTTAAAATTTCATGATATTCTATTCATTAGTTTGTGAGTTATTGTGCTAAGAGTGACGCTACTTTTGTTATTTTCAAAACAATGGATCAAAAACAATTTCGTGTTTTAATTTTACACTGCTTCTTGATGGGAAAAAATACCGTTCAAGCGAAGCAATGGCTTAAAAAGTGTTATGGGGACTCCGCTCCATCAGAAACAACAATAAAACGTGGTCGTAGAGACACCGATGATGCAGAACGCAGTGGACGTCCAAATGAGGCGGTAACACCAGAAAACATAAAAAAAAATCCATAAAATCGTTTTGAATGATCGAAAAGTGAAGTTGCGTGAGTTAGCTGACATCGTAAAGATATCAAAAGAACGTGTTGGCTTTATATTGCATGAGCATTTGACTATGAGAAAGCTCTGTTCAAAGTGGGTGCCGCGTTTGCTCACTGTTGATCAAAAACAAGAACGTGTTGATGATTCTGAGCAGTGTTTGGCCATGTTTAAACGTAACAAACCGGAATTTTTTGCGTCGATATGTGACAATGGATGAAACATGGATCCATCACTTCACTCCGGAATCAAAACGATCGTCATCTGAGTGGACAGCAACTGGTGAACCTCGTCCAAAGCGCCCGAAAGCACAACAATCGGCTGGAAAGGTTATGGCCTCGGTATTTTGGGATGTGCGTGGTGTAATATTCATCGACTATCTTGAGAAAGGAAATACCATCAACAGTGAATATTATATAGCGTTATTGGAGCGTTTGAAGGCCGAAATTGCAAAGAAACGACCGCATATGGCAAAGAAAAAAATTTTGTTTCATCAAGACAACGCACCGTGTCACAAGTCAATCAAAACAATGGCAAAACTACATAAATTGAACTTCGAATTGCTCCCACATCCACCGTATTCGCCAGATTTGGCTCCCAGCGACTACTGGCTGTTCGCAGACCTGAAAAAAATGCTCGCCGGTAAGAAATTTCGCACGAATGAAGAGGTTATCGCTGAAACTGAGGCCTATTTTGAGGCAAAAGATAAATCGTTCTACAAAAGTGGTATTGAAATGTTAGAGCGGCGCTGGAATGATTGCGTTGCTCTTGATGGAGATTACGTTGATGAATAAAGCTAATTTTGAACCAAAAAAACCGTGTTTTCTTTGTTAGGCCCAGGACTTTTCAGCCCATGTGTTAGACCTGTATAACTTTGCGAGTCACCGTCACTAATATAACTGAGATATTTAACGACGCATTTTCCTTGTGATCTTACAGACATTTCCGTGGTAGCATCCACCTCCATTTTTTCTGATGGCTCTTTGTGGTTCGCACTACATTCTTTTTTAGGTATCTCTGATTCCTTTTTGAATTTTGCCGTAGCTTCTTTTAATTCCAATATTGAAATTGTTTACAATATCTACTGTTTACATTGATATCAATTATTTTACCAATATAATCAATCGAATAAGGATATATAGTATACTTTCCGTTTTGCCACTTTCCACCTCTGGTTAAGTCAATTCAGTTGTATTAACATCTTGAGCTGTTGACGTCTCCCTAATTTCTTCGTTTATAACTTTTTTAAATAAAATATTTACAGAGGTTGGACAACTACTCAATATTTGTTTTAGTAATCAATTGCGTAGTTTTGTTTAAAAATTGTGGCATATTCATTAGGGCACAAATTGTTGAGTACCTTGGAATCTAATTACAATATTTTCACTGCAAATATAAATCATCTGCCTATTTTGTATAAATGTTCTACGAAAGAACACGAAGGAATATATTTATTGGCACAATTATCACACAATACAGCAATTTTAAATCTCGGACCACGGATACTTGCTGTCTGAAATTTAACATTTCCATCACACTTTTACATTTCACAAGATTGGAAATGGCAGCAAATACATTTTGAGATTTTAATTTTTTAGCGGACGCACTAGAACAAGTTTCACCACGTTCCTCTGCCTTCGGGTTGCAAACGTTTTTTCCTTTCCTTACTTTTCGATTAGCGAAAATTTCCCGAACTTCTTAGTTTTGTCGAATCTTTTCGACTATCACCACCCATTATTAATTATTCGACAAACAATTTCCAAAGAGCACACACCTATCAACTTAAACTGTTCAGTTTCCCTTCAGCGGTATTTTTTGTCAGATCTAAATACACCGAAGAACAGAACAATACGAGGCTGGTTTGAAAAGTCCGTGCAAAAATAAAAACTACTTATGTGTTTGGGGTAAACCTTTTTTATTTTTCGACATAGTCTCCTTTTAGGCTTATACACTTCGTCCAACGATGTTCTAGTTTGTTGATCCCTTCCGAATAATAGGATTTGTCCAAGTCTGCAAAATATCCATTAGTGTCTGCAATCACCTCCTCGTTTGAATAAAATTTTTGTCCCGCCAGCCATTTCTTCAAATTGGGGAACAAATAGTAGTCCGAGGGAGCCAAGTCTGGAGAATAGGGGGGATGTGAAACGAGTTGGAATCCTATTTCCATTAATGTTGCGACCACAACTGAGGTGTGTGCTGGTGCGTTGTCGTGATGGAAAAGGACTTTCTTGTGGGCCAATCGCGGGCGTTTTTCTTGCAGCTCGGTTTTCAAACCAATAACGATGAATAATATTCACCTGTAATAGTTTTACCCTTTTCCAGATAGTCGATGAGGATTATCCCTTGCGAATCCCAAAAGACAGTCGCCATAACCTTTCCGGCCGAAGGAACGGTCTTCGCCTTTCTTGGTGCAGATTCCCCCTTGGTAACCCATTGTTTAGATTGTTGTTTGGTCTCAGGAGTATAGTAATGTATCCATGTTTTATCCACAGTGACGAAACGACGCTTAAAGTCCTCCGGATTCTTCTGGAACAGCTGCAAACCATCCTTGCAACACTTCACACGATTCCGTTTTTGGTCAAGCGTGAGTAATCGCGGCACCCATCTTGAGGATAGCTTTCTCATGTCCAAATGTTTATGCAAAATATTATGTACCCGTTCAGTCGAGATGCCCACAGCACTAGCAATCTCACGCACCTTAACTCTTCTGTCATCCATCACCATATCATGGATTTGATCAATGATTTCTGGAGTCGTAACCTCCACAGGCCGTCCAGAACGTTCATCGTCACTTGTGCCCATATGGCCAGTCCGAAAATTTTGAAACCACTTATAAACTGTTCTAATCGAAGGTGCAGAGTCACCATAATGTTTATCAAGCTTCTCTTTAGTCTCCTGAGGCGTTTTGCCTTTCATAAAGTAATGTTTAATCACCACACGAAATTCTTTTTCGTCCATTTCTTGAAAATCACTCGACTTCCTTGATTCACACGAATGCCAAACACAAAGAAATAGACCAATATGGCTGAAACTTGGTGTGCGGTCATTCAAGAGATGCTACTAACTAAACATGACCTCGATACGCGCCGGTGGTGCCATCTCTCGGACTTTGCACGGACTTTTCAAACCAGCCTCGTAGATGACCTCTAAATATGGAATATTTATTTCATGCACGTAACAGGTAAAAACGGGTTATTGTCAGCTGCTGTGCGCTACCTGCTCTTAGTAATTTGAGGAACCTGTGGTGATTATTGTAAATCTCTAAAATTATTAGTTGGATCAACGTGAAATTTTTAGAGACTATTTCCAAGATGTTAGTCTAGTCAGAATACGATTTTGAGGTGAAATTATCGGTTACCGCAACTTTTTTTTTAAATTATTCGTCTCGACGAGTACATTAACCAAAAAATATTGTGACCGCTAAAAATTGGGGTAACACCCTCAAAAATCGGAGAATTGGCTCGTTTTTGGGTTTTACGCATATTTTTGGCGTATTTAAGGGGATATGGATGTCATTTAAACCTTCTGGTTGGGAGAAATTGGCTGTTTTTGTCGTTTTTATTCTTTTGTCATTTTTTATGATTAAATAGGTGTATTTGCAAACTATAAGTTAATTTTCTTTTAGTTAGCTCTGGAAATATGTTCCATGAACATTACTTTAATTGATCCAAACATAATTTTAGCCATTTTTTACATATTAGATGTATTTTTCACTCCTCATAATATTAATAAATTTTACCGATTAACGTTTTTTTCTTCTGACGAATTTTTTTTTAACAACTTTTTTTCAATATACTACTACTTTACCTAAAATATCAGAGAATGTTCCTTAGTCCCTAAACTTTTACTTAAGAACTCATTTAAACAATTTAGGCCCAAGAAATTGGCTATTTTAGTCTTTTTACTTTATTTAATGCAAAGTCACGATTTTTTTTAAATTATTTTTTCTTAAATTTTATACTATTTTCGGTAACCAAAGTTATTCGAAATTATTATACACAGGCTACTGTACATGTTGAGCGGCTGAGGAAGTCATTTGGTTCATTTAGGTTGGAAAAACCTGCCATTTTACTTTTAAATTTTTTTTTGAATTTTATCATATTTGAAGCGGGCGCCAAATGACCAGAGATGTCGACGCACCCTACCCCCCCTAAACTCATCATCATCATATTTGCCGTAACGAAGATTTTTATTAGTTATTATTATGATTACCATCAAGGAGAGACCAGAGCATTTGGGTCACTGATTTGGATGACTTGGTGGAGAGTCAGATTTTACCGATATATTAAGAACCCCGTTTTATGTTTTATCTCATAGGATTTTTTTTTTAAAGAAAATTAATTTTATTTGGCTTTGTAATGTTTTGGAAAAGTAATAATATTTCTGTTAAAAAAAATACATTGCTACAACAAATTAAATATAATTTATTATTTTATTTAACTAGTTAAACTTGTATCATTAAAATTATTGTTTTGTGCAGTAACTTTATAATTTTCATTTATTTAATTATATTGTATAAAATTATCAATAAAAAAGTAATCTTTTCATCATCAGTATTGGTTAATTTATTTTTTGTTTGTATAAAAATCGTATTAAATAATATTACATAAAAAATATGACGTATAAATGTAAGATTCATATTGGCCAGTCTTTTCAGCCTCAATCGACCAAATAACTTCTTCAGCCACTCAACATGTACAGTAATCTGTGTATAGTAATTAAAAATAACTTTGGTTGATGAAAATATTATAAAACTTAAGAAAAAATAATTTTTTAAATAGAAATCGTAAATTTGCATTAAAAATAAATTAAATTTGAGAAAAAATGACCAATTTCTCGTGTCTAAATTGTTTAAATGAGTTCTTAAGTACCTCAAATGAAAGCGTAGGGACTAAGACTGATATTTTAGATAAGGTAATAGTATACTGAAAAAAAGTTGTTTAAGCAATTCGTCAGAAGAAAAAAAACGTGACTCGGTAAAATTTATCAATATTACGAGGAGTGAAAAATATATCTAATATGTAAAAAATGGCTAAAATTATGTTTGAATTAATTAAACTAATGTCCATGGAACATATTTCCAGAGTTATCTGAAAAAAATTAGGTTACAGATTGCAAGTACACCTATTTAATCATAAAAAAATGACAAAAGCAAAAAAACTGGCAAAACGGCCAATTTCTCTCGACCAGAAGGTTCTTATGACATCCCTATCCCCGTAAATTTTTTGTTTTTTTTTTATCTAGAGTCAAAATATGTCAGAATTTTTAGTTTATCTTCTATAAATTTGTAATAAAATTGCAATAATACGCTAAAAAACCCAAAAAGGAGCCAATTCTCCCATTTTTTCCTTAATGTACTCGTCGAGCCGAGTATTTTTTTTTTTTTAAAAGTAGCAGTATCCGACGATTTCTGTGTTTGGCCTGGTTTGGTCGTAGTCTGAGTGTTCTGGTCGTAGTCTATGTGTAAAGTGGCTCTGTTTTGCTGAAACCAGGTTCTCCGGTTGGAACTATTACAGTTGAGGCACCGGATTGCATAACTGCCTCTACGCGTGATCTCTGTTTCCCTAGTAGGCATGAGAAAGGATAACGCTGTGAACGCGTCGAGCGATGGACAAAATCAATTTACAACTCGTCGTTTTTCTGTTAATCAAGTTGATTTTTGTGTAGAAACACTCTATAGGCTTGTACGCTTCTTATAGATATAGTCGCTTGATAAAACGGTTTGTTTAAATTGTTATTAAGAATGAATAAACTTTACTCTGAAAAATTTCAATATTAATTAAAAAATTGGCCAAAACGAACAATGTTCGCTTATTTTTCATACATTTGCGAGTATTATATCAAATATTCAGGTCAGTATGTTAATTTTTGCAGCAATGATGTGGATAAATATACAAACGCGCACGAGCTCTTAGTGCACGCGCGCGTTTTCATGCAGCTAATCGTAGTGAAAATTTGTTTCTTGAATGCTTTCAGCTGCCAAAAAGACATTTTGTTTTCTTATTTGTTGTTTTATTTAAAACTGCAATAACCAAATATTAATGATAATTTGTCATAGCAAAATCAAATAAGAAAACTAAAGGGTGTAACTGTGCAGATATAAATTTTCAAAGTAAAAATTATAAAAAGGTATATATGGTAAGTATAACGTTTACAATTATTATAAACGTTGAGAAATTCAGTTAAATAGCGCCTATTTACTATTTGGTTTTCCAATTTGGTTTTCTTAATAGTTCAACCAAACGGAAAGGTAAATTGTAAAACCTGTAAAAATGATTTCGAAGCGTGTATATATCCTTTTATAATTTTTACTCTGAAAATTTATATCTACACAGTTACACCATTTAGTTTTCTTATTTGATTTTGCTACGACAAATTAACAAATTAACATTAATATTTAGTTATTGCACTTTCAAATGAAATAACTAAATAAGAAGGCAAAATGTCTTTTTGATAGCTGAAAGCATTCAAAAAACAAATTTCACTAAAATTAACTGCATGAAAATGCGCGCGTGCGCTAAGAGCTGCCAAAATTAACATATTGACCTGAATTTTTGATATAATATTTCAAGAGTCAGAATATGTCAGAATTTTTAGTTTATCTTCTATAAATTTGTAATAAAATTGCAATAATACGCTAAAAAAACCCAAAAAGGAGCCAATTCTCCCATTTTTTCCTTAATGTACTCGTCGAGCCGAGTATTTTTTTTTTTTTTAAAGTAGCAGTATCCGACGATTTCTGTGTTTGGCCTGGTTTGGTCGTAGTCTGAGTGTTCTGGTCGTAGTCTATGTGTAAAGTGGCTCTGTTTTGCTGAAACCAGGTTCTCCGGTTGGAACTATTACAGTTGAGGCACCGGATTGCAGAACTGCCTCTACGCGTGATCTCTGTTTCCCTAGTAGGCAGGAGAAAGGATAACGCTGTGAACGCGTCGAGCGATGGACAAAATCAATTTACAACTCGTCGTTTTTCTGTTAATAATTAATGAATCAAGTTGATTTTTGTGTAGAAACACTCTATAGGCTTGTACGCTTCTTATAGATATAGTCGCTTGATAAAACGGTTTGTTTAAATTGTTATTAAGAATGAATAAACTTTACTCTGAAAAATTTCAATATTAATTAAAAAATTGGCCAAAACGAACAATGTTCGCTTATTTTTCATACATTTGCGAGTATTATATCAAATATTCAGGTCAGTATGTTAATTTTTGCAGCAATGATGTGGATAAATATACAAACGCGCACGAGCTCTTAGTGCACGCGCGCGTTTTCATGCAGCTAATCGTAGTGAAAATTTGTTTCTTGAATGCTTTCAGCTGCCAAAAAGACATTTTGTTTTCTTATTTGTTGTTTTATTTAAAACTGCAATAACCAAATATTAATGATAATTTGTCATAGCAAAATCAAATAAGAAAACTAAAGGGTGTGTAAAACTGCAATAACCAAATATTAATGATAATTTGTCATAGCAAAATCAAATAAGAAAACTAAAGGGTGTAACTGTGCAGATATAAATTTTCAAAGTAAAAATTATAAAAAGGTATATATGGTAAGTATAACGTTTACAATTATTATAAACGTTGAGAAATTCAGTTAAATAGCGCCTATTTACTATTTGGTTTTCCAATTTGGTTTTCTTAATAGTTCAACCAAACGGAAAGGTAAATTGTAAAACCTGTAAAAATGATTTCGAAGCGTGTATATATCCTTTTATAATTTTTACTCTGAAAATTTATATCTACACAGTTACACCATTTAGTTTTCTTATTTGATTTTGCTACGACAAATTAACAAATTAACATTAATATTTAGTTATTGCACTTTCAAATGAAATAACTAAATAAGAAGGCAAAATGTCTTTTTGATAGCTGAAAGCATTCAAAAAACAAATTTCACTAAAATTAACTGCATGAAAATGCGCGCGTGCGCTAAGAGCTGCCAAAATTAACATATTGACCTGAATTTTTGATATAATATTTTGCAAATGTATAAAAAATAAGCCGACATTGTTCATTTTGGCTATTTATTTAATTAATATTGAAGTTTTTCAGCGTAAAATTTATTCACTGTTAATAATAAATTACATAAACAATTTTATCAAACGACTATCCATAAGAAGCGTACAAGCCTAAAGAGTGTTTCTACGCAAAAATCAACTTAATGCGTTAATTATTAACAGAAAAACGACAAATTGATTATTGCGTTGTAAATTGATTTTGTCCAGTCAGTCGACACGTCCTGCCTACTAGGGAAACAGGGTTCACGCGTAGAGGCAGTTCTGGAATCCGGTGTCTCAATTGTTATCCTCAAAGAAGTACCGGTTGAATATTTTGTATGCTGATATTTCGATCCACACATTTACTTTAGGCGAATACAAATGCTCTCAGTTTGATGAATCTCTTGATTGGCGTGACCATTAAGGTGGACATGTGCATCATCCGGTGTCTCAATTGTTATCCTCAAAGAAGTACCGGTTGAATATTTTGTATGCTGATATTTCGATCCACACATTTACTTTAGGCGAATACAAATGCTCTCAGTTTGATGAATCTCTTGATTGGCGTGACCATTAAGGTGGACATGTGCATCATCCGACAATAAAAAGTTGAAATATATTCAAATTCAAAAAAATATTTGATTAATTAAGTTGATATCTTTGGTCGCCTTACCCAGGTTTACTTAAACTCGAACGAATTTCTTGAAACTTTTGCATACTTTTCTTATTTCACTGAACTGAACACGACATTTTGATACGAGATTATTTGAGAGTTATTATTTGTGTGAAACTCTCAACATAGGCACGCCCTACCTGGTAAATCACTCCATGGCAATTACATTTTCGAAGACCGGAATTACCTTCTGTGCCTTCTCTGCTCCTCCCGCCTCTTGCATTCATGAAATAAGTCAAATAAATTTAAACTAATTTATGCGACACCCTGTATTATGCTTTAAAAATCATAACATTCAATTTGAATTTGGTCTTGGAAACTTTCTTTTTGGAAAAATATTGTATTAAAGTTTGGAACTATTTTGTATGTATCTCTTTTATGTGTGTACTTATAGTAAACCCCACCACTGAGTTCTCGCGGCCTTTATCCTCATATAATATGCCACGGTAAGCTTTAAAAGGAAAACGGAAACTTACGAATCTCGATGAAAAAGTATAAAACGAATGATAATGTGAATTGAAGGGAATTACTTCTGAGAGAAATGGATTTTATAAAAGTCACGCACCCTTTTAAATTCCCCATAAACTTTATTTATGTTTCAATAAAAATAATGATTGACATTTTGCAAATTAAAAGTTATGTTTAGAAGTATTATTGGATTTGTTAATTTTCAGATGATTTAGTTATAATTGCGAGTTACCATCAAGTCAGAGAGGGAATATATCGTAAGATCAAATAAAAATGCTTCTGGAGTTGGCACTCTGTAAACACAAACATGTGTTTAATTAATTAACGTATTTGATACCGGAATACATCAAACGTTATGACATAATCAAGGACATGTGAAATATTTTCAAAATCTACTATCAGATTTTTTTTTGAATCTTAATTTATGACATTCAAAAAAAATTATATTTTTGCTACTTATCTATTACACTGTTAATGTATATTTCTAGTGTTCATGTAACTAATATTTTTTTGGTCTTACTACGAGAGCCACCTTTTAAGTTTTTACAAAAACAATGAAAGAAAAAAATTTTTTTGGTATAAATCATTTTATTATTTCTCAAAATATTCACCTTTTTTTATTTATTTTTTTAGTTATACAGTTTTGCTTTCGCTCGAACCAATTCTCGAAACATTTTTTCCATTCTGAAGTTGATACCTCAAAAACATGGTTTTGGAAGGATTCAACAACTTTTTGAGGTGATGAAAATTACTGTCCATTTTTTTTGATATTCGGGAATAAAAAGAAGTCGTTAGGCAATAAATCAGGTGAATACGGGCAATAGACATTCATTCGCTGTTTTTCTTTGTCAAATAATCAATTGTTTAGCGTGCTGTGTAAGAGCTAGCGTTGTCATGATGAATAATAATGCGAAGTTTTCGGTTGTTTTTCGTGATATCATCGATGACTACTGGCAAACAAATTGTGGTATACCATTCCAGGATTAACTGTTCTTTGATAATCTAAAGCAATAGTTGGAACATGTCCAGTATAACCAAAGAAACAGGCGATCATTTTCTTGGAAGTGGTTCTCGAACGAACCTCTTTTGTTGGATTCGGTTCACCCAAACCGTTGACTGCTGCTTAATTTCCGGCTCGTACGAATATATCCAAGTTTCGTCTCCTGTTACGATATTGTATATGGATTTTGCATCTTTTAGGTCGAATTTTTTGAGCATTTCCTTATACCAAATGATGCGGAATCCATCGGGAAGAGATTTTTTTCACAGCTAAATATTCATGGCACATGTCGATTCTCTTCAATCATGTTGCGCTCGGCATCGATGTTTTTTGGAACAACAACCGATTTTGGTTGAGCCTTACGAAATTCATCGCTAACAGAAGCACGATTATGATAAAATTCTGCAAACCAATTGTGAACAGTCTTTTCTGATGGTGACCCATTACCGAAAGTTGAACGAAGTGATTCGAGGTTTTGTTGTTGAGTGAGGCCTTTACTAAAATTACCCAACCAAAACCGGCATCCCGTTAAATTTCCATTTATTCACAAAACTATTTTTTTTAACTCCCACTGTAAATAAATTACTTGGTCAATTTCTGAGCTGCCACTATTTTAACAATAACAAAGGTCAAATTTTACAATGGTAATGTTACATCTCAAGAGAGCCATCTAGTGGTCGTTTGTAAAAACTTAATAGTCGGCCCACGTATTAACATTACTTAAGTCGATTTATCGAAGTTCAGTGACGACTTCGTGGTCTGATGGCTAGGAGTTGAGAGGACTAGGTTCTGGTCTGCTTCACTAATAGGTCGCGAATGGTCGGAGTTCAGTCGGCAGGGTTTATTTGGAAACTGTAGAAGTAAGAAAATTGATTTTTACCCTTTCTATAAAAAGCCGATGTAGTATCATATGCCTTCACAGGATAGGCATGAACAAACTGGTGTAAATTTGTATAATTGAGGCGTCCGTTACTTTGTGACAGTACATTTTAAATTTCCAAATGAAATGAATTATTTTGTTATTTGTCACTTATTTTTTTATTTATCTGCTACTGCTGTTTCCTAGATTTTCTACATTGTCAAGTGTAATACTACAAACTAAGGTGGTTTATTTACAATTTATAACAAATTTCCAGGTACAATTTGGAATTACCCATCATTAAGTTTATTATATTTATATATTTATTATATATTAAAAATAAGGGTACATATATATTAAAAATAAGAAAACAACCCTCTTAAATAATCAGATGTTCAGAATTCCACCCTGTTTGGCGTATTTTAGAAGTGTTTTTAGATATATTTTTTGAAGAAGGAATTTTATAAAAAGTTTTAAGAATATATTGAAAAATATTTCTTGAAATTTGGAAGAAAACCTTTTTAAAGACCTGTAAATACGTCCATAATCATAAAAAATATATATATTTTTTTTACTGTTAACAAAAAATACCTGATTTGCTAAACAATAGTGTCATTTAACCTTCTGTAATGAAATAATTTTAATTTAAGTTCACCGAAATTTAATGATCGAACTAAGCTTAGTTTGTAGTATTACGCATAACAATGTAGAAAACCTATGAAACTGTAGTAGCAGATACATAAAAAATAAGTGACAAATAACAAAATAATTGAAGAGTACAGGGGAAAAACGATCAGAGTCCATTTCTGACAAAAATTGTGTAAAAGCGCCATCTTTAACTTCTTACCCTAACCTTTCCGCTCGAAATATTTGTTTGTGGTAAAAACGAACAGGATCGCAGTATTTAAATTAAATAAAAAACCCTATACAACGCAAGAACGATCACAGTCCAAGGTAATCCGAGCGGTCCCAATCAAAAACGATTAGAGTCCTTCCTATCGCTTCAAAACGTGCGTAAACGGCTAGGTAAAACAATGTATAAAAAATATTCATTGTTCGTTGTTCGAGGTTTTATATCACATCTCTATTTGCTGTAAATTAAAATTGAGTTCAGTAGCGATAGTGACAGTGGTGATCCAGGAAAAAATATTATTCCAAAGACTAAGAAACGCCCAGTTACTGGGCGCATTAGGGACGTATCCAGAAAGATGAAAGTTAGAGGTTATGTTACCGGCGAAAACTGTAAGTGTTCACGTTTTGCTTGTTTTGACATTATTTCGATGGAGGAGAGGAATCAACTCATTAGCAGATTCAATAATTTCCGTAATCCCAGTGCAGCGAAGACGGAATAGGAAGGCAGAAAACGAAGCTCGGTTTAATGATAGTTCCTATGCATATCGTGTCCGTGTAATTAGAAATCAAAAAGCTGTTGAAATACCAGTTTGCTATAAGGCATTCCTATCATTGCATGGAGTAACAAATCGTAGAATACAATCCATAAAAAAATCTTTGCTTGATATAGGAACCTTTAAACCAGATCAACGTGGGAAACATGCAAATCGGCCATCGAAAATTTCTCCCGAAACAATAAATTGTGTCGTTTCTTTTTTAAAATCATTAAAAGGCCGAAAAGCTCATTATAGCCTAAAAGCTAGCAGCAAAATTTATTTACCCGAAGACCTGAACATCAAAAAGTTACATAGCATGTACTCTTCGAAGCATCCTAGAAACTTGATGTCGTATGAAAAATTTCGTGAAATATTTTCTACAAAATTTAATATTTCATTCGGGTATCCCTGAAGTGACACATGTAGCACATGTGACAAATATAAGGTAGATGAACAAAAACTACAAGGGGATCTAGTTGTACCTGCAAATAAAGAAGAAACGGTGAACAAGATCAGAAAAGAAATTCATGATGTGCAATTAAATATGAAGTTACATAAGTTAAGGGCTGACACTTTTTATAAACGGAAAAGGCAAGCCAGAAAGAAAGCTAAAAAAGGTAAAACCATAGAAGCTATAACGATGGACTTCCAAAAGAACTTGCCATTGCCAAATATAAGCACAAACGACGTATACTACCCTAGGCAGTTGTCATTTTACAGTTTTAACGTACATATTCTATCCGATCAGCGTTCATTTTTCTATACTTACAACGAAACCGTGGCCAAAAAAGGTTCAGAAGAGGTATGTTCTATGTTGTATCATTTCGCAACAGAAATTTTGAGCAGTTCTGTTCAACATCTAATCATCTTTTGTGACTCATGTGCTGGTCAGAACAAGAATTACACCGTTTTTTCGTTTTTTACATTATCTTACTGTAAGTCTGAAACGATTCAAAACTATTGAAGTTTATTTTCCAGTCCGCGGACATTCCTATCTTGAGTGCGACCGTAACATGGGATTAATTAATCAGAAAGCTTTAGCGGAAACTCCTGACGACTGGAATAACATCATACGTAACAGCAGAAACAAACCTTCACCATTTATTGTAATAGATTGCAAACAAGAGATGTTTAAACGATGGGACGAATATCTTAGTTCGTTTTACAAGAAGACTTGTCCGTTCCCTTCAAGACCAGTGAAAGTGTTTCGGGTAACTCAAGAACATTGTAGTTTAGTGGAACATAAAGACTCTTACAACGGTTCATTCCAAAAAAGTGCCTTAAGGAAAAATAGAAACCCTTATAAAACCACCGGACATCAAGATTTGCCAAATAATTCATACAACGGGCCGATACCTTTAAGTGTTCCAAAACTTAACGATATCAAACATTTGGTGCAGTTTTGTTCAAGTGATTCGCGTAAATTCTTTGAGAAGTTAGTTAGCTCTGCTAAAACCCAATGCGATGATCCTGAAGAGTTTATTCCCATCTACAATCTGGAGATAACTGCTGCAGAAGATGATCCCGACGATCTAATCCCACTTGCGGAACTCTCTAGAAAGATGAAAAACCGCAAGTTTGAATAGCCATGTGTTCATTAATATTGAAATTATTTCAACGATTCAAATTTGTAAAACGTTTCCTTTGCGAATTATTTAGCTTTATAAATTTCTATGTTTTTTTATAATAAATATCATTAAAATTATTGAATAATGATTTGCTGAAGCTAACGTCACAACAAAACAAAAAACGAATAAACGATCAGAGTCCAGGACTATGATCTTTTTTACATTTTTTGTTTTGTCATGACGTTGCGTTTTTGTTTATAAAACAGTGAAGGTTGATAGAAAATATTTCAGGTATGTACTAGGCACAGCAAAATAGTTAGTATTGACGCTTTTATATATATTTTTAGATTTAAGTAATCGTAAATATTTAATTCGACTCTGTAAACATTGTTTTCACTATTCTCTAAAAAATGCTTTCTGTGGACCCTGATCATTTTTCCCCTGTACTCTTCAATTAATTTTCTTTTCGTTGAATAAACTCTCTGTCAGACATTATTCCTTGGTGGTTTTAAAAAGTACAATTTTTTATGATCTGGTGATAAAGCCATCAATAACACTAACAGTTCAATAACCTTTGCTACAACAGCTACATGAGGAAAGAGGCAACCCAGAGCTGATTGTGCAATTAAACGGTCAGCATCATTTTCCGCTTGACTATACTTAAAATTATTTTCAGTCAGCTTTTCGTAAAGAAGTTTAATACATCTATTTTTATTTTTGCTGTTTGCTAAGAACTTTTCTTTAGTAGTCTTTAAAGGCATGTCTTCATAAAATAAATAATCAATTGAAGTATTACCTATGTATCCACGATTTCTCTCAGACGCTTTAGTTCCATCATTATTATATTCATCAAATACAATTTTAACATTCCCTTTTAATCTGTGAAGTAACATATCACCATCAATGATGTAGAAAAAAACGTATTAACATGGTTAACATCCGTTCCACATTGTTCAAAAATATAGTGATGATTTAGTCGTTTTCCTCATTCAAGCATTATCAAAAAGAGAAAGATGATAGGGGGCAATTTCGTAGTCATAATACTTCCTAAGTTCGTTATTAGTTTTTCTCAAAAAACATATACGTTGAAAAATTAAATTTGGATATACATATAATATATACACATAACGTATACATATTTCTGGACTTTCATGATATGGCATATATGTTGTAAAAATTGAAAAATTGAATTTTTACTAGAAATTTCTGCTTAAAATTTTTTCTTATACTACGGTTTGAATAAAAAAATTTACTGTTTTAATAAATATCGTGAGAAAAAAAAATGAATTTTTTCCATAAATATCATTACTACTGTTTAAATAATATAAATATTTATATCCTACCACTACAATATTTCTGATTTCAAATATTAAAACATCATCATCAATCCGTTTTTTTTTAAAGCGTTCTTCGCCTTCCGGTTTCCAGTTTCCATCCTTTTCGAACTTCCCAAACTCCGGGTCTTAAAATACTCCGTTCTGAACACCTTCAAACCATGTCGCTCTTGCTCTTCCTCTTTTCACTTGGTACCCACTTTAGAACCATCTTTGGTATTAGCTGTTCTTCCATTCTTTCGATGTGTCTGTATTACATATGTTGCCGTTGTTGAATGTCCTCAATAATCGTGGTTTTTACGTTCATTATATTCCTTATTCTTTCATTTCTAACTCTATCCATTCTTGACACTCCAGCTGATCTTCGCCAGTAATCTATTTAGTTAAACATTTAGTGGCACATATTAAAACAAACAATAAAAAAAAATTAAAAATCGGAACTGTTCTTAGGAATTAAGAAGTAAAAACATTCCTTGATTCGACTAATAACACGTAGGCTGAAAAGTTTTTGGTCTGACACATAGATGTCGCTTTTTTTAAAAAATCTCTATGATTTTTAGGAAGTACCGTACCAACCTTTAAACGATACGTGTCAAAATTTCATGACATTTCATTTACAAGTTACAGTGGTTTTATTTACGCTACTTTCGATATTTTCAAAACAATGGAAAAAATCGAATTTCAATTATTGATTAAACACTGTTTTTTGATGGAAAAAAAGACCGTTCAAGCAAAGGAATGGCTTGATAAGTGTTACGGGGACTTTGCCCCTGGAAAATCACTTATTTACTGGTATGCTGAATTTAAATGCGGCCGTACAGACACAAATGATGCTGAACGCTCTGGACGCCGAAATGAGGTGGTTTCACCGGACCGTAAAGTGAAATTGCATGAGATAGCTGACAACCTAAAGATATCAAACGGTGTTGGTATATTTTGCATGAACATTTGGGCATGAGAAAGCTCTGTTCGAAATGGGTACTGCGATTGCTCACAGTGGTTTAAAAACATCGACGTGTTGATGATTCTGAGTGCTGTTTGAACCTGTTTAAGCGCAATAAAAATGATTTTTTCATGCGATATGTGAGAACGATTGAAACATGGATCACCACTACACATCGGAATTAAATCGTCAGTCACCTGAGTGGACAGTAGCCGGTAAAAGCCGTCCAAAGCGACCAACGGCATAACAGTCGACTGTGAAGGTTTTGGCCTCTGTATTTTGATATGCGCATGGAATAATTTTCATCGACTATGTTGAGTAGGGAAAAAAAAAAAACCATCAATAGCAAATATTATATAGTTATTGGTGCGTTTGACAGCAGAACAAAAAAACGGCCCCAAGTGAAACAAGTACTCTTTCATCAATGTACCGTGTCACAAGTTACGGTGGCAAAATTGCTTCCTTATCTCCGTATTCTCCAGATCTAGCCCTCAGCATTATCTATTCGTAGACCGCGGGAAAGAGATTTGGCTCCGATGAAGAAGTTATCGCCGAAACTGAGGCCTATATAGAAGACAAAGACAAATCCTTCTACAAGAAAGGCACAGAAATGTTACAAAAGCGTTGGACTGATTATATCGCTCTTGAAGGAGAGTATGTTGATAAATAAAGTCGAATTTTGCAACAAAAATGTGTTTTAAGTAGCTGGACCAAAAACTTTTGCTGCTGCTGTCCACTCAGCTGACTGCCGATTTGATTTCGGTGTATAGTGATGGATCCATGTTTCATCTATTGTCACATATTGCAGGAAAAAATCCTTTCTTTTGCACTTAAACAGGTCCAAACAGCGCTTAGAATCATCAACACGTTGTTGTTTTTGGTCCACTGTGAGCAAATACGGTACCCATTTCGAACAGAGCTTTCTCATGCCCAAATGCAAAATATGACCAACATGTTCTTTTGATACCTTTAGGGTGTCAGCTATTTTACTCAATTTTACTTTACGGTCATCCAAAACAATTTTGTGGATTTTTTTATGTTTTTCGGTGTAACCACTTTATTTGGGCGTTCAGAGCGTTCAGGATCATTTGTGCCTGTACAACCGCGTCTGCATACCAGTAAATGATGAGTGATTTTCCAGGGGCAGAGTCCTCGTACCACTTATCAAGCCATTGATTTGCTTGAACGGTATTTTTTCCCATTAAAAAACAGTGTTTAATTAATATACGAAATTCAATTTTTTTTATTGTTTTAAAAATAGTAGCGTCACTAAAACCACTGTAACTTGTAAACTAATCTTCGAAATGTCATGAAATTTTTACACCTATCGTTTGAAGGTTGGCATATGTATGAGGTTAATGTAAAACTATTGTCAGCAGTCTACCCATTGCCGATGGGAATCCCTCGAAAACCGCGCCTCCTGAGTTGAAGTGTTGACCTTGTCAACCACTCTGTCGGCTTGTGGCGGCCATGTCACCCATGATGGAGTATTAGGTGTTCATACTTGATACAATTCGTTGTATCCTACCTTTACCTGGAGTACCTGGATAAGGACTAGTAAATTCGGTGATCTTGTTGTTACTAGCCCGACTAATGAGCCGTGATAGGGTGTAACGCGTTCCTGGATGGATTGGCAAATAAGAGAACAGTGGGTAGACTGCTGAAATATGGCCTTGGTTTTCAATAGTTTTACATTAAACCAGTTTTTGAGGAGATTTTCATAACATATTGACAAAGCCCTAAAGATGAGTACCTTGATAACAAACAGTTTTTTTTTTTAAAATGATGGTGTGAATTAGCATGATCCATTGGTATGACTTGGTTTTCTGTAGATCGAATGTCCCAAGATGTCGTCATTTTTCCTTTGTATCAGTACATCCAGAGAAGGAAATTCCAACTTAATAGTTTTTAATCAGTCAATAAACTGTTGTGAATCTTTAATAACTAAATTAGTTTTTCCTGTAAAAGGATTTAGGAGATTTGCAAGATATTTACCTATTTTATAAGTTATTGAATCTAGAGCACTGACAATTGGACGGAGTGATACATTGACCTTAGAATCTTTGAATGTCCATAAAATTGAATGATCATCGAGTGACCTAGATTATGAGATTTCTTTTCTCGAGGGGTTTAATTAGAGGTATTAATTAAGGTTGTAACTGGTCTCTCGCTTTTACCAGTGGGGTTTGTTTAAATCATTCTGTAGGTTTTGTCACTTAGCAGTTCGTTGATTTTCTCCACATAGTTGTCCTTGTCCATTACTACTGATTCATCTATATCATTTGTGATCTGAAATAACCAGTATTGGTTCGTTGTTTCAAAGCACTTTTTTCTGTCGTGGTGAGGTTGGGCCTTGATGATTTGGCATGTTCCATAATTTAAGGTATGTCAACTCGAATAACGGTCCCTAAAACCACGATTTGTCATCTAATTCAGACCGTGAAAGCTCTTGTTATAGATAGAAAAATTGTCTTGATCACACACAAACAACGCAATGGATTTTTAAAATTTATACAGTTTTCTGTATGCCTGTTACAATAATTGTTTTCTGATGAAATTTTTTTTACCTTATTATGAAGTATTCTCACTTATCCCGTGTGTGCATAGTATTGTAGGGGTAGAAGATCTATAGGGAAAAACCGTTAAATTTGGTTAAGAGCAAATGACGCAGAAATGATTGCCGGAGGCGTTTATATATCTTTAAGGGTACAATGTTCCCAGAGATTTGCCAATTTCTTGAAGAGCCATAAACCCTTTGCCGCACAATTTATTACTTAAACATTCATTATAAGGTTGATATCTCTTAGATGGTACGATCTTAATTTTAATTTTATGAATTTTACTCTGTCTCCAGTAATTGAATTGTTTAAAATATTGTGTTTATTTTTTCATTAATTTAGGAATGTGTATAACAGTGTTTGTGCTTTTGTTTTAATATTAGATAGCAATTGGGGGCAAGAAAAAAATAACATCTTTAGTTTGTTGATATTAAAGTATTATTTCTTAAGATAGCGACCCAAAAATTGACAAAAATTTGGAAGGATTGCATAATAACGAGGACAACCAAACTCCAACTTGTTAATGCCCTCATATGCAAACTATACAGTTGAAACCTGTACACTAAAATAAACTTACAGAAAAAGTTTCGAGATGTGTGTGTACAGACGAGCTCTTCTGATCTCCTGGAAAAAGTACCGGATTAACGTGTCAGTTTTAGAGGAGATGAACATGAAAACTAGGTTACTCAAACGTGTAAATCAAGCCTACCTCACATATTTTGGTCATATTGCCAGAATAAGAGAGGAGAAATTGGTAGTCGAAAGAAAAGTCGGCAGATGATCAAGACGCAGATCTCCTATAAGATCGATAGACCAACTGAAGCTGCCCTTGGTCGGAAAAAATCTACATGAGGCTGACCAAATGACCCTAGATCGAAAAATCTGGAAGGAATTAAGGGCGAGGAATCAGCTCATGAGTAGTCACCACGCCCTGTCAAGGGCAATAGGACATAGGAGGAGAGGAACTTCTTGAAGCTTTGCTCTTGTGTCCTGCCTTATTCCCGGTACATAATTTAGATTTAGACTTTCATCGTTCTTCTAATAAAAATAAATATCATTCTTTGGATATTAATATTTTAGAATCTGTTAGATCTCGACCTATACTGTTTGATATCATGAGTATTTTTAGTAGGATTCAAAAGTATTGTAATATAGGGGAAATACTATTTACATAGACGCATGTTATCTTTACCATACTACTTTGAACTATCCTGTATGAATATAAGATAGCCCATATGGTAACCGAGCCTCATGGCAACGCAAACATAGAAACAGTTACCGTCTAAGCACAGATTTGACTTCGACTACCATTTTTTCGATACTATATGGAATATTAAGTAAATATTAGTAAATATTTAAAATCACTATTATAGTGTCATTTATTGTTAAAAAATTATACCAATCACTAAAAATGATTATAGTTCATAGTTCAATGGTGACAAATGTTCTCTCATTTGTCAATCAATCTCAGGGCGCATTTCGCTATAACACGGCTCAGCAGCCGAGCTAAAATCTACAACCGAGATAACAAATTTCGAAGTACTTATTGCAGTATTGGCGCAATATAGCAATATAGTCCTGTGAAATTACTGTAAACTTATTGATTAAGTTTCGCCATCTATGGCATATCAAATTCATTAAATGTATGGTATTTAATGTCGAGATATCAAATTGTGCTTTTAAAAAGAAAAATCTGATATGTCATTTTTCTGATATTTTGATACTGTTGAACCAATTTTACTGAAATATAGAGAAAAACCTGAAAAGCACCTACATTTGAAAAGAAACCAGTTGAAAA
This sequence comes from Pachyrhynchus sulphureomaculatus, assembly GCA_019049505.1. Classification (NCBI taxonomy): domain Eukaryota; kingdom Metazoa; phylum Arthropoda; class Insecta; order Coleoptera; family Curculionidae; genus Pachyrhynchus; species Pachyrhynchus sulphureomaculatus. The sequence goes on from CM032453.1 coordinate 122,165,597, forward strand.
AATAAATAATTCATTCGCATGTTATAAGCGGACCTGTAGCGTAGCCAAGGAGAGACTAAATTGAAAATACCCTAAAAGTCGAGGAAATATATATATATATATATATATATATATATATATATATATATATATATATATATATATATATATATATATATATATATATATATATATATATATATATATATATATATATATATATATATATATATATATATATATATATATATATATATATATATATATGTATATATAGATACCATATATATATATATATATATATATATATATATATATATATATATATATACCAGGTGTACAAGTATGAAATGCGGATTTTTTTTCTAAAAGAACATGTTAAATTCGGAAGAATGATAAAAAATGCTTTATTCAAATTATGCTCCATCACTTTTTCCCGTCTTTTGGGCAATTTGTGAATACCACGCCAGTAAAAATCTTCCCCTTTTGCTGCGAACCATTCATCTAGCCATTTTTTCACATCTTCATACGAACCAAAGCGTTCAGCAAGTGCGTGACCCATCGATACAAAAAAGTGGTAATTGAAAGGAGCCCAGTGTGGTGAGTAAGCCGCATGGGGTAGAACTTCCCAGCTGAGTGCTTCCAACGTGTCGCCAACTGGTTTTGCCGTATGTGATGGAGCATTGTCATGAAGAAAAATGACTTTGTGTTGGCTCTTTCGGTATTCTGGCCTTTTTTCAAGCAGCGAACGGTTCAAATCGGTCAATTGTTGAAACGTTTAGTATTAACCGTTTCCCCAGGTTTTTAACAGCTCATAATAGACCACGCCCCTCTAGTCCCATCAAACTCAGAGCAACGTCTTTCTGCCAAAGCGATTCGGTCTTGCGGTCGATGTGGATGGTGTGTCTGGGTCTACCCATGATTTTTTGCGCTTGGGATTCTCAAAATAAATCCAATTCTCATTCCCTGTAACTATACGAAGCAAAAACGACTTCCTTTTGTACCGAGCGAGCAAAATGTTACACGTGTTTTTGCGCTTTTCCATTTGCCTGTCGCCGATTGGAAACAGCTTGTTAACTAACGCCCAATTGCTCGGCGAGTTGTTTTTGTGTTTGCGAATCATCTTCGTCCAACAATGCTTGCAATTCCATATCTTCGTATTTTTGTGACGGTTTTTTCACGTTTCTTGTCTGCAACATCGAAGTCACCACTTTTGAAACGCCGAAACCATCGTTCACACGTATCTTGCGGTGAAGTATGTTCACCATAAGCTTCTCGAAGTAATCGGTATGATTCAACAGCAGTGTTCTTCAAATGAAAACAAAAAATTAATGCCGTCCGCGAATGCTCTTTGTTCGGTATAAATTTCGACATATTGAACACAACACTAACACTATGCACACACTTTTCCAATTTATCACTCGTGCGCGTTTGACACTTGTTGATGACACAACAAAATGGCGCAGTGGCAAATCTTTATAGCACAAACTGCATTGGTGCACCATCTGTTGTCTGAAATCTGCATTTCATACTTCTACACCTGGTATATATAGATATGTACATATAGGGTGTTATGGAAACCGTTTAATATATTGAAATGGGTGACTTGTGGGGTTATACAGAAACATATTTAGTACTGTTTTTTTAATTCGAAAATTTTTGAAAAATTAAAGAAAAAAGACAATTGGATTTTACCGGCAAGCTAACCCGCACCTGACATCACATCCATGGCCACCATAGGACCAAAGAAGACAAAAATGCTTAATAACACATGGAAATTCGCTAAATATGCGATTGTAATTACCGACGCTTTTCGTAAATTTTCACATCGGAGAGACAATCCATCTAGTAATAAATTAAAATAATAATAAACGAAGATTACTATCTATCATTTCAAAAGACGTCTCTTGATAAGGCGTGATAAGATGTGCGTTTCCACGTCTTCCAGGTTATTTCCCCTTAACAGCTAACTGTACGGTTCAATTTACTTCTTTGGGCAAAGTAGAACCAGGATTTGAGAAAAGTTGTTCTAATAACAATTCCAAGATTAAGAGTGAAATTGAAAACAATTTTCTTGTGACAAATCTAAGGTTTTTTAATGAGAGATAAAAAGTGAGAGATAACTCTGATAACATTAACTCGAGGGGTGGAGATAACTTATTACTAATTACTTACGGTATTGTCTTCTCGAACTATAATTCAATGATCAGGTATTAACCGCACACCGTTTAAAACCTTTGTTTTATTTTTTAATTATGGTTTAATGTAAAACAACTGAAAACAGATCAAGTCTATCTTTCAGCAGTCTATCCACTGTTCTCTTATTTATCAATCCATCTCGAGACGCTTTTCGGTGCATTACGGCTCATTAATCGGGCTAGGATTGACAAACAAGAAAACAGAATTTCTAGTACTTACGGACCATAATGGTAAGATACAACGAATTATACCAAATTTGAAATGCATGTGATATACAAAAAATTTTGATAGGGCTGATATTTAAATCATCCAAAAAAATAAATCAACAGTGAAATAATATGTCACTATTTTATTAAACTTTGCAGAATATCGAACAGCAGTCTTAAAAGAGTCAATCAAACACAAATTAATAAAATTTAACATAATGTCAAGGACCATCAGATAAAGCTCCTTATTCTACGACCAAAACAAAAAAAACAGAATACCAGTACATTTTTTCGGAAAAAATCAAAGCTATTTTATCGAAACATAACATTATTGTTTGTCGTAAAGCAAAAAACATTCACACATACATTCTTTATTTACACCGTCAAAAAGTAAAGTTCCTAACAAAGAGAAGTAGTGTATTCTATTCCATGTCTAAATTGTCCTAAAAGGTATATAGAAATGACAAAAGAATACTTAAATAGCAGATTAAATGACCATAGGTACATTATAAGTGCTTTAACTGCATTATACAAACACGAGACACAAACAAAACACGAACTTAAAACTCTTCGAGATATGTAAAAAAACTCCACGAATATATATATGTATATATGCATTCAAACTATAGGGACACACGTGGAATTTGATTCATAAATAAACAATACATCTGGGTTGATGAAGCCTTGGCAGGTGATATCCTCTATTCCCGTGAGGGTGCGGGATAGAATATGACCCTCGGTACGTTCTGCCTGTCACAGAAGGCGACTAAAAGAACAAGTGAGATGGTAGATGCCCACATCCCACCAGGCATCTCTCGGTGTGATACCATCCCATTTTCTTAGGCTACATGAAGTTGTTTAACATTTCGTGGCTGAGTCGATGTTTCCAGATTCACTGTGGGAAAGATAGAAGATGAAGCTCCCAGGATCAAAAAATTCCTGACGTAAAATAGCCCTCCGTTCGTATCTCCTGATGGGGGCTGATTTGGGGGAGTCGACATGTGGAAATTGCAATTTTAAAATGGATTTTTGTATATACAAGGTTTAAATTCCAACATGAAATCAGTACACAAACACCTCGAATCAAATAAGTTTCATGTACTCGCTCTCTGTGAAAACAAGCTAAGTTCATCGACCAGCATAGGCAACTTTCGCTATTCTGGGTAAAACTTGTATTCCCGGTTTAGGCGTAACAGTGAAATCTGTCTCTTTGTTAGAAGCTATCTCTCTTGCCCAGGAGAGGAGGCTCTGAAACCCCAAAACTTTGATGTTAAGCGGTTAAAAATAACTACTCAACAAATCACCAGGATTACCTACTACATCAATCCGGAGATTTACATCGTCACCGTAAATCTGCCGTTAGGTTCTTCCGACCATAAACTGCTTTCGACATCGATTATTCTACCGATAAGTGGCAGAGAGGAGCCTAGACCGTGCAAGATTGGGCATTACAAATCTACTAATGGGGAAGAACTCATCGATATATTCCCTTGGTTAGACGTTTATTTTAGATCCGACGACCCATCTGACTGCGCTAAGGGGGGTTCCGATTTCATTTTGGCTGAGATGGAAGCTTACATCCCGTTTTCGAAGAAATGTTCTTCCAACGACAATCCTTGGTTGGACCGAAAATGCAAAGAAGCTGTTGCTTGTCAATACCTTGTCTACCAACAATGACGTGAAACTTCTAACGATATAAACCGTAACATCTTTGTTCATGCTTGGAACAGATGCAAATAAAATAATAATAAAATAACAACTGTCGCTGAAATCCTCCAGGGGGTGGCTGCCTTGGGTAGCGAACAAACGGAGGGCGAAGCGACCGACATCTAATGCGGGGACATCAACAGGCCCTAAACCCCGCGTTCGTTACAGCGGCGCGGCCAGACGCCGTTTTAAAAAAAAAGCTGCGGAAGAGCGAGGGGACTAACCAACCTGCGCACTCCTGCAGCAAAGAGATGAGAGGCGGAACGGCGACCCCGGCCCAAATGCTCGGGCGCGGTGAACCGGACAATGTTTGTTCGGATCTCCGGGTGGGGGCTAGTTCGGGGGCGTAGGAATGCCGAGATTATAATTTTAAAGAGCAACGTGAATCGCTTTTTCTGCAAACGTGCTGCTCCTGTAGCGCTTTAGGGACCCCCCGAGAGGTTGTACTTGACATATCCATGGCATTCGGATTATTGGCTAAGTTTGACTCTAATGGTATGTCCGAAGGGTTTTGTTTATGGCTCTCGGATTTTCTCAAAGAGCCTTATGTACGAACTATGCTCGATGGATTTCTTTCAAATATATTCACTATCAACGCCGGTGTGCCCCAAGGCTCCATACTATCTCCTACTCTTCCCCATTTACATAACGATCTTCTCAAGAGGACCAGAAATCTAATCAACAGCTTTGCAGATGACAGTACGCTAATTTCCTTATTCACTTTGAACACTTGAAAGTCGTTCAACTTAACCAAGATCTTCAAGAAATTCTATCTTACGGTGATAGTAGCCAAGCATTATTTAACGCTATAAAAACCCAGACGGCAGTTTTTTCTAAAAAAGTTAACTTGGAGGGACCCGACATGATTATGTACGGATATTCCATTCCTCCAGCATCGTTACTTAATTTGCTGGGCGCTAACTTGGGAGCAAATATGCCTTGGCATGAACATGTCGCATTCATAGCAAAACTTCTTTTGAACTAGAAGGCTTTATTTACACTTCACTATAACTGTTCTGGACAAGGCTCAAATTCGACCACCGATGGAATACTGCTTCCATGTTTGGGACTCTGCTTCCAAACATACACTGTATTTGTTGGATGGAGACCCAGAACTCGCCAGAAACTTTGATACCTTGGAACATTGACGAACGTTTCTACAAGTATTTTCATGAAAAGTATTCGATGGTTGTAGCTCACCTAACTCCTCCCAGACCAGTTCATGTTATTAATACACATCGCGCTAATACATCACATCCGTCTCTCCCTGCACAACGCTTTTCGAGCAATCTTTTATATCAAGAGCCTCATCCCTTTGGAATGATTTACCCAGAACTGTGTTTCCTACAAGGTACAACATATAGCGATTTAAGACCAACGCGAATCGCTTTTTTCGCAGACAGAAATCTCTACAGCGCCACAGTAGCGTCGCTACTGTGGCGCTGTAGAGATTTCTCTGCAGCACATTACATTTTTTTGACGATCCAGATAATAAAGGTTTGCTCGACAATTGATTAAAGTCACGTCAAGATTACAAATCGCTTATTTTATTATTATTTATTACTATATTTTAGTGGGTATGGCTATAAATATGAATTTGTTTACTTTCCTCCCTGTCGCGTCGTCTTTAGCTGTTTCTTGTTGGTGCTTGATAATTCCAAGAGAGTGGAGTGTTTTATAGATAGAAGGTCAATATATCTATATCTGTATATATCAAATTTAACGTCTGTGTGAATGTGTGTAATTTTGTTGATTTCATAAGTCAAAAATAAAGAATTCAGTATTTCAGATCTAAGTAAATTATATTGTTAGGTTTTAGTCCATGTTTGATTAAAACTCCTGGGCGCTGCAAAAAGTATGTCTATTAAAAAAATATTTTATTGGTTATTAAGTGTATAATACAAAAGAATGGCGATTATATATTTTTATTGTACTTTTTTTTTTAAATGTTTTAAATGTTAACATTATTTTTTATCGGGTTAAATTGACCGCTGATGAAAACTGTGGCGCCTCCTTGTCTACAGGATAACGTAACAAAAAATAATTCAATCTGCAAAAATAAAAATTAATCTCGTAAAATAATGTAGTAGTCAAAAATTGTCGAAGGTTTTTTTTTTCAAAAATAAAAAATTTATGGTGTTTCAAACTTTAGTATGTATTTTCGACCAAAAAATTGATGTTTAATTATTTATAAAAAAAGTCTATTAGATAAATTTAAAAAAAAAACCTCTCGATATTTTGTAGAAAAAGTAATTATTAAGATTTAAAAAGAAAACGTTAAAAAATATTAAAAATTGACTGAATAATATTGCAGATAGTGCATTGAGACATGTAGCGGTCCCAATCCGACGCCAGGTCACATTTAATGCTTTAACTTTGTAATGGAATGGAATTTTCTTAAATTTTTTTTTATAATCCTTAGAAGTATAGAGAATAAAAAACCTTAAAAAAAAGAATTTTTGAAAATTCGAGGTGTATGTAACCCTTAATAGTTTAGAAAAACGAGAAAATTAACAATTTTTGTTGATACTGCCCGCCCTTTAGTAGACAAACGGGAGTTTTGGCACTTTTTTATGAACTTTCTGCCTACTGGTAACAAATTCTAGTTCATATAATATCTGTGCAATCCAGCTCTGAGGTGTACATTTATAATATATCGATTTTAATTGCCTACTGTAGCAAACTATCTATAGTACTAAGACAAGCTATAATGAACCTTCCCTTATTTATTTCCACAAAATTGTGAAATCTTAACAGTAAATATTTTTTCCATAAAAAGTATTCCATTATTTACTTTACCATTTAAGGCCAAACAATAACTTCAAAAAGATTATTTTTGTTTGGTTAACTGTATTTTCTTTTTGTGCTTTCAACATATACGAACGAGTGAATATAAATTATTTACGGTTGACATATCATTAAAATGTTTACGTTTTAATTTAATATTTTCTTTCTTCTGGCTTGAACAATTTACCACGCCTTGGTTGTTCCATTATTTATAATTCCTCGCAGTTCTTACGCTGAGTCCGGAAAAGCTAGATATGAATTTTAAAATTTTAAAGTCATAAATAAAGGAAAGTATTTGAGGGCGAGAAAATTTTACATTTGAAAGGAAGAAGGTGGGTTCCTATTAGTCATTGTTAAAATTCGGGATAGTTTTCTTATGAGGAGTTTTTACATGAATGGTAGAACGGTAAAATTTGATAAGAAAATTTTTTATGTTTTGTTCTCTCCTTTATTTCTTACTTAAAAACATTAATTTCAGTTCGAGAAAAGGTACATTTATAGTACAAAGTTGGTATTCCTTAACAACATTTCTGGTACTGTTAAGTTAAATTATATTATATATAATAAAAACAGTTTAACAAAAACTTTCAGTTCTCTTCAGTGTGATTAGATGTAAGTGATATATCGAAAGCATAGTTTGATATAAAATATTGTGTGAAGCGATTAGCTCGTACTTTTGTAAGTAACTAATTCTCTCTCTCAATTCTTTCACCTCAATAGGAGTATCGGTGACACTATGTAGTTGCTGCCTCAATAATCATTATCCAGGCATCTCGATCCTGAGCGACCTGACTTACTCGTGCATACCAATACCAAGGAAAGATCTTACTTGGTCGGAACCATCTTGCTGGAGACCGTCCCCTTGATCTTCTACCTTCTACTTTCCCCGTTATTACAAGCTTTTCCATGGCATCTACTTTTTTCATAATGACCAAAACATTTCGGGTTTTTCTTTTTGTTTATGGGTCTAGCACACGTGCTGCAGGGAAGTTCCTAAAGCGCTACAGGAGCGATACGTGTGTCACGTTGTTCTTGAATCGCTGTAAATTGTACTCGGTGGGAAACACAGCGCTGGGGAAATCATTCCAAAGGGATGATGTTCTCCATATAAAAGACTATTTGAAAACCGTTGTACGAGGAGTAACAAGCTGAACCTCATACGGATATGAAGTATCAGCGCTACGTGTACTTCTAACATGCACCGCTCTGGGAGGAATTAAGCGGGTTACATCCTTCGAACACTCTCCATGAAAATACTTGTAGAATAGACTCAAGTCGCCAACCGTTCTTTCATGTTCCAGCGAATCACGGCCGCCGGTCAGTTCTGGGCCTCCAATCAGACGAATAGCCCTTCTCTGAACAGAATCCAACAAATGCAGTGTATGTTTGGGAGCGGAGCCCCAAACATGGGAACAGTATTCCATAGTTGGTCGAATTTGAGCTTTGTAAAGAATTAACAGCTGTTGTGGAGTGTAGAGCTTTCTGGTTCGAAATAATATTCCTAACTTTTGAGAAGCTCTCCTTGCTTTGCCTGCAACATGTTCATGTTGTAAGTCATAAGCACACCAGTCTAAATATCTCACTTCCTATCTACAGGTGCGTTTCCAACGACTACTCAACACGTGTAACTCGCGGAAAACTTTTAATATCGTGTTTTATTAAGCCTTAGTAATCCTGATTTAAAGACTCAATGTAATAGAGTGCGCTCTTCTAGCTTAAGGGGTTTTTTATTTAGTAGAAGTAATTTTTAAGAGTGTAAGAAAGTTAGGAATTTTTATTTTGTTAATAATATACCCTTCCTTATTTAAATGTGTAGTGTTTTACTAAACCACCCGCTTCATCTTTCAGGACGCAACGGATGTACCCAATTCAATTTTATTTCAACTGAATTAACTCTTCAGTATTATTTCATTTTTAGAGCTGAACTTAGAATCTTTTTATTCTAAAATTAATGGTACCCAAAAATAGCACAACCAAATTTTGAACAACTATAGAGACTATTTTCAACAGGCGTACAAAAATTACCGCGAACTCTATGTTCTCTCCAAACAAAACGAGCTAGCTGATATCTTAATATTTATTAAAATTAAAGAAAGTTGGGGCTATACAAAATAACGCCTCAACGAGACGTTACAAAACAGCGCTCCTACGTGACGCTATAAAAACGGCCCCCGCTACTTGACGCTATAATACTAAGCTCTTCAAGAATAGATACATTGGTACAGTGTTTGGTATATGATACTCTAAGGATTCTTCGATATGCCCACATCTCAAACGCATCAGTTAGTCTCTTGTCAGCTTGTTTAATGGTCCATGTTTCCGATGCGTAACTTGTTATGGGGAATATAAGGCTGGATAGTAATGTTAACTTTATGTTTTTTGAGACAGCTGGATCTTTTCAAACCTTAGTGAGTTTGATTGTCGAGTTTCTAGCCATAGCCAAACGTCTTCTTACTTCTGCTTCACAGCCACCATTGTTAGTTATGAGGGATCCCAAATAGTTGAAATAGTCTACAAGAGTGAAACCAGTAATTTCAATTATGTGTGACAGATCTTCAATACGACTAACAATTATTACTTTAGTTTTCGCTCTATTAATTGTCAGTCCATAGTTTTTGCTAGTGATTTCCAGGTGCTCAATAATTGATTGTAGGTCTTGTATTGATGTTGCAAGTATAACAGTATCATGTCTAAGTTACTTAGCTTTTTTCGACCGGTTGTCACATTGTCACTCCAGCCATCCAAAATAGACCTCATTATATGTTCACTATGTATGTTAAAAAGTAAGGGTGACAGAATATACCCCTGTCTGACGCCGACTTCTACGTAGAAGGGATCAGAAAAAGAATTATTCAGTTTAATTCTGCCATTTGTGTACTCATACAGGGATCGGATAAGGTTTACAAGATGTATAGGTGTTCCCATGCTGATTAGAATTGACCAGAGTTTATTCCATTGCATGCAGTCGAAAGCTTTTGAGTAGTCTGTAAAACACATATAGGTTGTTATTTGGAATTCCCTGACTTATTCTAGTATCTGGTGTATATTGAGAATTTGTTCTCTAGTTCTCCTTCTTGGAATGAGGCCTGTTTATTGGGTAGATGTTTGCGGCAGTAGAAAAGTTTTGAGTCTTTCATTTAGTATACAGAGAAATAATTTAGTAGAGTGTGATACCAGAGCGATTGTTCAATAGTTGCTGCAATACAATCCTTTTCTATGCAAGGGTATAAATGCAACTTCGCACCAATCTTTCGGCCAGTCTCCCATACCACATTACATAGTGACTAATTACAAAAGCAAGTATGAAAAAGTGGCTGGCTTGGATAGAAGAGTGTCGTTAGCTTGGCCGGCGTTCGGAAGGTAACAATCCACATTTAAATTGAACATCCCAAATACAATGAAAGCCAGAATGTTCGATCAATTGTTACTGCCGGTATTAACATATGGCACTGAAACTGTGCTTTAAATAAAGGTATAATAAATAAACTCCAACTAATCCAAAGAGCAATGGGGAGGAGAACGCTAAATATTAGACTGCATGAAAGTATTTCTAACATCGAGATAGGAAGAAGATCAAAAGTGACAGATGTAATACAACTAATATATGTATTAAGGTGAAATTGGGTTGGGCATATAGCAAGGATGAATGATAACAAACGGACACACCGTATAGTTGAATAGGAGGCCTAGAGAATACAAAAGATGTATAGGCAGACCATAGATAAGATGGACGGACGACATAAAAAGATTAGCGGGACACGATCAGATGCAAAAGACAAACAACAGAGCTCAGTGGAGACGAGACAATTTGGGGAGGCTTACATTCGACTATGTATGTAATAAGCTAATGATGATAATGATGATGGAAAACTGGACTTTCTTATTACGTACTAACACAGGCATTTATCAATTGATTTAATAACTGAAAGTTCAAGTTACTTTTTACCTTTTATCATCTTACTGTCATTATATGCACACCAACAATACAATTGACTAGATTTTTAATATAAATATTCTATCCTATCGAATTATATTCTAAAACGGTATAAGCAGTACACAGTAAAAGCAATGTGATTGAAATTGCTGTTTTACAAAACATCACTTTTCTAACTTCCCTACATCATCACCATCCATATAGGCCTCCTCTAAGAACTTCCATTTATCTCTGTCCTTAGCGGTGTTATCCCAATTTCTTCCCGCTCTCTTGATGTCATCGCTCCATCTAGTAGGTGGTCTACCTTTATTTCTTGTGTCTTCTCTGGTCTCCACTCTATTAATCTTTTACACCATCGATTATCTTCCCTTCGGTCTATATGGCCTGCCCATTGTCGGATAATTATGTTTGTTATTCTATTTTTCCTTTGATACACAACATAGCTCTCTCCATTGCCCGTTGTGATGCGCTCAATTTGTTTGCAGACTGTTTTTTTAATGTGAGTGTCTTGAGGCCATATGTGATTACCGCCAAAACGCATTGTTCTCTCTCTTATGTCTCTACATATATCACATTCAAAGTCTATTTGTATGGGTGTATGTATGTACGTAGTAAGGGCTGGAAGTTTCGGGTCTAAGGGTATTAATAGGGCACTAAAATCAGTCAATCATTTTTTATATTTCGATACGAATGGCTAATTAACTTTTCCTTAGTACTAGAAAATAATCTGAATTTTTTTGCCTTTAAAATGAACTCACGAACTGTCGAAATACTTCATCAAGTCTAAATTTTCTCCCACGTAGGCCCGACTTCAATTTAGATAATAACAAATAGTCGCTAAGGGCTAGATTGGGTATGTAAGGTGCGTGATTTATTTCTGGAAACCACATTGCTGTATAGCAGCCTTCACATTAATTGTAGTATGCACTGGGGTAATGTCGTGCAATAACCTCACTCCCCAAGACAAGTTATCCGCTACGTTTTTTTTTATAACATCCCTCAATGACCCATATTATTCACTAATGACTGTAATTTTTCGTTATTTAAAGTCGACGAACAAAATCCTTTGAGAGTTCCAAAAATATAGTGGTTCTGATTTTTTTACAGTTAAGTCACTTTTGCCTTTATTGGTCGTGGGGATCCAAGTTGACGCCACTCCATAGGTCGGTCCCCCCTTTAGACAGGAACTCATGGCACAGATCTATGGTTTTATCTCCCGTCACAACTGAATTATTAATTTTTTTTTGTTTCTCAGAGTGTTAATAATTCGGTACAACATTCAACCTGCCGTTGTTTTTGGAGAACATTAAAAAGTTTGGGCATCCACCCATGTGCATACGAAACTGGTCGTGAAGAATTCGAGGCACCGAGTTTTCGAAAGTCCACATCTTGCTGATAATTCTTTAGTTTTTAGTCACCTGTCCTGTAGCACTACCTTTTGTCTTATTTCCGGAGAGAGTTGTTATGCTCTATCTTGACGAGTATCATCTTCAGTTGAATTTGTTCTTAGGCGCAGGACAGTTAAGTTTAAACATTTTAAAATATTACGTAACCGAACTTAAATTAACCATGATAGCTGAAGTGCTATTGATGGCAGAGCCACAAAATTATAACTGTAGCGCAACAGAACATAGAATAGAGAGCTGACGGTGTTAGACTAACTCAAATTTATTTTAACATGTTTGAGCCCGAAACTATTAGACCTTATTACATATGACCGGTTATAACTCGAAAAAGAGTAATTTAATTTTTATGCTTTATGTGTCATCTTGCCAGATTTTCCACTATACTCGATTTGAATTCATTTAAAAACAACAGAAATATCGGAAAAATTATGTGGAAAGATTTTCTTTGCAAAGTCATTATAACTTAGATAATTCATGAGGACTGCCATAGATGGCGTGTTATCATTAAAATATTGGGAATAATTTTATTATTTGCCGTTTTTTCTTGGAGGTTAAATTAAATGGTCTCACATTTATGATTACGAAAAGTATAAAATCACTCTACAAAACATAAAAAATGTCACTGCAACAACTGAAGCTACTTCGAAAGTGCTAAACAGAAACGCGACTACATATAATAGGCTAGTAATTGTGTGAGTAAATAACTATTAGATGTATTTGGTTAAAAGCATTAGGTAACAATCCACGTTCGTATTGTTTATGATAAAATTATTTACTCAGTGTAGTTTTTATGTCTACTTCAGTTTTTTATTTTTTAATTTTTTTTTTGGTCGTTTTATTAATTTTTGATTTAATTGTTTAATCTCTTTGCACGCTATTCTGTGTTGCCGAATATGGTGGCGTCGTAGCATCTCTAAACTATATATACATATATACAGCGATTTAATCTAGAGAAGCTTGGTATTTCATCGGTTATCCCTCCTCCGTCCCAAGAAACGTTGACCATAAGAAATTCGGAGGTTACATATTTCAGTTAGTAACGACAGGTTAGTGAAAGAAAACACGAAAAGTTCTTACTATATAAACAAACTTTAAAACAGAGTAAACACCATATAAGCAGAAACCTAAAATTAAAATGAGAGAGTAGATCGTTAATGACTAGTCATCTAATCTTCCTAATTTGGAAAAAACTACATTCTGAAATTCCCAATAGACATAGTATTGTTTCGAATTTTCCGTTAAAGCAGTCTCCTTAGTAAAAGCTCCCCCTGGTACTTTAACGTGTCCCTTAAAAGTCATCGTACTCGATCATCATTAACTGCCAACCTTCACACCCCAACTGTTCTGTAAAATCAAACTTGAATTCGTCTAGTTCTTTTCCAGCGCACTTTCGATATGTCAAACTTGCCTCTTTGGAACTAACCAATAACATTAGACTGTTTAGGTCGTTTTCTTGATGGTAGTACTGTCCTTAAGTACTGATTTTTCCAACTACTGAGGTGTCATCTTTAGATATAAATTTAAAACAGCTAGCCCTCGAGGTCAGATAGTTTGAATACCGATCGATGGCTAGGTTTTCTAGAAAAGAATTAAAATTACCATATTGTTAATTTTAACAAACTCGGTAACGAAGTGGTTATTTATGCATTTACTTAAATCTATCGAAGACTAAAACTAAAGAACATTTAAAATAAGCCATAAAAAACTTATTGCTCTTTGTTGCTTAACTTCTAGCAATAAGGAAAAACCACACAGTTCAACGTTTTTCACACGATTCTTATTGGAATAATTAGAGAAGGAAAATTTTAACTGATGCTATGAAGATATTACTTAGTTTTCACACAGAAGATTCCAAAAATTAATACCGTTTTAACTAAGCTTTGAGCCGAATGTTTACTAGACGGCAAACATTTACATAATTGTAAAAGATCAGGCCCACATGAGGGCTTCAATCTCCTTAAATAAAATAAATGATGAACACAAGAAATACTTAGTTACAGATTCTGCTTTATCTATAAGAAAAGTGTTATAATTCTTGTAAAAATGTGTAAAAAAGTGTAGAGTGTCCTATTAAGAGCGCATAATTTAATTTTTAAATGAGCAATTTTTTCATTTAATTCAAAATGTTTTTCTTTATTAAATGGTAAAGTAGCGATTAAGTTTTGAAGCTGGACGCTATCCACGACTCACTATTCACGTGCTTTGTCTTAATTTTTAGCACTGGAATTGTTTATAGTCTGCTGGCATAAACTTGAAAATTTATAAAACCCCATCAGTCCCACGACTCCAAATCGTACGATCTTGCTGACCACGAAATTTTTAATGCATTATTTCTCGCACATATTGCGCGTAACATGTTTGGAACAACGCAATTGAACACTTTGGAGAATCTCGAGCGGTTGCTCTTCACGTATCCAAGGCATTCGACCGTGTTTGGCACGATGGACTGTTGGCTAAGCTACGCTCTTGTGATAGCTCTGAGAAGTTCTGTTTGTGGCTCTCATGTTTCCTCAGAGAGCGTTCTTTACTAGTGGCGGTCGACGGATTTCTTTCTAACACCTTCACAATCAACGCTGGTGTGCCCTAAGGCTCCATACTGTCTCCTACTCTCTTTCTCATTTACATTAATGAACTGCTGGAAAAGACCGAGAATCCAATCTACAGCTTTGCAGACGAGATGTACGCTTATCTCTTCATTCACTTTGAACGCTCGGACATTGGCTGTTCAGGCGAATATCCGCAGACAGCAGGAGGTCGTTCAACTTAACAAAGACCTGGAAGAAATTCTATCTTGGAGTAACGGTAACCAAGTGGAATTTAACGCTACAAAAACCCAGGGGCAGTTTTTTCTAAAAAAGTTAACGTTGCTGAACCCGACATCTGATCAGATCTGAAAACAGGGACACTCCATTCCCCTAGCATCGTCGCTCAATTTGTTGGGCGTTAATTTGGGAACAAATATGTCCTGGCATGAACATGTTGCAATCATAGCAAGGAGAGCTTGTCAAAAGTTAGGAATATTATTTCGAACCAGAAAGCTTTACATTCTACAACTGTTAATTCTTTACAAAGCTCAAATTCGACCAACTATGGAATACTGCTCCCATGTTTGGGTTCCGCTTCCAAACATACACTGCATTTGTTGGATTCTGTTCAGAGAAGAGCTGTTCGTCTGATTGGAGACCCAGAACTGACCGGCGACCTTGATTCGCTGGAACATCGAAGAACGGTTGGCGACTTGAGTCTGTTCTACAAGTATTTTCATGGAAAGTGTTCGAAGGGTGTAGCCCCCTTAATTCCTTCCAAAGCGGTGCATGTTAGAAATACACGTCGCGCTGGTACATCCGTATGAGGTTCAGCATGTTACTCCGCGTACAACGCTTTTCAAGCAGTCTTTTATATGGAGAACATCATCCCTTTGGAATAATTTGCCCCGCGCTATGTTTCCCACCGAGTACAACTTACAGCGATTCAAGAACAACGTGAATCGCTTTTTCCACACACATGCCGTTCCTGGAGTGCTTTAGGGGCTTCCCTGCAGAACGTGTGCTGGACCCATAAAAAAAATCCTCCTGGAACCACCTACTCCCACCCATTTCTATCCATATCTGTCTCAATAGAATAACGGATATTATACTACAGCAATAATCGCTATTTACTGTTATTGAAATTCTGGTAATATTTCCAAAAAAGGTATGGTCAAATTACAATGGCTCTTTGAGGATGCATCGGTCTCTAATGTATTGATCGAGGATTATTTGTGCTCCAAATTTAACATTTGTATTACCAAAGCCAGTTTAAAGTACGTCTCATCACTGAAAGTTATTTTTCTTAAATGTTAAGAGAATTGAGGCGCAGGACTTTCATCAGATTTCGCGACAGAGAACTTCTTGAAATACCAACCTGTTTTGCAGTAGATTTTAAGCGATATTTCGTTTACCTTCTTCTGAGCTGAATACATACAAAAGCTTCTTAATCCAAAACCGAACCAGTTTCTTCAATTTTTTTTAAGCAATCTTGAAACTGTTGTCGGCTTTGCTAGACTTTATTTACAAACTTGTGTACTGTCTTCGTATAACTTTCACGATATTTATAATGCATTTTCACAATTATAACGCATTGTTCTTTCATGTAGCATTTTATGTAATAACCACAACTATAGCCGACGATAGATTTAAGACGGGCCAACATCCAGAAAAATTTGCGTTTCTGATAAAATAACATTTATTTTTATAGCAGTTGGTAAAAAGGTATTTAAAATGTATAGAAGTATTTAATATCAGTTTTGGTAGAGCACGACACAATTTTATAATTTAGTCTTAGTGCTGGATAAGAGTTGAGTTTCGGACCGCGATGTCTGTACATGCGAATCGAACGCCCGGCATTAGTCAACTCGTTTAACGAGCATTATTCCGGTAGTGTTTCGATCTATTTAATTGTTTTGTCGATTGCATATGAGACTGCAAACGAGAGGGACTAGAAATAAAGCAGAGTGTAGTGTTAGATTAAGACAATAAGAAAAAAATTTCAGGATTTATGAGAATAATTTTGTGAAATTACATGAAGCTAACGAAAAGAAATATTGTAATATCGGGAATGAGATTTGAAGCGAATAGCCAGCCAGATCTGAAAATGGGTGTAGAACATTTTATGGACAGGAGTATGGACACAAAAGTACAGATTAAGGATGTGATAAAAATGAGAGCGACTATATACAAGATAGAACTTGGAAACACGGGAGATAAGAAGCTGTAATGAAAAATAAAAACAAACTGAGGAACCTAAGAGAGAGAGTTTATATAAACAACGATTTAACAAAGGATGAACGGAAAATTCAAAAGAAATAGAAGCATATAGCAGAGAACGAGAGAAAGAATGGAAAAAGGGTGAAAATAGGATATCAAAAAATCGTAATCGAAGGAAGAGAATATAAATGGGATATTGAGGAAGAAAAACTGAAAGGAAAAAGGAGAGAGATAGGTAGATTGACGACGACCCTGGCAAAGATAAAGGCTATGGAAGAGAGGACTAGTAAAAGGAATACAAATAAGAAGATAATCAAAGAAATAGATAGGAAGAAAGAAATGGGAAATAATTATCGAGTTCTTATATTGAGAACACGGAATAATAGGGATATAAACGGAAAAGAGGATGAACTGACAGAAGAACAACAAATGCACTATGTAGGAATCACTGAAACAGAAAGGAAAGGAAATGGATGCAAAAAATTAGAGGGAAAAGCATATTAAAATCAACATAGACATAATACCGGAACAAGATACAGATCTCATAGAAACAGAAGAAACTAATACAGAAGAAACAAAAAAGGCAATAGACAATTTAAACAGGATGGAAAGATATAGAAGGAAATATGGAAAAGACAGTTATAGAATAACTCAACTCCACGGGCCTTACACTCCTCAAGGGATAGAAAGGCATAAGGATTAAGTAGTAAGTAAGTATATTTTTGTAATAAGTAGCTTTAAATATAGGCAATATGGACAAATAATTATTTATATAATACCATTGAAGTAAGAATGAAAAATATATAAAATTTTATTTAATTTGGCAAAAATGAAATGAATGAAAATTACAGTTTGTCATAGGAAAAACGTTCTTCCGTTTCAAATAAAATTTTACATTTTATAGAAAATAGCATGACAAACTTTCGAAAGAATAATTATTTCAAACCATTCTAGAATTAATGGTCTTTGTATTCCATTCCATTTACTTAAAACCTTAAACAAATTACGGTAGATTAAAACTTTCTAACCCGCGCCTTGCATTGCAACGGACAAAACCGAGATTTTAAATAATGAACTATCACCATTATAATAACTTTTTGTCTGCTCTTGAGTTTTTAATTTACTCTCGGAATTCAGGAAATTTAATTTGTAACAATAGATTTGACTATGTGTTCTTTTCAGTTCGACAATGAATTTAATTTTTAATAATACTCGAGGCATTCATTTCATCGGATATTGTAAATCTTCTTTGCAGTGCATACCAATAATATCTTTTATACTTCGCAAATGTATTGGAACACGCAAAAGGATAAATTTGCTTGCTTTATTATTATTAATTTTTTTAATACAAAGAAGGGAACTCCTCACAGCTATCTTGAACTGACTGTAATTTAAAGTTCTTGTCAATTGCAATATTATTGGTGGAAAAGGTTTATGAAAGTATATAAAATAAAAAAAAGTTTTGAAATCTTTTATCAAGCTATTTTTGAAATAGCTTGAATTTTTTTAAAAAAAAAACGGGTTTTTTTCGAATTTAATTGATTATACGAGGCTGGTTTGAAAAGTCCGTGTAAAGTCCGAGAGATGGCACCACCGGCGCATATCGAGGTCATGTTTAGTTAGTAGCATCTCTTGAATGAACGCACACCAAGTTTCAGCCATATTGGTCTATTTCTTTGTGTTTGGCATTCGTGTGAATCAAGGAAGACGAGTGATTTTCAAGAAATGGACGAAAAAGAATTTCGTGTGGTGATTAAACATTACTTTATGAAAGGCAAAACGCCTCAGGAGACTAAAGAGAAGCTTGATAAACATTATGGTGACCCTGCACCTTCGATTAGAACAGTTTATAAGTGGTTTCAAAATTTTCGGACTGGCCATATGGGCACAAGTTACGCTGAACGTTCTGGACGGCCTGTGGAGGTTACGACTCCAGAAATCATTGATCAAATCCATGATATGGTGATGGATGACAGAAGAGTTAAGGTGCGTGAGATTGCTAGTGCTGTGGGCATCTCGACTGAACGGGTACATAATATTTTGCATAAACATTTGGACCTGAGAAAGCTATCCGCAAGATGGGTGCCGCGATTGTTCACGCTTGACCAAAAACGGAATCGTGTGCAAGGATGGTTTGCAACTGTTCCAGAAGAATCCGGAGGACTTTAAGCGTCGTTTCGTCACTGTGGATGAAACATGGATACATTACTATACTCCTGAGACCAAACAACAATCTAAACAATAGGTTACCAAGGGGGAATCTGCACCAAAAAAGGCGAAGACCGTTCCTTCGGCCGGAAAGGTTATGACGACTGTCTTTTGGGATTCGCAAGGGATAATCCTCATCGACTATCTGGAAAAGGGTAAAACTATTACAGGTAAATATTATTCATCGTTATTGGACCGTTTGAAAACCGAGCTGCAAGAAAAACGCCCGCGATTGGCCCACAAGAAAGTCCTTTTCCATCACTACAACGCACCAGCACACACCTCAGCAGTTGTGGTCGCAAAATTAATGGAAATAGGATTCCAACTCGTTTCACATCCCCCCTATTCTCCAGACTTGGCTCCCTCGGACTACTATTTGTTCCCCAATTTGAAGAAATGGCTGGCGGGACAAAGATTTTATTCAAACGAGGAGGTGATTGCAGACACTAATGGGTATTTTGCAGACTTGGACAAATCCTATTATTCGGAAGGGATCAACAAACTAGAACATCGTTGGACGAAGTGTATAAGCCTAAAAGGAGACTATGTCGAAAAATAAAAAAGGTTTACCCCAAACACATAA
The DNA here is from genome assembly GCA_019049505.1 of Pachyrhynchus sulphureomaculatus. Lineage (NCBI taxonomy): Eukaryota > Metazoa > Arthropoda > Insecta > Coleoptera > Curculionidae > Pachyrhynchus > Pachyrhynchus sulphureomaculatus. Next base: position 122,185,351 of record CM032453.1, read on the forward strand.
GTAGTTTTTATTTTTGCACGGACTTTTCAAACCAGCCTCGTATTAACTATTTAAAATAAAATAATGCGTGTGTACGTACTTATGTGCATGCGGCGTGTATTATTCTATATAGTGTGTGCGTGGGCACATGACTTTGTGTGTGTATATGTACGCGTACACGTACAAGTGTATTGGAGAATGCAAAGTACTATTTAAAGTATTATACATGTATTTAATAAAGCTTAAAATAAGTAAAACTGAAAATTAATAGTGTTTAGACGAGCTTGTATATTTGTGTATGTTATACATATTTTTTTCTCACCTAAAATGCCCCACTTATGCAATTTCTTGCGCTACCGTACACTTAGACATTTAGAATTTATACGTAGATGTTATTTTGGAAAAATTCTTCGAATTCACTCATTTACATGTAATAAGCGTTTATCTATAATATACATAAAATGCATCGTCTCTCTGTCTGTCTGTCCGTTAGTGCGCTTATCACTCGAGAACCACTTATCCTATTTACGTGCTTTTTTTTTAAACGCACATATGTTCTCTGGCCAGGTTATAGGATATATTTTATTACGTTAGGTAATATAAGGAATAAGCAGTGACGATAATAGTGAATCAAGTCGGAAAAAAGTTTGCCGCTAGCACGTTCTCTTGCAATACACTGCCTAAACCATTAAATGTGGAACAATGCCATGTAGCCAAGAATATAATATATATAAAATGCAACGTCTCTCTGTCTGTCTGTCCGTTAGTGCGCTTATCACTCGAGAACCACTTATCCGATTTACGTGTTTTTTTTTAAAACATACATTTGTTCTTTGGCCAGGTTATAGGATATATTTTATTACGTTAGGTAACCTAAGGAATAAGCAGTGATGATAACACAGCCCCACAAAAAAAAAGTGGGGTATACTTTTGATGCGATATATCAGATCCGTAGTATTTTTGCCCACTGATCACGAATCTGACGTCAGAATATCGCCATCACATCTCAATTTTTTTCTAACCTCAAAAAATAGGTAAAAATTAGTAAAAATTAAGAAAAATATACTCCTAAAAAAATTGATTCAAGCTTTTTCATGAATCCAAAGATGTATTAATATGTATTCAGACACCCTAAGCTAATATTCATCGGTTGGATTGAGCTATACAGTTCTGTTTTCTTTCTAACCTCAATAAATCAGACAGATATAGTGCTTTTCGAATGCAAAAACGAATTCAAATTAAAATTCAACCGATCCTTACCAAATTTGGTACACGGGGATTTTTTGGGTCGCTGATCACGAATCTGAGGTTGGATTTGCAAAATTCAAGATGGCAGATGTTTTCGCGCCATTTTGAACGCCGAGAAAATTCATCGGTCGATTTTTATTCTTCTACCTGCATCCAGGGCACCTTCACGTGGTGACAGTGGGCAACGGTGTTACTCCACTAGCCGGCAGAGTCCCTGGATAACGGCTTAGATGCCGTCATGGCAGGTAGAAGAAAGAGAATTACGATGCAGGGACTCGGAAACCCAGTATCGGCGGTTGGTCAGGGTGGGAAAGCGGGCCCGCAGCCGTCGTCATCCAGCGACCGTAGCTCTTCATGTGTGGGTGACTTGGCTCATGTAGAGTATAATGCTACAAGAAAACGGTCTCACGGTACAAGGCCTTTTCATAAGTGCGATAAAAATAGTGATTCATTTTGTTATATTTGCTGTCAACACGTATTGAGTAAAATGGGGTCACCGATAACGGATAAGATTAAAATCTTATATAAGGATTGTTTTAACAATGAAATACAGCACCAGGATACAGATTGGGTTTCCCACATCATTTGCAGTTCTTGCAAAATAATGTTGTACATCAATAAGAAGGCGATTAAATATTCCAGACCAGCAATATGGAATAGACCATACAGTGAAAATGATTGCTACTTTTGTATGAATGTTGTATCTAGGCATAACCGAAAAAATAAAAGCACTATTACTTATAACGATGTTTCGACAGTAACAAGACCAACTAAACTAATTCCGCCTCCTGAACCACTTGATGCTGATGTTATGGAAACAAATGATTTCACCTTATCAGTTCATGCCGAAAACATTGAGACTGTCGAAAAAGATTCAAACACTGTTAGTAATGAATGTTCTAGTGACAACCTATCATATACTAGTGACACAGATAAAGAATTTCTACCATACAACCGTAAACCAGAACCAATACTCGTATCACAGTCAGAACTTAGTGATCTAGTCAGAGATTTAGGCTTATCCAAAGATGGTTCAGAGCATCTTGCTTCCTTTTTAAAGAAAATACATTTACTTAAGCCAGAAGCTACGATTTCTTATTATAGAAACAGAGATGAAGAATTTCGAAAATATTTCACAATGGACGAGGAATTGTCACTTTCATATTGTACCGATGTAAAAGGTCTAATGGATGAATTTCAAAATAACTCATACGATCCTGAAGAATGGAGACTGTTCATTGATTCTTCTAAAAGGTGCATTAAGGCAGTTTTGCTGCATAATACCAACGTTTACGCTCCCATTCCGATTGTTCATTCCACAGTTATGGAAGAGCAATATGAAAAAATGAAGCAGCTTTTGATAAAAATAAAATATGCTGATCATAACTGGAAAATTTGTGGAGATCTGAAAATTGTAACAATATTGCTTGGCCAACAGTCAGGGTTTACACTTTATCCCTGTTATAAATGTCTGTGGAATAGCAGAGACAGGGAACGTCATTATAAGAAAAAAATTTGGCCAACAAGAGAATCGTTCACTCCTGGTGAAAATAATGTATTGTTTCCACCATTGGTAGATCCAGGAAAAGTTCTTATTTCCCCGCTTCACATTAAGCTTGGACTTATGAAGCAATTCACGAGAGCATTAGATACAAACGGCCCATTTGCATAAAAAATTTCCGAAATTTTCTGAAGCTAAAATTAAGGCCGGCGTATTTGACGGGCCACAAATAAGAAAATTGTTTCAAGATTCATTATTTGTTACTAAAATGAATAAAGTTGAAAAAGCTGCTTGGCTTAGTTTTAAAGAAGTCGCAACAAACTTTTTGGCAAATAATAAAAGTCCTAAGTACAAAGAAATAGTCGAGAAAATGGTAAAAAATTTTCAAACATTAGGTTGCTTAATGAATCTAAAATTACAGTTCCTGGACTCCCACATCGATGATTTCCCAGATAATCTTGGTGACTACAGTGAGGAGCAAGGGGAACGTTTTCACCAAGATCTGAAAATCATAGAAAATCGGTATCAAGGACAATGGGATGACCATATGCTAGCGGACTATTGCTGGTCGCTAAAAAGAGAAACAAGTCCTCAAAAGCGTTTGGGCAGAAAGCCTTTGAATAGGTCATTCGCGGAAAAAAGAACAAGATACAGCCAAAAAAAGGAAAGTTAGGCGCGGGTCTAACCTTCGCAATTTTAGGGCTTAAGGGTCTACTATTTGAGAGTATATGGTTTAAAAGTCCTGGTTTTGAGTTTATTGGGTCTCAGTTTTAAAGTTACAGGGTTATTGAGGTCTATTTTTTGAGGTTACAGGGTGTGGGAGTCTAAGGTTTGAGGGTTTAGGGTTTAAGAGTATCAGGTTTGAGGATTCCCCAACTGTATACCAAATTTGGTAGGAATCGGTTGGTTTTCAAAAATTTTGTCCGCCATCTTGGATCCGCCATTTTGAATTTTGCAAATCCGACCTCAGATTCATGATCAGCAACCCAAAAAACCCCCGTGTACCAAATTTGGTAAGAATCGGTTGAATTTTAATTTGAATTCGTTTTTGCATTCGAAAAGCACACTATATCTGTCTGATTTATTGAGGTTAGAAAGAAAACAGAACTGTATGGCTTAATCCAACCGATGAATATTAGCTTAGCGTGTCCGAATACATATTAATACATCTTTGGATTCATGAAAAAGCTTGAATCAATTTTTTAGGAGTATATTTTTCTTAATTTTTACTAATTTTTACCTATTTTTTGAGGTTAGAAAAAAATTGAGCGGGCAAAAATACTACGGATCTGATATATCGCATCAAAAGTATACCCCACTTTTTTTTTGTGGGGCTGTGTAATAGTGAACCAAGTCGGAAAAAAAGTTTGCCGCTAGCGCGGTCTATTGTAATACACTGCCTAAACCATTAAATATGGAACAATATCATGTAGCAAATAATATAATATATATAAAATGCAACGTCTTTCTGTCTGTCTGTCTGTCTGTTCGTTAGTGCGCTTATCACTCAAAAACCACTTATCCGATTTACGTGTTTTTTATTCATACATATGTTCTCTGGCGAGGTTATATAATAATAATAATAATCTATATAATGTATATAAAACGCAACGCCTCCCTGTCTGTCTGTTTGTCCGTTAGTGTGCTTATCATTCGGGAAGGACTTATCCGATTTACGTGTTTTTTTTTAAATCTTAACTTAATATTTATCAAAAAAATCTGTAATAGATATAAAACGCAACGTCTCTCTGTCTGTCTGTCCGTTAGTGCTCTTAGCACTCAAGAACCACTTACCCGATTTACATGTTTTTTTTATAAAACACATATGTTCTGTGGCCAGGTTATAGGATATATTTTATGACGTTAGGTAACGTAGGGAATAAGCAGTGACGATAATAGTGAATCAAGTCCACGAGAGCAGAGCCGCGGGCACGGCTAGTTTAATGTAAATGTAATAAAAAAAATTTAATAATTTTAGTATTGTAATAATAAAAAAATTATAATGAAAAGAATTACGATTCTGTACCTCGCAAAATCATAAACAAAAAATCTGAGTTTTCTCTTTTTGTTTACTTTTAGCTTGGTGGATAAACTCATTTAAGTTGTTCAAAATTAGTATTACTTCGTCAGTTCTTGAGTTCGGTATAAAATATCTCGCGCTATTAAAAATAATAAATATGATGGTGAAAAAATAGTTTGTTATGCTAATCATATCCTTTCACATTCAGAAAATAGGAATACAATTGTTTATTGTGCTTTACGAAAACAAAGGTAATGACTAAAATCCAAACTGCATTATAAAAAAATTTAGATAAGTGGTTAAAGTGTGATATAAATTTTTATATAAATGACGATAAGCTGCCTGCAGTTCTGTGTTCCTCATGCAATAGAAATATATATTTTGCTTTATCGAAACGTAATAATCGAAACAGAGGCATTCAAACTATAAGTTTATCCGATTTTTCAAGTTTCACGGGAGAAAATGTAACTACAAGATCAACTGTACTGAAAACCTGTCAGTGTCACTTAGATGAGCAAGATTCTCAAAATTCAATTTAGTAAATCGTTCCACATCAGTAGTTACTAAAGTTAGGTGATAAAGAAAAAGAAAAAAAGCTAGTACTAAACGTTGCGTACAATGTTTTAATGAAGTGAAAAAAGGAATAACACACCGTCAACTGCTGTAGAGAATCTTTAGGATCAAATTATAAAGTTGACTTTAAAACAAAAAGAGCAATTGGCATCTAGTTTAATAAGATATAAAAAAAATCTGAATCTGATTACAATAATAGTAACAAAACCTTGGTGCGAATGCCACTTACGTAAACAAAAAGAGAAAACTCAGATTTTTTGTTTATGTTTTTTTTTTTGAGGTCAAGAATTGCTATTCTTTTTATTACAATTTTTTTATTATTATAATTTTATTAAAAATTATTATTACATTTATATGTAATAAGCGATATTACTTATTACATATATGTAAATGAGTGAATTCGTAGAATTTTTCCAAAATAACATCTATATATAAATTCTGTATGTATAAATAAGTATACGGTAGTGGAAGTTATCGTGAGAAATTGCATAAGTGAGACACTTATGCAATTTCTCACTTCTCATTTTAAGCTTTATTAAATACTTAAATAGTAATTTGAATTCTCTAATACACTTGTACGCGTACGCCAACATATACAGACACACAAACACACGTGCCCACACACATAGTACAGAGTGAGTCAACGATAGAGTTAAGTTCATTATCTCATTTGTTTCGAGAATGACGAAAAAATGTTAAATACAATAGTTTTAGGGAATGTTAAGGTGTACAGTTTAAAATTATTTTTGAGTATACAGGGTACTTCAAAAAAGTGCGACCGATGTAACATATGTTTTTTTAAATGGAATATTCTATTTTCTAATTTATTTTTAAATTCTGCGTAAAATTTTATAATTTTTTTATCAATAATGTTATATACCTAAACCTAGTAGTTCTTGTAATATTTCAATTTTTTTTTTTTTAAAAGTATTAGTTTTCAGTTTTGCAAAAAATTGCCAGTAGCGCCATTGTTTCTGAAGGTGGAATACTCATAATTGGTACGAGCGTTCTATAGAGATGAAAAAAAAAAATATGTAAACAAATTTGAGTTAGATGCTACAGGGTGTTTAAAATAAATTTATACATTTAGATTATTTTAAACTGAAAAATCTCAAATTTTTTAAATGGCACACCCTGTATATTATTATTTTTTCTGATAGATTTTACAAAACCCTCCAACTTTTATTAAATATGTCATATACCTATTTCTAATAGTTTTCGATTTATTTTGAATTTTTCAATTGTTACCCTTGTTTTTAAAAAAACACTTACGCTATAACATTATAGTTGCCAAGACAAAACAAAAATGTAGGCATTGTCAAATTTTGACATGTCTATTAAGCAAGTAAACATAGTTTAATTTGTTGTAGTAAGTGACGTATAAAGGTAATAAGTATGGATTTTCCTAAAAATGAATTAATTGATATGGTTTATATACTGGGCGAGGCGGGAAAAGATTGTCTTTTGGCAGTAAGGCTTTACGGAGCGAAGTACCCTAATAGACGTATAACATCTAGAAAATTTTTTCAGTGCTTTATGAAACGGTTCGATGGCAGTGGTAGCGTTGAGTATATGAAACGGAAAGTAGTAAACCAGAATGCTACCAGTGAGGAAAAAAAATGGAGATTTTACTTCATGTTGAAGATAATCCCTAGGTGAGCAGCCTTCAACTAGCTGGCTTATCTGACATATCCCAATCTACATCTAATCGCACTACGAGAAAATACAAGTATCATCCCTTTCATATGGAACTACACCAAGAACTTCAAGACCGTGATTTTGAACGACGATTAAACTTGTGTACCACGATGAATGGAGCAAAACAGGATGTTTCATTAAAAAAACAAATGTTATATCGGCCACACTTTTTTGAAGTACCCTGTATACTCAAAAATAACTTTAATCTGGATACCTTAACATTCTCTAAAACTATTGTATTTAAACATTTTTTCGTCATTCCCGAAACAAATGAGATAATGACTTTTGCTCTATCGTTGACTCACCCTGTGCATAGAATAAGACACGATGCACGCACATAGGCATTTTAAATAGTTAATGTAATTAATTAAATTCGAAAAAACACTTTTTTTTTAATTTCGCGCTACATCAAAAATAGGTGGATGAAAGATTTCAATCTTTTTTTATTTTATATTACTTTCATAAACCTCTTCCACCAATAATATTGCAATTGACAAGAACTTTAAATTAAAGTCAAGATAGCAGCTATATTAAGTATATCTCTCTCAAAGATTAGTGACTTTTATCTAAAAATATTTTAACTTTAAATACTAAATTTAGTATCATCCACTTCACGTATGGATATAATAAACTATTTTTGTTGATTAACTGAGATTGAAGCAAATAGAATTCCTTCATTTGATGTGGATTAACATAAAAATAGTTGTTAAAAAATAATGTAATTTTATTTTGATAAGCATAGAAAATTTTTATTTTTTACCAAATTGAATTGCCCTTTCTTAATAGGGTTAAGTTACAATTACAAACATTTCATATTCTTTCATAGAATCTTCTATGCAGGGGAGAAAAACCATGTCGGTTATGAAATCGTTTCTTGCCAAATCAGTTACCTATTTATTTAACGATTATTCATCTAATTTCAGTAAGTACAGTAAGGACAAATAGAAAACAGAGGAATAAGAATCAACCCTGTCTTATGAAAAAAAAAATTACCTTACTTTCGCTTGGATTCGTACCGATCTTGCACTTATATTTATTAATTCTAATAACTGGTTATATATGACAATCCTTTCACCCCAATAGGAGTATCGGTGACACTATGCAGTTGCTGCCTAAACTGTTATTCTCCAGGCATCTCGATCCTGCGCGACCTGACTTGACTTGTGCATACCTATTCCAAGAAGAGATCTTACTTGGTCGGACCACTTTATTGGAGACCGTCCCCTTGAACTTACCTTCTACCTTCCCCGTTACTAGAAGCTTTTCCATTGCGTCCACGTTAGTCATAATGTGACCAAAATATTTCAGGTACTATCTATTAATTCTATTTGAAAGTCGGTACTTTATACTAAGCTCTTCAAGAATATATGATACATTAGTACGGTGTTCGGTATATGATACTCTGAGGATTTTTCAATATGCTCACATCTCAAACTTATCGATACGTCTTTTGTTAGCTTGTTTAATGATCTATGTTTCAGATGCGTAAATTACTTTGGGGAATATAAGGCTGGATAGCAATCTTAACTTTGTGTTTTTTGTCACAGCTGGATCTTTCCAGACCCTAGTGAGTTTGATCGTCGAGTTCCTAGCCATAGCCAAACGTCTTCTTATTTCCGCTTCACAGCCACCATTGTTAGTTATGAGGAATCCCAAATAGTTGAAATGGTCTACAACAGTGAAACCAGCAATTTCATTTATGTGTGACAGATCTTCATGACGACTATAATCATTACTTTGGTTTATAGGTCTTGTATTGACGTTGCAAGTATAACGGTACCATCCGTATATCTAAGGTTACATAACTTTCTTCCACCGACTGTCACACCCACACTCCACCCATCCAAAACAGCTCATTATATGTTTACTATATATGTTAAAAAGTAAGAGTGATAGAATACAGCCCTGTCTGATGCCGGCTTCTACGTTAAAAGGATCGAAAAAAGAATTATTCAGTTTAATTCTGCCATTTGTATTCTTATACAGGGATTGGATAAGGTTTACAAGACGTATAGGTGTTCCTATCCTCATTAGAATCGACATCGACCGGAGTTTGTTCCATTATATGCAGTCGAAAGCTTAAGAGTAGTCTATAAAACAGATATAGGCTGTTATTTGGAATTCCCTGACTTTTTCTATTAACTGCCGTATGTTGAGAACTTGTTCTTTAGCCCCTCTTCCTGGAATGAAGCCTGTTTGTTCGGTAGATGTTTGCGGCAGCAGAAAAATTTTGAATCTTTCATTTAGGCTCCAGAGAAACACCTTAGCAGCGTGTGATACCAGAGCGATTGTTCTATAGTTGCTACAATCCAAAGGAGATCCTTTCTTTTGCAAGGGTATAAATGCAACTTCACACCAATTTTTTGGCCATCTTCCAGTCTTCCATACCACATTACACAGTAAATGTAGCATAGTCACTGAGGTTTCTTCCATCATCTTTGTTATTTTTATATATGACTTAAAAAAAGACAAAATATTCAGCTGTTAATTATAAATGTAACATTATTTGCTTTCTTTTTTTAGTAGCGAAAACCATCTAATCTTTAGATTAGATTTTAAGAGATGTTGTGAAAATCAGTGCAATTAAGGAACCTTTTGAATTTTGTAGGTCTGACAACTTCTTCTTCTTTCTCTATCCTTTGGATATAGACCTCTCTCATATGTTTCCATATGTCCCTGTTTTGAGCAATTTGATACCAACTGATCCCCGCTGATTTTTTAATATAGTCGTACCAATGTTGTTCTAGTTATATAATCGTGAGAAGTCCCATTTTATCATGCTTGCTGTTCGTACTCCAGTTCAATTAGCCTTTTCTCATTTCCTAATGACCTAGCATTGTACGTAGCTATATGTAGTTGGCAGCTTGATCTAATCCAGGGATTCTTAGGACCCCTCATTATATTATTATTAACTTTTTTGGGATCCTTAAATAAAACTGCTGTATTAGTTAGTTATAAGGTTTCTGATATTATCATTAAGCTTATTTAAGACTACATGTTTATGTTTAAAAATTTCGATTTGAATTAAAAGCCTCGTAATGACAACATTACGTTAATCATATCTCAAAAATCGTAAAAAATGCATTTTTAACTTAATAATTATTTTTCGATATTATTTTTTTTATAGGCCTAGCACTCAAGCGCTACAGGAGCGATACGTGTGCGGAAAAAAAGATTCACGTTGGTCTTGAATCGCTGTAAATAACATTTGGTTGGAAACGGCAAATTCTTCCAAAGGGATGAGGTCCTCCATATAAAAGACTGCTTAAAAAGGGTTGTACGAGAAGTAATAAGCTGAACCTTATACGGATGTGAAGTATTAGCGCGACGTGTATTTCTAGCATGCACGGCTCTTGGAGAAATTAGTTAAATTAAAAATACATCCATCGGATATTTTTTATGAAAATACTTGTAGAACAGACTCAAGTCGCCAACTGTTCTTCCATGTTCCAAGGAATCAAGGTTGATGGCCAGTTTCGGGTCTCCAATCAGGTGAACAAATCTCTTATAAATAGAATTAAACAAATACGGTAGCGTTAAAGTCTACTTGGTTACTGTCACTCCAAGATAGAACTTCTTTTAGGTCTTTGTTAAGTTGAGTGACTCCCCGCTATTTGTGGGTATTTGCATGCGTAGCCGATGTTTGAGCGCTCAAAGTGAATGACGAAATAAGTGTACTCTCATCTGCCAAACTGTAAATTGGATTCTTGGTCGTTTCCAGCAAATCGTTAATGTAAATGAGAAAGAGAGTAGGAGACAGTATGGAGCCCTGGGGCACATCAGCGTTAAGAGTGATGGTGTTAGAAAGAAACTCGCCAATGTCTACTACACTACACTCACTGCATGACACTGTATATACGCAGAACTCTTCGCAATCAAAGAAGCCACTAAAACTGCCATCAAAGACTGCCATGGGAAAAATGTCCTGATAGTTTCTGATTATTTGAGTGCTCTTAAGTCTATTTCCTCCACTAAACCAAATCAAGCATACCTAAGGCAGCTAGCTGACCTTCTATACATCGCCAAAATCAGAAACAAGAAAATAGCTTATCTGTGGATCCCCGGCCACAGAGGCATAAAAGGCAATGATCTGGCTGACAATGAAGCCAAAAGAGTAATATTAAATGGCACTTTTGCATATGATGAAAACCACCCCAAAGACTTTCAAAATCTCTTAATCACTATTAGCAAAGAACTATTCCAACTGAGTTGGGATCTAGAAGACAGTCACAACAAGCTCTGAGAAATCAAGCCCACGGTGTATCCTTCTCTTCATAATCAAAACTTATCCAGATTTGACAATGTCATTTTGAGAAGATTAGCTGCAGAACACACGTATTCCACTCACTCATACCTACTAAAAATGAGCCCATTCCTTCTTGCCCTGCACGCAATTCTGCACTATCTATTAAACATATTTTTGAGGTTGAACATTTCTCTAACATTAGCTCATCTCACAATATTCCCCCCTCGCTCATTCAATTAATCAACACATTTCAGTCAAATAAAGACAAAATATTAGATCCCTAAACTCATTATCATCATCTACTCGTAAAGAACGCTCTTTGAGGAAACTTGGGAGCCATAAACAAAACTTTTCTTACAGCGTAGCTTAGCCAACAGTTCATCGTGCCAAACACGGTCGAATGCCTTTGATATATCAAGAGCAACCGCTCGAGATTCTCCAAAGTATTCAGTTGTGTTGTTCCAAACATGTGTTATATAAGTTAGAAGATCTCCTGTTGATCTATGTTTACGAAAGCTATATTGATGTTCGCTAATAATGTTGAATCCTTCAAGATATTTTAGAAGATGCTGATTGATAGCCCTTTCCATGACTTTCGATATTGTTGAAAGTAGTGCGACTGGTCGGTTTTTTGGCAAGGTCTTCTTGTCTTTTTTAGGTAACGGCTGAACTGTGGCGCATTTCCAGCAAGAAGGAAATATTCCCTTTCTGCAGGATAGGTTGAAAAGTCTACAGAAAACTGATATTAGTTCCCTCGTTCAGTTTTTGGGTACTATAGCAGGTATTCCGTCAGCGCCAGAAGCTTTTTTGGTGTCTAGCTTCATTGAAATACGTTTTATGATACGCTATCTGAAGATCATATCGGGCATTCTTGACTGCACTTTGGAAATTGTAGGTGATGTTTTTCCTTGGAAATCAGCAGTAGAATGTGAAGCAAAGAGTTCAGCCAACACGTTCGCTTTCTCAACAAGTGTTTCAATAGAATTATCTGACCGTGTGAGTGGTGGTATAGTCGATTTGGTGAAATTTTGACTAATTGCCTTAACGACTGACCAAAAGGAATTGTTGGGACAAGCAAAAAGTTTGTTTCTAATTCGTTGATTGTGTGCCTCCTTGGTTTTGTCGATAATTTCTTTGTATCTGTTCAAGACACGAACAAAGATGTTATGATTTATGATGTTAGGATTTTCACGCCATTGTCGGTGTTTAGAAGCAACAGCTTCTTTGCATTTTCAGTCAAACCAAGGCTTGCCGTTGGAAGGGCATTTCTTCGAAAAAGCTTCAATACCAGCCAAAATAACATCGGAAACCTCCTTGGCGCAGTCAGATGGGTCGTCGGATCGAAAACAACCGTCCAACCAAAGGAAAGTTTAGAAATGCAACCGATCGAGATTCTCCACAGTGTTTAATTGCGTTGTTGTATAAAATATTTAAAGAATCATTATTTTTTTTTTTTTTATTTTATAACCATAGCACTATTGTTTGCAAATAAATTGATAGGACGATTTAAGTGCCGAAGAAGTCATAGCTGTAGATATAGGACAGACTTTCTTTGAAAAACCAAGTAGCGAGTGTCTCAGAGACGTGCTATGTGAACGCATCGACTGTCCCTGCAGGTGTAGAAAAACGCCCTATACGCTTTTTATTTTTGATAAATGAAAAAAAGAAATCACGAGGGAAATCAGGATTATACGGGCTATGAGACATTAATTTCATGTTTTTCAGCTGTAAATATTGGATTGTTTGACCGGTTGTGTGAGAGTTCTAATTGTCAATATGAAGGATGATATATTTTGCCTTTGTTTTACACCATCGATGAATTTTGGCCAACTAATTATTGTATACGAATCAGTATCAACAGTCTTTCGATCCTTAAAAGCTGCGAGACCGAACAACTTTTTTTGGTTTAGACAAAGTTTGGAACTTCTAAACAGCTGATTTATGTTTAGTCTTTGACTTGTAGGAATAAATCTAAGTTTCAACATTAGCTGTGATATTGTAAACAGACTTTGAAGCATCTCGGTTGAATGTTTTAAGCATTTCGTTGCCTCAATTGTCATAAGCCTTTTCTTGGAATTCTGTGAGTAGAAAACTTTTTCACAGTCAACTATTTATGAAAGATCTCATGTGTTTATTTGTCAATACCTTTATCTGACTTTTACGGTATATCACAGGTTGACCCATCGGTAACATTTCATTTACCGTCAAATTTTCATGCTTAGTGATCTTTCCTAAGATATGCGGATGATACTGTTATACGTGTGCAACGTCAATACAAGACCTAGAATCAATTATGGAGCGGTTTGAAATCACTAGCAAAAACTATGGATTGACAATTAATAGAAAGAAAACTAAAGTATTGATTGTTAGTCGTAACAAAGATCTGTAACATATAACTGAAATTGATGTGGTTTCACTGTTGTAGATCATTTCAACTATTTGGGATCTCTCATACCTACGAGTGGCTGTGAAGCGGAAGTAAGAAAACGTTTGGCTATGGTTAGAAACTCGACGATCAAACTCGCTAAGATCGGGAAAGATCCAGCTGTCATAAAAAACATGAAGTTAAGATTGCTATCCAGCCTTATATTCCCCAGAGCAATTTACGCATCTGAAACATAGACCATTAGACAAGCTGACAAAAGACGAATGCGTTTGTGATGTGTGCATATCGAAGAATCCTCAGAGTATCATATACTCCCGTGGTGGAGCGGGATAGAATATCTCCCCCAGTGCGTTCTGCCTGTCTTAGAAGGCGACTTAAAGAACAACTTGGATGATAGGTGCCCAGAACCAATAGCCCGGTGTGATATCATCGCATCGGTTTAGGCTGCGTGAAGTTTGTTAACGTTTCGTGGCTGTGCTAATGTCCCCGGATGATGAGCCCAAATAGCATGATGACGCACTTGGATACAAAAAATTTCGGAGGTAAAATAGCCCCCTATTCGGATCTCCGGGTTGAGGCTGTGCGTCGACATGCAGAGATCATAATTTTAAAATAGATTTTTGCAACATACGAGGTTTAAACTCGAACTTAAATTTAGTGCACCCACATCTGCAATCAAATAAACCTCTTGTACTCACTCTCTATGAAACCAAGGTCAGTTCATTGACCAGCACAGTCAACTATCTCTATCCTGGGTATGACTTTTATTCCCGGTTTAGGCGTAACTTTGGAATCTGTCTTTTTGTCAGAAGCTTTCCAACGAGAGGAGGCTCTGGAGCCCAGAAACTTTGATGTTATGTGGTTAAACGTAACGACTCAAGGTTTATCTGCATCCTCAATCGACCACCAAGTGATACTAACTTTAGAACACTTTTCGCTTCTCTTACAGACACGATCGATCATTTACAAATTAACTATCCAAATGCCGAAATTGCCATCCTGGGCGACTTTAATGTCCACAACATCAACAAGTATTCAGATACTACCGATGGACATGGTCGTGAAGCTGAATCATTCTCAACCAGTTGTGGCTTAACTCAGCTTATTGCCGAACAAACACCGATCTCCGATCGAGACGGGGGATTTGCCAGTATTCTTGATCTGTTTTTAACCAACCCGTCACCGTAAATCCGCCGTTAGGTTCTTCCGACCATAAACTGCTTTCAACATCTAATATCCTACCAATCAGCGACAGAGGGGTGCCGAAACCGCGGAAAATTTGGCACTACAAATCTGCTAAATGCGGAATGAATATTTTCAAACTTTCCCTTGGTTGGACCTTTGTTTTCGATCCGATCACCCATCTGACTGCGCCAAGGAGGTTTCCGATGTTATTTTGGCTGGTATGGAAGCTTACATCCCTTTTTCGAAGAAATGCCCTTCTAACGGCAAGCCTTGACGGAATACCTGCTATAGTACCCAAAAACTGTGCGAGGGAACTAATATCAGTTTTCTGTAGACTTTTCAACCTATTCTACAGAAAGGGAATATTTCCTTCCTGCTGGAAATGCGCCACAGTTCAGCCGTTACCTAAAAAAGGCAAGAAGACCTCGCCAAATAACTACCGACCAATCACACTGCTTTCAATAATATCGAAAGTCATGGAAAAGGCTATCAGTCAGCATCTTCTAAAATATCTTGAAGGATTCAACATTATTAGCGACCATCAATATGGCTTTCGTAAATATAGATCAACAGATCTTCTAACTTATATAACACATGTTTGGAACAACACAACTGAATACTTTGGAGAATCTCGAGCGGTTGCTCTTGATATATCCAAGGCTTTCGACCGTGTTTGGCACGATGGATTATTAGCTAAGCTACGCTCTTCTAGTATGTCTGAAAAGTTCTGTATGTGGCTTTCATTTTTCTTCAAAGAGCGTTCTCTACGAGTGACAGTCGACAAATTTCTTTCACTTCAATGCCGGTGTGCCCTAGGGCTCCATACTGTCTCCTATTCTCTTTCTCATTTACGTTAACGATCTGCTGGAAAAGACCGGGAATCCAATCTACAGTTTTGCAGATGAAATACGCTTATCTCTTCATTCGAACTAGAAAGCTTTACACTCCACAACACTGTTAATTTTGAACAAAACTCAAATTCGCCCAACTATACTATGCAATACTCCTCCAATGTTTGGGGTTCTGCTCCCAAACATACACTGCCTTTGTTAGATTCTATTCAGAGAAGAGCCGTTTGCCTGATTGGAGACCCCGAACTAGCCGGCGGCCTTGATTCGTTGGAACGTCGAAGAACGTTCGGCGACTTGAATATATTCTACAAGTATTTTCATGAAAAGTGTTCGCTGTAGCCCGCTTAATTCCTCCCAGAGCGGTACATGCTAGAAATACATGTCGTGCTAATACTTCATATCCGTTTGAGGTTCAGCTTGTTACTCCTCGTACAACTCTTTTCAAGCAGTCTTTTATATGGAGAACCCCAACCCTTTGGGATAATTTGCCCAGGACTATGTTTCCGACTGAGTACAGTTTACAGCGATTCAAGACCAACCTGAATCGCTTTTTGCGCACACGTGTCGCTCCTGTAGCGCTTTAGGGATTTCCCTGCAGTACGTATCTTAGACCGAACACCGTACTACCGCTTCAAGAGCTTAGTATAAATCAAATAGAATTAATAGACAGTACCTCAGATATTTTGGTCATATAAAAGTGGATGCCATGGAAAAGCTTGTAGTAATGGGGAAGGTAGAAGATAAAAGATCAAGGGGACGGTCTCCAAGAAGATGGTCGAATCAAGTAACATCTTATCTTGATATGGGTATGCACGAGTCAAGTCACGTCGCGCAGGATCGAGATGCCTACAGAATGACTGTTGAGGTATCAATTACATAGTATCACCGATACTCCTATTGAGGTGATAGGATTGAGAGAGGGAGAGACATCTTTCCTGCGTCAACCTTGACGATGTTGTAACATAACGACAGTTATTTGTGTCTTTTTATCTACAAATTTTATAGTTGACTAATTATAACCGATTGTTTTGGTGGTTGGTGAGTTGTATTGGTCAATCCCAGAACAATACCGTACTCAAGTATAGCCTATTCTTACAATATGGAAAAATGTCGTTTTAAATAGTCAGTTGCTAAATAACAATTTTAACAACTCGATTGTGTCTACCGAGTTATACATTATCTGCAGGATATTGAGATCCAGCACAAAATTGAGCCACTCCTTTGGAAACGTTCTTACTTCTTGTGTATAAATCAGACTTCAGGTTCCGATGTTATATGTTTTTTCTTATTATTATCACAAAAAAGTTCTTCTTTCTCACATTTGGTCCATGTGGTTCCATGTTTGGCTGACGAGCCCAAGCCAAGTCAGCACAAACGCTATTACGATTGTGTATTAAGGGATGACCTGACAATGTTACATGTTTTCAAAATCACTGACTTCTGAATGTTTCTGTGTATATTTCTGTGTCTTATTATTAGTATTGCTACTGTTATTATGGCTATTATTTCTGTTTTGTATTCTGCTTGTTCATTAAGTAGCTCTAGATTCTTTTATTTAATTGAAAACTAAAAGCTGAAATTACAGTAATTCCACACAAAAGTTGCCTGCGTTTTAGTTATCAGTCATCGTTGGTAGCATGATGGATGCAACAGTTTAATTTAAGGCATATTTTCGCCATCTTTCTTAAATTTTATACGTAAAAACGAATTTAAATATGACATGTCTAATTTGGCTCTCAGATGCTCATAGTGGTTGACATTTGAAAATGTACTTTTAAAACATGTTACGATGAATTATCAGATAATTTAGAAACGAATTTGATGAGCCTATACTGACATCTCCGAGTTGTAGCGAAGATTTCAATTTTCAGCTTGTGCTACTTAGCAGCCAAGCTTTCAAAACTAATAAGCTGCCGCCTCCCCTAAAATAAATAAAGCTACTTATCACCAATACATAAACCCTTATTTCTATTACATGATTTCTGAATTTTCCCCCTTATCGCCCAGCAATATATTTACATGACACGTAGTGAATATAGGGGTTCCTTTCAACTTTATATCTCTTTTCGTTCCTTTAGGCGGCGCTTTTGTATTTTCGTGCAATGTCGGGGATTTTGGTGGGTTAAAGTTCTAATTTTCGCAGCTTAGCTATGACTAACGTTTTATGTTGGAGACAAATGGCCCTTTGAAAAGGGCGTTCTTTATTAATACATTTTTAATATTTCATACCATACTTTACATATTAAACTTCCAATTTTATCGTTTATCGCATGCATACCATTTTCGGTTTAAATAATTATTTTTTTGAGAAGCGGCGTAATTTATAACTTTTACTAGTTGTTTGTTAGTTCCTCACTCAGTACTTCTCATTTTTTTAAGTGATGTTTCGGTATATTTTCGTAGCGTTTCACATAGAGGTCTTTCAGCGTTTTAGATATTTTAAATCGTATTTTATTTCTAAATATAGCAGTGAAATAGTAATAATCTGTTGAGGACATCTAAATTGCATTCTTTTCTTGAGAATTCTCTAGCAAAATTTTGTCAGTACAGGCGAAAGTGCTTGTTTCACACCTCTGCTGCGTCTTCGGACAGTAATCCAATGGGCAAAAGTGCCTTTTCCATTACTGTGCATCGTAACTCCACACAAATTTTGGCGGTTTCGTATCCATAGTTGAAGTGTTTTCCAAGCTCCTTTGACATTTTGTATGCTTTCTGGTATGCTTGGGCTGTCTGGGCAGAGTTAATTATGTTTTTTTGAATATTGTATGCATTCCTCTCTCCAGAATTTTAAAGAGATGTTTAAGCGGAACGCATTATTACTTATTTATCTACAGCACTGCGTACTTCCTCTGTTTTTCTACCTTTGCCCCTCTCACTTGATCCTTTGACTTTGTTGTCGATGGTTTACCCTAGGTATTTCAAATATTCCTTATAACGATTCGTCATTCTTTTTAAGATAAATCTCTGCTTTTTTATGCGCTTCTGTACACTTTTTCTTGAATTGTAACTTCAAATAGGAGAACTTATGCTTCACTTCCTTCCTTTGCTCATAATAATATCCATCTTGCGATAAAATATAACTCTCAAGATATATCAATTTTGTTTAAAATTTGGCAAGTTGCCTGCATTTTATCAAAAAGTAGTCTACTACTCGAGCACCTGAAGTACCTTCGGATCCTAGAATAAAATAAAAACTGTTTAAATTTAAAAAATAAATAAAGATCATGAAAACCTCGATTTCACGGGAAATCACGGCTAATATTAATATATTTGATTAGTGCAAATACTTGCTTTTCTGCTAAAACCAATAAAATCACTGGGACGCACCCTGAAGTATAACAAATCCCTTTTTAAATACCGAAAAGTGGGTTTTCGTACAACAATCTCGAGTAACATCTACCTTCAAAACATTACTAATGATTAAAAAAAAATACATAAAAATGATCAATATGTATGCGCTTTTACCTATACTATTCAAATCCATTACAATTTTTTTAAAGATAAATTCTAAAAAAGAAAATTCACTTTTTTAAATAACTATTTTGTAGCGAATGCCGAGAAGAAAAACGAACATTCAGAGCGATGATCATATTCCGACTGAGATCTGATGCTTGCACTGTCAAATGGGTAACGGGAGAGGTCGCTTATTGTTCTATGCCTATGCAACATTGTTAGGCAGTAAATTTTGTTCTACCTCGGACAAGTTTTAGGAAATACATTTATGGCGGTCTAAAATGCTGAAATATCCCTATGTGCGTTTTTAAAAAAACAACCACTTAAAGCAAATGGAGCTAAATCACAAAGATTTTATTTTTTTAAAAAATGGTAAAATGATTTATCCAGTTCTACCTTCGCAATCATTCAGTTCTAAAATAAATACTGAACTGATTGACTTTTTCATTGAAGAACAGTGCAGTCTAATTAGTACAAAGTACTCAATCTTTTAAATCAAATATCAAAATAAGCTTTTATTTCATAAGCCCAAGATTCATTGTATGGAAAACGTTAGTTCATCATACAGAATATACAGATCTCATGTTAATGAACAACAAACAACACTATAACCCTGCATAATTTCTTGACATAATATAGACCTTGACATAATACAGGCATTTAAAAGTTTAGTCTCAGATACCTGAAAAAAAAATTTTTATTAACTCGAGATGTTACCTCTTCCAGAGACGTATTCACTAGGTATAAAAGAGGCTATATTATAAATTCAACAATATATTGCAATAAGTTACCAGAAAATCGATTTGAAATGAGTTCGATTTTTCAAAGAAGTTATTGTTCTTATTACATCATTCTCCGAGATAGGAGAGAAAAACATAGGAACATTATTTATTGGAATATTTAAATGTGTCTCATCAGCATTTCGATTTAATATAAATTTTCGAGGTGCATCAAAAAGCGTTATGCTCAAGATTACAAAAAACGGTGTTAATATATTCTATGGATGGTCTTGTAAGTCAATCAACATTCCACACAAAGCCGTATGCAATCATTGTATTAACTAATTTTTTTTTTTCGAAAAAATTATAAAGGAAATCAATATTTGGAGCTCCATGTAGGATGGCTTGTTCTTTTTTTACATTAGTTTCTAGAAATTTTGCAAGGTTACAAAGGAAAATCTTATCCTTTACAAATGGAGGTTGATACATACAATAAATCTTAAGAGATATACATACCGCTCTGCGAAGAGCTACTAATTTAATAAATTTCAAAAATATTGCAACTCTGCCACGAATATTCCTCGATCGCCAAAAATTTTCAGTCAAATTAAAACCTTTAAGGCCTATCTTGTGTCCAATGTTCAGAAATGCATAAAACACTCAAACGATCCTGCATCAGTCTCGCGTCTAAGATCTCAAACTCACGTGCTAATCCCTGTATATGTTGATGACACATTCTAACAAGTCTATGTACATATGTACCATCTTGCGTACATTGCTTTGTTGCTATTCATTATTAAATTTAATTTTATGCCTTTCTGAATTTAGGATTCGTTGCAAAACCTGACAATTTTTTCATCAAACGCAGAGTAGCAAACGTCAAGTGACAGATTCAACTTACGATTTGAGTCCAGATAGTAAACACATTTTACGCCCTCAGACTTGCGGTCACTTTTTACGTGATCTTCTTCGTGACAGTTTGTACATAAACACTTACCTCGCAATTTTCTATCTTGTGACAACACCTGTACACTTGTAGCACCTGAATAAATCCACGTAATAAAGCACTCTGCACGATGCTGACCATCCAATGATAGAGATTCAGCTGACAAATGACATATTCCTCCATATACTATTTTTATTAAAATTGTAATAAAGAAAAAATAACATCATTTTCAAAACTCTCAGTTTTTAAAACCCTAAAAAAAGGCAGATTAAATGATATATGAGAGGAACCCCTGTAATCTCATCCATCACCTCTTTACTTTTTTATTTATTTGGCTCTAAATAATTATGCCTACAATTACATTATCCAATCCAAACCAAGAAAAATTATTCTAATACTATTAATATTATAGAGAATTTATGAAACTCCACGTACTGACTCTTTTACTAAGTATGTTTAAAAAATCTAGGCTCTTTTTTACTTCAAATATTATATATGTAAAAGAAATCAATATTCAATTCATGTTCGAGAGTTATCGTAGCAACAGAAAGATAAACAGACCGATTATAAATCATGCTTTCTCTGCTCTAGGAACCTTTAAATCTAAAGACATGCAAAAATCTGAAGAGATGATTTTTATAAATTCTTAATACTTCGCTTATTAAGGGAAGTAAAAAATGCTGAGTTCATTAGACTTATTACGTCAGTAAGCTCTTCCTTTTGTTATGAGGTAATTTTACAGCCAGCCATAGTTCTTATTGTTGGTTATACTGTATTCATAAATAATAAAAGTAAAATATAACAACTTATTAGTATCATTATCAGCATTTCTTAGTATTTTAATTAAAATGAAACAAAAATACAATTTAAATGCATATAAGGAGTACATCTTATAATAAAATATGATAAGGATAGGAAGATATCAAACGAGGATTAAAAAATTTCTAAAGGTTGTTGTATGTAATTTTGTCGACGTATCGTGTAAAAATCCCCCAAGTTTCATAGTAAAAATAAACCTGTCACACTCCAGCTGAGTCTCTCAATGAGTTTTAGGGTGTAAAGTTATAAAAAATACGAAATTGTAAAAGAAAAGTGCTCATAGTTACGTACACAATGATAGAAAAATGTGTTGACGAGTCACCTTAAAATTATCTATACGGCATATTCAAAATATACCCGTTACACTACATTAATTTAGGTGAGTTCTTGAGTGCGTTTTTTATTGGAATTACAGGGAAAAACATGAATTTCAAAAATAAAATATGTAACATAGCTTGTGAAATTATGTACTGATTGAAAGATGTGTTGATGAATCATGTTAAAATTATTTAAACGTTCTACGTATTCTAAATATTGTTACACCACCTTAAGTTGGGCTAATTTTTGAGTTTCTCTTTTACTGGATTTACAAAAAAAAACTTATATGTGATGGTAAAATGTGAACAATATTTTCTAATATTATCTAATATGTCAATAGAAAGATTTTTGATAAGTATTGTTAAAATCACCTAACAGTTATATTCAAAATATACCTGTCACATTCCATTATTTTGGGTGAGTCTCTGAGTATCTCGTATAATGAATTTACAGAACAAAAACATGAGTGTGAAAAATAAAATGTGTAACATAGCTTGTAAAATGCTGTATACTAATAAGAAATATGTCGATGCGTGTTAAAATGATTTTTATGTCATATTGAAAATATATCTGTTACACCACTTTATCTTAGGAGAGTCTTTCAGAGGGTTTTAAGCTTTATACTACAGAAAAAAAAATTGAAGAATAAAATTCGTTCGTGGCTTGTAAAATTATCTAACCCACTAATAGAATTATGTGTTAAGGACTCAAATATTTACCTGTTACGTTCTGGATTTACAAGTCTAATGTCATTATTGTCTATTAGCTAGCTTTACACTGTTACTATTAATACATGATTAATTAAAAAAAAAAATAAGTATACCTGTTGGGTTTTAAGATATATACATGTCAGGGGCCTACTACTTTAACCTAGGTAACGATTTTATATAAATGGGTTGAGAGATATTTGAATGTAAGATATGGGTCTGAGAGTCCTGAAAGACGTAGTCGGACGTGGCGTGGGAGGAGGGAGGTAAGCGTTTCTGACCGTGAGGTTGAGGTGGTGTGTGACTTTGTGCAGGAATTTGAGCTGGGTGTTGCTCATGAATTCTTGGATTGTCAACACCTATCTCTGTGAAGCTGGATGTTGCGTATGAACTATAAGGGTTTGGCGATGATGCGAAGGACTTTGTTTTGGACGGTCTGGAGAGTATATGTATACGTGACATTGGCCACCTGGGCTGGAGTAGGTCAATCCGGCTCGGATGATCGTTTTATAAATTGTCACCTTGTTGCGAGTTGACAATTTACTCGACTCGTTGATAGTGGTACAGCTTGTGGTTGGCTTTCGAGGCGGAGGTGGTGATCAGGTACTTCCGTTCTAGCCTTATTTAAAAAAAAAAATGTGTTTCATAGCTTATAAAATTGTGCGAAACACTGATAACTAACTGAGGGGTCACTTTAAAATTATCTAAATGTTTAAAATATACCTGTTACACTATATGAACTTGAGCAAGTATCTGAGTAGGTTTTATACTGAATTTACAGAAAGAGTGCAGATAAAAGGTGTTCATATTTTTAAAATTAGGCGCCTGTACCGATAAAAAATGGCCACAGTATAGTGATATGACGTTTAGGATATGTACAATTCATTTTTCAAGACATCTATGCTTAAGGAAGAGTGGTTGGTTACGGCATATTGCCAGTGTTTTTTAATGGTTTGTTAGGGCTATCATGTGTATCACTAAGTAGAAATATAAATTCTAGTCATTGCGAGATAAATATCTAATAACTTTGATCATCGTAAATGCTGTTCATTTAAAGTTTAAAAAAACTTTAATTTCAGAAATACTACTAATATTACTAACCAAGAGGTAAAGTTATCTTTTGGCTAAGTCTATTTTTTTTACATTTTGCTGAAAATCCTTTGTAGTTGTAAATTTTTAGCAAACGTTATAATTTCGAAAAAATGAAATTATATTATGTGAATAATTTTATCAGTAGTTTATAATAAATATAATGTAATATATATATATATATATATATATATATATATATATATATATATATATATATATATATATATATATATATATATACAGTGACTCACAGCTTAAATGATGCAGTCGCTATAAGAAAGACTAACTGGTCTCAGGTAATTAAATTAGTAAAGAGTCTTCTAAAAAAGTATGAATTACTTTTTGTCTTAAATATGCCTTACTTAATTAACAATAAGTAATTAATTAAATTATATGCGATTTTAACATCACAGCGTTAAATGATGCAAAATTCAATATACCAAAATTATTAGAGAAAACAAACTGTAGAATTTGAAATAAGCCTGCTAATACTTGGTCGAGCCTCTCCCTCATTATCAGTAACGGCTTGTAATCTTCTGGACATTGATTCAACTAATTTTCTAGTATACTCCGGGGAAATAGTGTTCCATGCTTCAGTGATTTTTACTTTTAATTCAATTTTATTTGATATTGGGGCACTATTTACTTTATTTTTTAATGTCAGCCACAAATTTTCAATTACATTTAAGCCTGGTGACTGGGCTGGTGTTTTAATAACATTTGGACAGTTATAAAGCAACCAACTGCGGACTCGAAATAACGTGTGCTTTGGACCATTGTCGTGATAGAACCTATAATTGTTTTCAATATCTAATGTTTGGGCACTAGCGACGAGATGCTGCCTTAGTATATCCATGTACACATATTGGTTCATATTCCCTTCGACGAAATGCATGTTACCTACTCCTGCAGATTACATACAACCCCATAACATCACTCCACCTCCACCGTGCTTTACCGTAGCTTTCACCTTTTTCCATTTTAATTCTTCGTTAGGCTTTCTCCATACTGATATTTTTCTATCGAATCCAAATAAGTTTATTTTGGTCTCATCAGCAAATATTACTGAATTCCAGAAGTTCAAGTCTTTATTGATATTCTCTCTGACAAATTCCAATCTCACGCGTCTATTTCTTTGGCTAATGAAAGGCTTATTTCTAGCAGTTCGACCATGTAAATTATTATTTCGCAAGATCCGTCGAACTATTTCGGGGTTACACCTTTTTCCAAACTGTCTTTCCACCTCGGCGCACAACTTTGGCGCACTTTTTTTGGATATTTGATACCTCTCTTAAAATCCATCTTTCTTCACGTTCATTAAATATCTTATTTGGAGCCAACCTTGACTTATTCTCGACTCTATTTTCATTCCGGTAACGTTCAATGATATGCTGAACAGTTAACGGACATTTATTTACCATTTTGGCTATGTCTCTTTGGCTGTATCCATTCCTGTAATGAGTAATAATTAAATTTCTCTCAGAAATTGTAGTTCGACGACCTATTCTTAAACAATTTCGTTTTATTAAATGAAAAAAAAATGTCGAACGAAACAAAAAACAATTGCACTAAGAAATCAAAGCAACGCCGCCTTCGTAAATTTCAAAATGCGAAAGTTTTGACCCCTGTTGTCATTTAAGCTGTGGCGTTATAATTGCATATGATTTGATTAATTATTTATTGTTAATTAAGTAAGGCATATTTAAGACAAAAAGTAATGCATACTTTTTTAGAAGACTCTTTACTAATTTAATTTCAATAAGTTGTTTTTTCCAAATAAATAAAGAGGCACTGAGACCAGTTAGTCTTTTCTTATAGCGACTGCATCATTTAAGCTGTGAGTCACTGTATATATATATATATATATATATATATATATATATATATATATATATATATATATTATATATTATTATATATATATATATATATATATATATATATATATATATATATATATATATATATATATATATATATATATATATATATATATATATATATATATATATATATATATATATATATATATATATATATATATATATATATATATATATATATATATATATATATATATATATATATATATATATATATATATATATATATAATAAAGCATTATATAAACTTTTCACACATATTTCCCTATTTTCAACTTAACCGCTAGCAGGTAACAGAAATATAACGAAACAAGCAATACACCTATAAAAACCTAATAAGTGTAAAATTAATTTAACAACTTATAAATTTTATTTCCTGTGTAACAAACTGCTTAGTAACAAAACACAACTTTGAAGAATACGTCCCGTAACTTCTATTAACTCCGTTCGATATATGAAATATTCAGCTTTTCTAATAATGCAATATATATCCTTTTATAGGCCAATCAATAGATAGTTTTCGCATCGTTTGGTCGTTTATTCGTAGCAAGATAGCCAAAGTTTTTTTTAGTTTTTCGTACTAAAATCAGAAGAGTAGAACACTCATGGATTCAGCTTGGTATCTGTTCTTTTCTCCGCCCGCCTATCTGTTTGTCTGCCTGTTTATTTGTCGGTCACAGTATTTTTTTTCAAAGTTTGACGCAGCTTCTCGTCAATCTACGATTTTGTCCAGGAGGGGACGGTCGTGCGTGACATATGTCGAAAACGTATTTATTATTTCGTAAGAGACTTAATTAAATAGGATTTTTTTTTTGGTCTAGCATACGTGCTACAGCAGTGTGGAAAAGCGATTCACGTTGTTCTTGAATCACTGTAAATTGTACTCGGTGGGAAACACAGCCCTGGGCAAATGACTCTAAAGGGATGACGTTCTACATATAAAAGACCGCTTGAACAGCGTTGTACGCGGAGTAACAAGCAGAACCTCATACGGATGTCAAGTATTAGCGCGACGTGTAGTTCTACCATGCACCACTCTGGGAGGAATTAAGCGGGCTACATTCTTCGAACACTGCCCATGAAAATAGTTGTAGAACAGACTCAAGTCGCCAACCGTTCTTCGATGTTCCCGAGAATCAAGGCCGTCGGTCAATTCCGGGTCTCCAATCAGACGAACAACTCTTCTCTGAACAGAATCCAATAAATGCAGTGTGTGTTTGGAAGCGGAGCCCCAAACAAGGGAGTTGTATTCCATAGTTGGTCGAATTTGAGCTTTGGAAAGAATTGTGGAGTTCGAAAGCTTTCTGGTTCGAAATAATATTCCCAACTTTTGAGAAGTTCTCCTTGCTATGCCTGCAACATGTTCATGCCAGGACATATTTGCTCCCGAAATTAACGCCCAACAAATTGAGTGACTATATTAGGGGAAGGAACTTAATTTTATCTCGAAAATTAATGTACATTATTTGTCGGAATAATGTTAAAGTACTTTTATCCATTTATTATTTTGTTACTTCCTGTTTATGAGTTATCCGAATATATGTAAAGTGCCCAGTACTTCTTGTATTTGTAAAAAAAATTAAATTGGTTCAGTAACAATATTGCTACACTGTTATTTCATGTTAGTAATATACCCGAAATATAATCTTGCGATCTAAATTATCGTTTACATGATTATATTGATAGTTAGTTATAATAACTTCATCACAAAATTATGTTAGATTCGTTCGGTTATTCGGTTTAAATTACATTTACAGCTAATTTAAAAATAATGCTCTAGAATGTAGATATTTGCAGAGAAACTCAACTCCTGAAGTAAGAATGAGATACGATTAAAAAAATATAACTGCAACTTACACACATATTACTTTCAAAGTTCATTAAACTACTTACTTTCGCTACTCTTGATGTGGATATTTAAACTATCCAAAAAATTACGTTTTCAGATTTTTCTTGTATTTCTCTTAATTATATTTAGCTTTAGTCTTAAAAAACATGTTGGTTTTGTATGTCCATTCTTAACGAGGACTACATAGGTAACTCATTTTTGCTTTTAAATATTTAAAAATCTTATAGCATATATTAAGGTGACACAGTACACGACCCGCAAAGAACTAATACTGACAAAATTTTACTCGATTAGTGCCAACTGCAGTGTCGCATATTTGTGTTGATTTACCAAATTTTTTTTATATTCTTTAAGAAAACATTTCTATTCTATCTACATCATAGGATCATTTTGTAAAAAATTTCATAATCTTTCTTATATATATATATATATATATATATATATATATATATATATATATATATAAAACAGAACCCAATGTGTTATTGAAACAGACCCTTGTGGAAAGCTTGCTTGCTCTGAGAAGGTCATAATAAAAAGGGGTACCTCAAGGTTCAATTTTATGTTATATATATGTATACTAATAATACTAATGAATGCCTATATGACTATATAGTGCTGTATGCCGATGATACTACTATCTTTAAAGAGGATAATAAACATCTCTTATTCAAAAAATGGTTAATACTCTAAACCTATTAAGGCAATATTTTACTTCGATGATCTACTTTTAAATATCTCATGATATTTTCTAACAGAAGTAATGAACGTGTAACAGTAACATATGACAACATTGATAGTTTCGGGAGATGAGATTTTATTTCTTGGAGTGATTGTGGACAGGAGACTTGACTGGAAGTGTCATGTCAGTACTTTAGCCAATAATATGGCTAAGTATTGTTACGCGCTAAGAGTCATTTTAGATTATGTTGGTGAAGACGCAGCACTGTCTTCTTATTATGCCTACATTCATTCGCGTATGAAATATGGAATTATCTTTTGGGGAAATTCCTGTGAAATAAACAGAATTTTGGTTTTGCAGAAAAAGTGTCTAAGAGTAGTGTACAGAATAAAGGCAAGAGATATTGTAAAAACGTATTCATTTCAAAACGGATTTTTACTGTAATAAGTTTATATATATATGAAGCAGTGTTATTTGTTCATAGTAATAAATATTTCAAGAAAGCATAAGAGTGCATGAACATAATACTAGGTTAAAAAATGATTTTAAAACCAAACAAAAGTAATATTCCTATATACAAAAGAATATACATTTTTGTATTCTAAGATTGTACAATAGTTTTCCTAATCATGTTAGAATTTTAAGAACGAACTTGCTGAAACTAGTATTAGAATTTTAGTCCGTAAAGCATTTTATAGTTTGGAGGAGTTCTTTGCTGATGAATCTCGGCTATTTTTATGTGTGTAACTGGAATATTTGATAAAATGCAATATTTCTTAGTTTAAGAACTTTTGACATTGTTCCACGCTCCTATATGGAGCTTTGTAACTTACAAGGAATAAATAAAAAACATTATCTATCTATCTATCTATCTATCTATCTATCTATCTATCTATCTATATTATATATATATATATATATATATATATATATATATATATATATATATATAGCACCTATATAGAAAATTCTAATATTTTAGTAGTTCTTGGCAAAAAAACCGAAAAATTACCTGTTTTTCCAGATAGTGACGCTGGCTTAAGGTCCTTACTTCTTCAAGTTAAATACCTTCAAATATATTGTCCACAGAGTTCCATTTCCCTTTTACTGTGTTCTGTTACCAACCTGGGCTAAACTTAGCAAAACACAATTTACATTAGTTGGTGATATTAAATAATTAAAATGACCTCCAACCGGAATATTTGGTATAGTTATTACAACAGCCGATATAATGGAAATCGTGTTTATGAGCAACATAATAATGAGTTTTGTTATACAAATCGTTAAATTATAATAGTGTTATTTAAACATTTTGCGTTAGCTCAAGATAATAACAAATGATATCGAATTAATAATATGGTTAAGCACGAAATTAAATTATCAATTTTCATTGATAACTTTGTTATTAAAACAATACGATTGCCATTTTCACAATAATTTAAACATTATAAATCACAAAAATTGGTATTTATTCTTAAAAAAAACTATTTTCTTTATTAATGTAAAGTAATAACTCAAAATCCTAAAATGTGGTCAATTTTTAAAATTGTCTAAATTTTTACAATACATTCCATATCTGGAACAGTTTTACATATCGAAATGGGCGACTCCTTGACTAAGTGGAGATAAACTTTCTAGTTGTTTTTCATAAATTTGAACAGAATCGAAAATTTTACCCAATGACACAAAAAACAAAAAGAGAACGTTTTTAAGACCAGAAAAAAGTCACGGCACTCCGGCCGTATGATTTTTTAAAGGAAAAGTTTTTAATTTCAAAAAAACGTTTTTAAAATCTTTTAATTATAGTGCCAGAAGTTTAGACACAATTAGTCTTTATTATAGCGTGCCTATTTAAACAAAAATAATGATATTTTTGGGTTGTTGAACGTCAGGAGCTCAGCAACAAATAAATGGGCAAAATGGATCATAGTTCTGTACCAGTCACAGTATATAATATATTTTTTAGTACGAGATGTTTAGTTTTAGACTAGAAAGATTTTTATTTGCCCAAATTATAAAAATATTGTGACAAACTTTAGAGCAAGGCTGCCCAACCTTTTTAACAGTCGGGCCAAATGGACGATTCAAAAACTCTGGCGGGCCACTGATGGTTCCTATTTTTGTTACTTTTAATAACCAATGAGATTAAAAGTCTTGTGCAACAAAAAAATCCAATGTTCTGAAATTTAATTGTCGTTTATTAAAATAATAAAACATCTGCCAAATAAAGAGACAAAATTGTTTGTAACAAAAATCTAAATCTAAATAAAATCTACAATCAATGTGATTTCTGACATTGTTTCTGTTTTATTAATTTTCCTATGTTAGGCATCAGATCAGATGTTGACAGTAACAACAAGTCAGAAATATATTGCTCAGTTAGAGATGTGTGGTATTTACTTTTACAAAATTAAGATTTGAAAAAACCTTTTCACAAACATATGTTGATCCGAAGCTACTTAAGAACTGAAAGACCAGGTCAGTTATTGTAGGAAAGTTTTCTTTTGGTACCAATTTCAAGAAATCTGCAAAATCTTCTGAAGAATTTTGTGACTTTGAAGATACTCTTTCTGCGAAAAGGTTTTTTAGCGCAGAATGATTTTGGAGTTCAGTGAGTTCCAACTGAATATTGGCAAGATAACTGATTATTTTAGTCAAACTGATTTTGAAAGGATTCACAAAAATTTGTGTATTTTGATTTTTACTGTGAAAGTTCTGGAATCTACTCTCAAACGACTGCAATAAGCATCTAATTTTAGATTCGTACTTAAAATAATTTATAGTGGTGATATTGAGCTTCTCGTTCAAATCTTTGAGTATGGGAAAAAGGTGAATATTTTCTTTGGCTAAATTAATTTAAAATAGATTTAATTTAGCTTTGAATCTCCGTGTCAAAGTAAGCATAGTTGGAAGTGAACAATCTTTTCCTTGTAATTTGATGATAAAACCTTTTTTTTCTCCAACGTATTCTTTAATTTTCGTTTGTCTTTTCCTTGGGTTGTAGTCTCCAGCTGACAGAATTCTAGTAAATTTTGAAATACATTCCCATGTTCAACACACCGCACAAAAATAGCCAACTGAGATCTACTCGTTAAATCGCAAGTTTCATTTAACGCCAACGAAAAGTATTTGCACTTTGTTACGATCTCTTGGATCTGACCGCTGATATTAACAGACATCTCCTCCACCCGTCTTGTAACAGTGTGCCGTGAAAGTGAAAGATTGTCGGCTTTAGCTTTGACGTTTTGATCCTCACAATACCAATTTCTCCATCACAAAAAGGTTTTTTTCTTTTTCGCTAAAAGCAAAGAAATCTCGTAAGATGTTTTGATCATGGATTCAAGCTTGTCCAGTTTCTTTTTCTTTAAAAAATCTTCTCTGATGGCACTACCAACAGGGTACTCTTTTCCAAAATTATTATGATTCTGCTTATAATGCCTTTCTAAATCATATTTTTTTGCAACAGCTACTGTAGTGTAGCAAAGTAAACATACAACGCCTTGCTTTCAATAAAACAATATTTATTTTCCCATTTATCATGAAAAACACGGTAGGAGTATGTCGATTTCGACATACTTGGTTTGCTGTGTGCCATACTGTAACAAACAGCATCTATTTACTTTACTTCCTGAATACCTAATGTGAAAACTTGTAATCAAGGAAAACTTAAATTAGCTAATAATGAATAACATACCTTTGAACGTCAAAGTAAACACTTTCTATTGTTTTAGGTATGTCCAATCTTAGGTGCAGTAAATACGTGCGCGCTCTTGGTCGTTTGAGAACCGATCGGTTCTTGAAGCACATGGGGACTGTGACTTTGCGAGCGGGAGAGATAATCGCGTGACCGCGCGCATCACTTGTTCTTTCCGGGGCGTGCAACACTTTTTCAAATTGGCGGGAATTTTCAAACTTGCTCACGCGGGTCATTTAATCTTTCATCTGGAAGTGGAGCGATTTATCCCGATATTCCAGACTAGGGCATCGAACAACAATCCTTTATTGACTCACTGGATCAATTACCCAGTGGAGATATGAAATCTTGTAATGACAATAATCACGTGACCCAGCCGGCAAAGCTATCTTGAACAACAAGTCGCAACAGCTCAAGCAAGAAATTAAAAAACTCCATGAAAAATCCATGAAGAAATATATCAGCGAATTAAAAGTAGATGAAGAAAGAAACTACTTATTCTGGTGAGCGACTAGAAAAACTAAGAGGCCCATTATTCAGAATCCTCCTATCAGAGACCATGAGGAAACCTTTGCAGACCACTTTACAAAAATTTTCCAACTGCAGCGTGGTCAACAACCTGAACGAAGTGAGCATTAAATTGGTAACACCGAGTGAAGTAGCCAGAGAGATTTGCACCAACTTAAACCCCAAGAAGGCATCGGGATACGATTCATTACGGATTAAATGATAAAACAGCTTCCGTGTAATGGTATAGTGATGGTTACATATCTGTGTAATGCTGCGATCAGGTTGCGACATGTTCCGGATAGTTGGAAGGTAGCGGAGGTCATAATTCTACCAAAACTTGAAAATCCACCTAGCGACATTAAGTTATATAGACCAATATCGTTGCTTCCCATCATATCCAAACTGTTTGAAAAACTCATACTAAAGAGACAAATATCAATCCTTGCAGAGAGGAAAATGATCCCGGATCATCAATTCTGATTTCGCCGCCAGCATTCTACAGTATATTATACCACATGTATATCATAGAGAGATCATCGCCACTGTCCCACAGGGTAGCGTCCTTAGACCTATCTTAGACCTTAACCCTGGGTAGATCACACGTATAAAGATACGTGTGATCTACCCAGGACTTAGGACGTGATCATCGCAACGTTCGCCGATGATACTGCGATACTCGCCACCGAACTACCAATACAAGAAGCCACTAAAAAACAACTAGCTAAGAGATACAGGAATGGACCGAAGAATGGAGATCAAAACTTAATGAGTTGAAATCAGTTCATAAAAATTTCACATATCGAGGACTAAAAGAAGTGTCATCAGTTAATTTAAGCAGTGTTGTGGTACTATATGCTAATACCGAAAAATACCTGAGATGATCTTGAATACAAATTTTAAGTGGAAAGAACACCTAAAGGAAAAGCATAAAAAGCTCAATATACGACTTTGCCAGATATATTGGTTCATGGAACGATACTCCAAGACGTCAATACAGAGTAAATTATTGACCTACAACCAGATTCTTGAATCGACTTGGACGTATAGTATCCAAATATGGGGATACATTAGCTATAGCAATGTCAAAATTATTCAGACGTGGGAAAGTAAGGTTCTGAGGACTATCGTTAATGTTCTTTGGTACGTGAGGAATTCTGACCTTCACAGAGATTTAAAGATTCCCGTTGTTAAAGAAGTGATCGAGCAATTGGTCGAGAGTTATGAAGATTATTTACATCATCATTCCAACGTGGAGATACTAGATCTTCGTGACAACGCTAATCTGTACCGCCCTCTGAAGAGGATTAAACCCTTGGATTTGGTGTAGTGCATGATGTTAAGTATAATGAGAAGCAGAGTAAAATGAGCGAAATGTCATATGGTTGTGTGATGTAAACTTTTGAACGTCGGTGGAAGAACAATTTATATTTTTAAGCATTAGTTTTTAGGGGTTATATGAAGCAAATTGATGGTTGTTCATGCTTGAACAGTTTCAATAATAAATTAACGCTAACAAAATAAAAAAATTACGATTTCGATTATTTTAAATTGAAAAATCTCAAATTTTTTAAGTGGCACACCCTATATATTATTATTTTTTTTTGATAGGTTTTACAAAACCCTCCAACTTTTATTAAGTATGTCATATATCTATTGCTAATAGTTTTCGATTTATTTTGAATTTTTCAATTTTTACCCTTGTTTTTAATACAGTTGGGCTATTGTGAAAACATAAACAAACAGTTAATAATAATTTTAATATAGTTTAACTTATCTAATGATTTATTAATACCACTGCCATCAAACCCTTCCATTAAGCACTGCAAAGATTTTCTAGATGGTATACGTCTATTAGGATACTTCGCTCCGTAAAGACTTACTGCCAGAAGGCAATTTTTTCCCGCCTCGCCCAGTATATAAACCATATCAATTAATTCATTTTTAGGAAAATCCATTACTATTACTTTTATACGTCACTTACTACAACAAATTAAACCATTTTTACTTGCTTAATAGACATGTCAAAATTTGACAATGCCTACATTTTTGTTTTGTCTTGGCAATTATGATGTTATAACGTAAGTGTATTAAAAACAAGGGTAAAAATTGAAATAGTCAAAATAAACTATTAGAAATACGTGTATGAAATACTTAATAAGTTGGAGGGTTTTGTAAAATATATCAGAAAAAATAATAATATACAGGGTGTGCCATTTAAAAAAATTTTAGATTTTTCAATTTAAAATAGTCGAAATGCATAAATTTATTTTGAACACCCTGTAGCATCTAACTCAAATTTCTTTACATATATCTTTTTTTTATCTCTATAGAATGCTCGTACCAATTATGAGTATTCCACCTTTAGAAACAATGGCACTACTGGCAATTTTTTACAAAACTGAAAACTAGTATTTAAAAAAAAAAATTGAAATATTAGAAAAAACTATTAGGTTCAGGTATATAACATAATTAATAAGAAAGTTATAAAATTTTACGTAGAATTTAAAAATAAATTAGAAAACAGGATGTTTCATTTAAAAAAAACATATGTTATATCGGCCACACTTTTTTGAAGTACCCTGTATACTCAAAAATAATTTTAAACTGTGCACCTTAACATTCCCTAAAACTATTGTATTTAACATTTTTTCGTCATTCCCGAAACAAATGAGATAATGAACTTTACTCTATCGTTGACTCACCCTGTACAGGTTATTCGACCGGAACTAATACTCCGGGTGTAATTAATTACACTAGAGTAATTAGTATAAATGGTTTAGTTTATAGTCTTAGATTTAGTCGGCCAGCGCTGCTAGTGATGCTAACATGGTTAGTGAAACTCACGTCTGGGGCAAAAATTAAGTGTTTGGTGTAATGTTGATAACTGTTTTGTAGTTAAGGATTTTACCGAAACCAAATTTAAGACGCAGCAAAAAAAAAAAATAATAGATTGACAGACAAAAATGAGTAGCATCTTGAAAACTGATTTTCTTACTATTACAATAGTTTCTTAGCAACAATATAAAATTGGTAATGGAAAATATGAAATTTGAGAGTAGTCTGAAAGTTCGAACGCTGTATGAGGGAGTAGCCCACAGACTTTACTAATAATGCTGCCATCCCATTTAACTATTTAATCCAACCTACCTTTATTTAAGTTTATTGAATACAATTTTATTATTCAAACAACGCACCACTTCAATATACTTCGAGTAAAACATTTCAACCATCAAATATCGAATGGGCATTGGCATGTATTGGTTACCGCCTGTTTCCTATTTATGGGAATGCAAAATTTAATTTCCTTTGTAATATTGCAGCTACTGATGAAAATCTGGTTAATGGTTAAACGGAAACCTATGTGGATTCTATATGTACGGGGTTATAATCGAGATCATTTGTACCACTCTAGTGAAAATAGAGAAATGAATTATATTACATATTCCTCAAAGTGAATTTATTGGAATGTTGAACTTTTTATATCTGAGAATTATGTCCTTTCTATTTGTATCATTATATGGTTAAATTATTATTTAATGTATTAAATAAATGCGTAAAGCAGGAAAAAAAGCACCTAATAAATGTTGGAGACTGCTCCTAAACATACTCTGCATTTACTACATTCTATCCGGAAGAAAACTATTCGCTTCATTGGAGACCTGTTAGAAAACTTCATTCTTTGAAACATTGAAGGAAGGGTGGTGACTTAAGTTTCTTCTCTAAATACCATTATGAGAAGTGTTTGATATGAGCAGTCTGCTTGATTCCTCTCAGAGCGGTTCATGTTAGAATATAGGTTACGTAATATAACTCATCCGTATGAGGTTTAGCTCATCACAATTCCTTTTTTTTTTTTTATGGGTCTAGCACACGTGCTACAGGGAAGTCCCTGAAGCGCTACAGGAGCGACACGTGTGCGGAGAAAAACGATTCACGTTGTTCTTGAATCGCTGTAGGTTTGTACTCGATGGGAAACACAGTCCTGGGTAAACCATTCCAAAGGGATGATGTTCTCCATATAAAAGACTGCTTGAAAAATGCGTTTGTACGAGGAGTAACAAGCTGAACCTCATACGGATGTGAAGCATCAGCGCGACGTGTACTTCTAATATGCACCGCTCTGGGAGGAATCAAACGGGCCACATCTTTCGAACACTTTCCATGAAAGTACTTGTAGAATAGGCTCAAGTCGCCAACCGTTCTTCGATGTTCCAGCGAATCAAGGCCGTCGGTCAATTCCGGGTGTCCAATCAGACGAACAGCTCTTCTCTGGATAGAATCCAACAAATGCAGTGTATGTTTGGGAGCGGAGCTCCAAACATGGGAGCAGTATTCCATAGTTGGTCGAATTTGAGCTTTGTAAAGAATTAACAGTTGTTGTGGAGTGTAAAGCTTTCTGGTTCGAAACAATATTCCCAACTTTTGAGAAGCTCTCCTTGCTATGCCTGCAACATGTTCATTCCAGGACATATTTGCCCCAAATTAACGCCTAACAGATTGATTTAGAGGGATGGAGTGCCCCGACATAACTATGTCGGGTTCTGCAACGTTAACTTTTTTAAAAAAACTGCCGCCTGGGTTTTTGTAGCGTTAAATTCCACTTGGTTACTGTCACCCCAAGATAGAATTTCTTCCAGGTCTTTGTTGAGTTGAATGACTTCCTGCTGTCTGCGGATATTCGTCTGAGTAGTCGATGTCCGAGCGTTCAAAGTGAATGAAGAGATAAGTGTACTATCATCTGCAAAGCTGTAGATTGGATTCTCGGTCTTTTCCAGCAGATCGTTGATATAAATGAGGAAGAGAGTAGGAGACAGTATGGAACCTTGGGGCACACCGGCGTTGATAGTGAAGGTGTTAGAAAGAAATCCGTCAACTGCCACTCGTAAAGAACGCTCTCTGAGGAAACATGAGAGCCACAAACTGAATTTTTCAGACATACCATAAGAACGTAGCTTAGCCAACAGCCCATCGTGCCAAACACGGTCAATTGAAACATGCCTTGGATATGTCACAGAGCAACTGATTGATAGCCTTTTCCATGCTCGAGATTCTCCAAAACTGTGTTCAATTGCATTGTTCCAAACATGTATTCCGTCACATAATCAAAATACGTTTTTATGTCAGAAATATCGATCTCCTGTTGATCTATTTTTCACGAAAGCCATATTGGTGATCGCTAACGACTAATGTTGAATCCTTCAAGATATTTTTTAGAAGATGCTGATTGATAGCCCTTTGGACACCTGTTAGAAAACTTCCCTGGCGCATTCTTTCCAACCAAGAAACATGAGATCTTCCCATTTAGAGATTTGGTGCCAAATCTTGGGGTTTGGGCGCCTCTCTGTCACTGATTGGTGACTTAAGTTTGGTTAAAAACTTCGAACTCTAAAGCCACAACTGACCATTATGAGATGTTGTGGACATTAAAGTGTTTTCGATATGAGATCAGTCTGCAAGAGAAGCGAAAAGTGTGATTCCAAACGAACCTCTCAGTTTGGGGGCTCTAGCGGGCAAGAGAGGTTCATGTTCCAGAATAATAGGTTGCGTTGGTATAACTAACTCATCCGTTTATGAGTATGTTTAGCTCATCACAATTATTTTACCTACAACATTTTCCAAGGAATCTTGAATATGACTCTTAGAATGTATGGATTATAACTTGCAGCGAGACAAAACAACGTAAACCGCTATTTCCGCACACGTGGTGCTCCAGTAGCAATTGAAGGAGTTTATTGCAGTGCTTATGCTGTTCCTGTAACAGAAAAAAAGCTTGTTTCTTTGGTATAGCTTCCCTAGCAGAATCATTGCATCTCCATTCAGTTTCCTCAATGATATGTACAGGGTTACTAATTATAAATGGAGCATCCCTCTAATTCATTTATTCTAACTCTGCAAGTTAGACTAAAATGTTAAATTTTAGCGTTTTTAAAGAATATTTTCCCATATCGCTTTTATTAAAAAAATTATAATAAAAAGCAAGCATAACGAAACTATGCAGCACTATACAGTACTTGTATTGTAACTTTGTGAAAGGCAAAAAAGAATCTCTAGCTTAAATATATTTCGAAGAATTTATAACCACAACTAAAAACGGGTGTTGGTAAATTGCCTCGCCGCAGGTAGTAGTAAAAATGGTCAGTTTTAATGAGTCTCATTTATAGGTACGTTGCCTCCCAAACCTTTCGTCTACCTAATGGGAATTTCCCGGTAATTAAGGGTAGGTATACAATATTACAAATAGATGTGGTATATATAGCTGATATATAACTTATAATATTTGTCAATTTGATGTCTAAATTCCATCAGTAAAGATGCGAAACATTTTCTTAACATGAATCCCAGTATCATTTTAAGTAAAAAAGGAAAACAGTTATTACTTTTAAACAACTATAAATACAGCTTCCAAAAGTGTTTATAAACAAAAGCGTTGGACTTGCACAAAGAAATCGTACAAATCTTTTCTTATTACTCTGGGAGAAGTGGACAACAATATTGTCGTTACAAAACATGTGCACGAACATTGCCATGACGTAAACATAGAAAAATCACATCGTCAAATTGATAACACGTCCTGTAAAAGAAAAGCTGTCGAAGATGTGTCAGAAAAACCCGCCACAATTATACGGCGCGTAACTACAAGAAAATCTACCATCAACAGTTACTATGTCCGACGTTGCTTTAATTAGAAGACATATGTACAACGCTCGTCGGAAAAAAAACCCTGCATTGCCGAAGAGAATTGAAGATACTTTTAAAATTCTGGAAGAGATCAACATCGAAACATTTAAAGGTGAACCGTTTTTACTTATTAACAGAAGTGACCAAATAGTTGTATTTTGTTGTAAATCAAAT
Organism: Pachyrhynchus sulphureomaculatus; assembly: GCA_019049505.1. Lineage (NCBI taxonomy): Eukaryota > Metazoa > Arthropoda > Insecta > Coleoptera > Curculionidae > Pachyrhynchus > Pachyrhynchus sulphureomaculatus. The sequence goes on from CM032453.1 coordinate 122,224,562, forward strand.
ATCCAGTTTTTGGAAAAAGTCTCACGAATTTATTTAGACGGTACCTTTAATTAATTGTCCTCAGTTCTTTTGTCAATTTTTTACTATTCATGGGTGTTACAACGGACATTATATTCAATTAATTTTTTCGTTGTTGCCTGATAAACGGATGGGGACGTATATAAAATTATTTAATTTCATAATGGATATTTTTAAATATAATTTTGTCAAACTAGAAATTTTGGAAGTTGTAATTGATTTTGAAAAAGGTATCCACAAGGCTAGCGAAAATAGTTGGATGTCGGTTTCATTTTTCACAATGTTGGTATCGAAAAATCCAAGAATACGGCTTAACATGTTCATATAAAGATGAAACTTCTGAAGTTGGAAAATAGTTACGAATATCATTCGCCCTTACTTTTTTAAAACCGGATGAAATCAGTGATTGTTTCGTATTTGACTTGCTGTCAGTTGCACCCGACTTAGAAAATATTCAAAAATATTCTGATTATTTAATAGACAACTACATACCAGAGGATTCTTTGTTTCCTTCATATCTTTGGGCTGAAATTTCAGCGGAACTTATCCGCAGTACCAATGCTTGCGAATCGTTCCACAAACATTTTAACGACTCCTTCTACAAAGCTCATCCAAATATTTTTATTTTTATACAGAAGCTTAAAGACTTCCAAACAGAAACTTATGTGAAATTACAAAGTGTTCGTTTAATTGCTAAAATTTATAAGTCAATGTAAAAAATCGCAAAAATTATCGAGCTTTACTAAAACAACAAAATTTGCAGAATGCATTTTATTAAAGGCATATCTTTCCATCGAGGTGCTAAAGTCTAATTATTATATATATTTGTATGGAATATTATGTATATTTTATTATATATATTTGTAAAATATCATCATGTATGTTTACAGTTTAGTATTATAGGTAGATTTAAGGTTTAGGCTATATCCTAACACTTAGAATTAGGTATTTTCTTTTAATTTCTTGTCTACATTTTTTGTTCTTCATTAAAATCAAACTTATATGGTAAACCATGTTTGTTATTTATTAGCCGGGACCCAATTTACACATCTATATTAGGTAGTTAAAATTTATGGGAGGCAATTTACCTATTATTTAGGGTCCACTTCTATCTCGGGAGCCAATTTACATATACCCACTAAAACAACGTTTACATGAAAGGAAAGGGCTTCATGAAGAGAAGGGAACTACGGCAATAAAGAGTTAGAAATTATTTAGTATGTACCATTCTTCTTATAGCCTTTCTGTACCCGTATGATATAGGCCTCTCCTCGATCTATCCATTTCTCTCTGTTTTGCGCCACGTTGTACCATTTTAGACCAGCCGTCCTCTTAAGATCATCACTCCAACGCATCTAGAGTCTACCAATGTTTCGTCGTTCTCTCCAAGTGTCCATCTGATGATTTTACCACTCTATTTGTACTAGGAACTTGCCGGTCTGTGATCATTTCAGGGAGGCTGTTCTTCTACTGACATCGCATACTTGGATTTGTAGTCGTAACCACGCATTTGTTTTCTGATCTTTTAAAGATAATTCGAGGACTTTTCATTCTATTGCCGTTTGTATGATTTTTAGTTTTTCTATATTGGCCTTTGTAACTACCCAAGTTTTAGCTCCGGAGGTAGAAACCGGCAATGTGCTCTGGTTGAACAGCTCCGCTTTTAGCTTTAGTGGTATATCGATTTCCATAACGTTCCTAAGCCTTTCGTAAGCCGCCCTCAACCTAATACGATTGTGACGTTTTTTTGCTGATAGTGACTGTCTGTCCCAAATACGTATGTACACTGCTCCACTCTACCTATCTGGCTTCCATCTGCTTTCACTTGATCCTTGTCATCAGTTTGATTGGCCATGTATCTTGTCTTGTGATTAAGTTTCAGGCCGACTCTGTATGAGGTACCATACTACTATGAAAATAAATAATAACTAATATTTACTATTTTCTTAATTTTAGGAAATTTACAAGTTCTATAACAGACGTTGTTGAACATTGTAATTTTAACTTGGTTGTACGAGTATTATTATTTTCGCTTGTTTCAACGTTGTTTCACTTAAGATATGGTTACATATTATTTTTTGGTTTCCATAAAGTCTTGTAAATTATCGTGGTACTTACCTTTTGTTATAGACATTTTTATTATTTTATAATGCTAACACTTAGTTTTAACCTACTACTGTCAAAATTCTTAACCCAAATAAACGCTGTCGTCAATTTGCTTATAGGCCAAACGTACATTCGGCAAAGTTAGAGAAAATATTTTTTCTTCCGTATTTTACATAATTACAACATAAAATTATTTGTTAACGTTTCTAGAATTAGGAGTTCAAAAAAGGTAGAAAATAATATAATACGAAGTGTTTTATTTAAAAGTTTGTGTCATATGTCAAAAGCACGCCATGTGATTGTTTCTGTTTTAACTCTGTAATATAAAAAATATATTTCCTAAGCAAAAGAGAAATTCAAAATTTGCCTCTCATCAATTTGTTAGGCTTAAGGTTAAAAGTGTAAATCACAATTTTTTAGTTCAAAATTAAAAGAAATTTACCATATGTAGGTTTTTTTTTAAAATTTTCTTAAAGATCGATTTTTCATGCATAGTTTTTAGTGAAAAAATATGAGTTTAACCATAGTAGACTATAGGGCTAACAAATTGAGGGAAGACCAACTAAGTTTTTCCTATGCTTAGGGAATATTCTAAAAGCATATAATTTTTATACCCTCAGAGGCTGTAAGCGGTAAAGTTCCCTTCATATGAGCAATTTTAAGTGGAATATTTATTTAAAAGTAATTATTATGTAAATAAGTACTTACTTACTTGATTATTTACGCAATGTTTCACTGCTCTTCTGTTTGGCAGGTTGGCCTAATTTTTTTTATAACGCTTCCTTTTTTTTCATCGTAAGCCAGGATTTACCGGTCTCAACCAATAACCCGAAATAATAATTCACAATAATTAACAATTATTTTAGAAGGTAATAAACAATTTTAAGCCGCTTGTTCTTACAATTTTGGACATAAGCCAAACCGATAGCGCGCTTCTCGAGCGCATCATAGGCAATGTTGCCAAATTGCTAAGGGGTAAAGAACTTGAAAATAAAGCTTTTTTATTCTAAGATTTGATTATAGGATCACTTCGGTGTCCGTCTGTCACCTGATTTTCTCCGAAACCATTTGACATAGAAAGTTGAAATTTGGCACTAATATAGGAATTGATGACCCCATCAGAGTCTTGTAGTTTTGAAACTTAAATTTTGACTTAAGGAGTTAGTTTTGGGGGTAAAATCGCAAGTGAAAATAATTTGGGGTGTGTTTTGTGAAGTCATTGATCATTTTATACCTCTTTAACAAAATTTTTTATTTTAAAAGCAATCAACGTATGGAACACTAAATGCGCAAGTCCCGACTTATACTTGGCCGGTTATTTTATTTTAATATCAACTGTATACTAAAGTTATATATTTTAAAGTTCTTAATTTACGTGTGGCCAGGGTGATATTTGCTTAATTTCTTTTTAAATTTCGTGTTAATGGAAATATTTCCCTGATTTTTTGAGTTGCTTCATTTTAAGCTGTAATTTGTAAAAAACGGATTTAAAATTCTGATCAGGCTCGAAACATAAGTAAAATTGTAATACAGTCTGTAAACTGTGCTCTTAACATTATATTATTGAATATAGTTAAATTTTCGGAGAGTAAAAATTAACAACCACTAAGACCCGACCGTGAAATTCAAAATTCGAATAGAGAAGGCCCGAGCCGCATTTATGAAGAACAAAAAAATCTTAACCAGTCACGACCTATCATTGGATGAAAATGGTAGGCTGCTATGTCTTTCCGGCTCTCTTGTATGGCATGGAAGCGTGGACGCTAACTGAAGCAATGGTTAAACGTCTGGAGGTATTCGAGATGTGGGTGTACCGACGGCTGCTGAAAATCAGTTGGATGAACAGACTTAAAAATAACAGCGTTCTTACTGGCGTGGACAAGGATTTGGAGGTGGTCATGACCATCAAGCGACGCAAATTATAATATTTTGGCCACATCATGAAACATCCAGAAAAATACGAAATCTTGCATCTGATTATAGAGGGAAAGATTTCAGGGAGACGTGTTCCAGGGAGAAGGAGAACATCGTCGTTGAAAAATTTCAGGCGGTGGTGGTCCGAAAAGTCTACGGTTCAACTCTTTCGAACCGCTATCAATAAAACGATCATCATCAACATGGTAGCAAACATGATAAACAACGATCGTTGAACGGTCATGCTACCCGAAGAAGAAGAAGAAAAAATAAATACAAAGTGCTTCGTTGTTCATTTTTTAGCTATTGATTTTAATGAAAAGAAATGTAATTAAATTCTATAAAATCTGTTGCAATACGTTGTCAAATATAATTGCGGTCCCGTAGCCCTTTTAACCAAAAAAAAAGGCTATTTAAATTATATATTTATTTTATAGAATGATTACTGTTACATATTTTGGTAAAGTGTAATAGAAGAGAAAAAAATATCCGAGGTCTTTTCTCTAAAAAAATAGACTTATCTGCTATATGCCTATGGATTCTCCTAAAAAATTAATTGTTTGTCGTTGTTTTCACCTTATTTATTTTACTTCAAATTTTAAGATAATTAAGATACGAGAGGCGCTCAAGAAGTGAAAATTGGCAGTTTACCCTATGACTTTAACCTGTACAAGAGTTATGGATCGAATTGACGGCAAACTCTTGGATATGCAATCTGATTATATGGACCAGTCGCATAATTTTGAAGAGAATTGGGCGCGATCCAAATCTGTGGGTGGAGGTGGACACTCTGACAAAGGCGGGTCTGGTCTGTTACACAGACGAATCAAAAACTTCGAGCAGAGTAGGCGCTGGAATATGTGCAGAGAAGCCCAAGTGGAGTTTTAGTCTTCCACTAGGTACAAGGCAACAATATGCCATGCACACTCAATACAAACGAGCGTTCACGAGAATATTAGAGGGGACTACCGCATCCAAAAAATATATCTTCTATCAGACAGTCAAGCTTTAGATGTCTATCAAGCCAACTCTAAGATCACGCTGGAGTGTAAACGTAACTTGTTAGAACTATCCTTCAGGAACAACAGAGTTGAACTTCTGTGGGTTTCAGGACATTTGGAGTTTAGAGGTAATGAAAAAGTGGAGAAGTTAGCAAGATTGGGAGCTACACAACCGTACAGGGATCCAGAATTAGCGTTCTGTACCATATACCAAAATAGGTGGTAAAAACGACAATCAATAGATGATTATATCAGCAAAATCTAGATCATCGGTTAGCAACATCTGGTTAAAGACATGCGATGGTCGTAATTAGCGAACCACCAAAGAAACTAACAACTGATGTCGTTTGTTTGACCAGGACCCAGACTAAACTAGTCGTGGGACGGATTTACTGTCACCTGAAGAAATATGTACACAAAATGAGTATCCATATTAGTCCCACGACATACAGACTATATGGCGAAGAGGAAGAAACCTCTATGCACATCCTATATGAATGTGCATTAACTCGAAACAGACATATACCTTTCGGAGTTTTACATCGTGGCGATAAATTACCACATGAAAGGCTTAGAAGGAAGTTTATAAACCTTTTTATAAAGGGATGACGCTCGTGTAACTAAGAGAGGGAAGCATAAGAAGCTAAGACTGTGCAGTGTACACACAAGCATATCGCCTACCCAGCCTATAAACAACCAACTAACCAATGACTTCAAAAGTAAATGGATAATCAATATTCCATTGGTAGCATCTTTGGCTCCGTCAAAGTATGATTTAGTATTGTAAAAATTGCCAAATAAAAAACTTACGTACAGGGATTCGAGGCCCAGCTGATAAAGTATCTAAAGCACGCCTAAAGCGTGCTGAAAGCCACGCTATGGTACGTTGACCTAAAACTGGTGAGCGCTGGGTACCTGTGCGAAGGTAAAGTAAACAACTTACAAATAGCAAGCAAAGCAAAAAGAGTAGGAATTGGTTGAACATTCGGTCAATATAAAACAAACTATTACGTAAATAATGTAATTCTTGTAAAAGTGTAAAAAGTTAATAAAATGTTTTAAACAAGGTAAAATAATACAGTGAAAAATGTTAAATAAAAATCATAAATATGTAAAATATTCATATATAAATTAGGTTAACATCTATAAATCTGTATATGCCAAGTTGTAAATAAACAAATGTAATTAGTTATAAGTTGGGAATGTGGAATCTTTGGCACAATGATACTACTCAGTATATATCACCACTACACCAAACACTTTATTTTTGCACTCGACGCGCGTTTCGCTAACCATGTTAGCTTCATCAGGAGCGATGATTGACTGTGAAATGTAATTAGTATAAATAATACAAAAAATAGTGAAAGGAACATATAGATGTGAAAAAGAGTATGAAAGAGCAAGACAGGAAAGAAAGAAGAGTGAGTGAGACTAGAATAGAAATGTGTAATATAAACTATGATCCACATGTACCCGACTATATCGAGCTGGGTTTTTTAAAAAATTGTTTTTCCCAGCAGACATATACTAAATCTCCACATAAATAAACAAAGCATAACAAAAAAAAAGTCTCACAAAACAAGCAAAAAATAAACTACCATTAAGGATCTACGGAAATGGCACTATTATATAAACACGTACATAAGGTTCAAATACCAAGGTAGATAATCACCCACCGCAAGGCTTCCCTGTGGACGAGAATCCTGTAAAGTATTCTGTATCCACAGAACTTGAACATGTATGTAGAACCTGTAATAATTTATCATTAAGAATAAAGAGATGTTTGAATTTTGGAACAGCAGATAAAAAAAATTTACTGAAAATTTTTCCTAAAAACATACCCTACCTACCAGGTTCTTTTGGTCAGTCGCTAAGGCAGTTGGTCAGAATTTCACCAAATCCACCATACCACCACTCACACGGCCAGATAATTCTATTGCAACGACACCTGTTGAGAAAGCGAACTTGTTGGCTGAACTCTTTGCTTCACATTCTACTGTCGATTTCCAAGGAAAAACACCACCTACTATTCCCCTACTGCAGTCAAGGATGCCCGATATTGTCTTCAGACAGCGTATCATAAAACGTATTTTGATGAAGCTAGACACCAAAAAGGCTTCAGGCGCTGACGGAATACCTGCCATAGTTCTCAAGAACTGTGCGAGGGAACTAACACCAGTTTTCTGTAGACTTTTCAACCTATCCTACAGAAAGGGAATATTTCCTTCCTGCTGGAAATGTGCCACAGTTCAGCCGATACCTAAAAAAGGCAAGAAGACCTTGCCAAATAACTACCGACCAATCGCACTACTCTCAATAATATCGAAAGTCATGGAAAAGGCTATCAATCAGCATCTTCTAAAATATCTTGAAGGATTCAACATTATTAATGATCAGCAATATGGCTTTCGTAAAAATAGATCAACAGGAGATCTTCTGACTTATGTAACACATGTTTGGAACAACGCAATTGAACACTTTGGAGAATCTCGAGCGGTTGCTCTTGACATATCCAAGGCATTTGACCGTGTTTGGCACGATGGGCTGTTGGCTAAGCTACGTTCTTATGGTATGTCTGAAAAGTTCTGTTTGTGGCTCTCATGTTTCCTCAGAGAGCGTTCTTTACGAGTGGCAGTTGACGGATTTTCTTTCTAGCACCTTCACTATCAACGCCGGTGTGCCCCAAGGTTCCATACTGTCTCCTACTCTCTTCCTCATTTATATTAACGATCTGCTGGAAAAGACCGAGAATCCAATCTACAGCTTTGCAGATGACAGTACACTTATCTCTTCATTCACTTTGAACGCTCGGACATCGACTACTCAGACGAATATCCGCAGACAGCAGGAAGTCATTCAACTTAACAAAGACCTGGAAGAAATTCTATCTTGGGGTGACAGTAACCAAGTGGAATTTAACGCTACAAAAACCCAGGCGGCAGTTTTTTCTAAAAAAGTTAACGTTGCAGAACCCGACATAGTTATGTCGGGGCACTCCATCCCTCTAACATCGTCACTCAATCTGTTAGGCGTTAATTTGGGAGCAAATATGTCCTGGCATGAATATGTTGCAGGCATAGCAAGAAGAGCTTCTCAAAAGTTGGGAATATTGTTTCGAACCAGAAAGCTTTACACTCCACAACAACTGTTAATTCTTTACAAAGCGCAAATTCGACCAACTATGGAATACTGCTCCCATGTTTGGAGCTCCGCTCCCAAACATACACTGCATTTGTTGGATTCTATCCAGAGAAGAGCTGTTCGTCTGATTGGACACCGGAACTGACCGACGGCCTTGATTCGCTGGAACATCGAAGAACGGTTGGCGACTTGAGCCTATTCTACAAGTACTTTCATGGAAAGTGTTCGAAAGATGTGGCCCGTTTAATTCCTCCCAGAGCGGTGCATATTAGAAGTACACGTCGCGCTAATGCTTCACATCCGTATGAGGTTCAGCTTGTTACTCCTCGTACAACGCTTTTCAAGCAGTCTTTTATATGGAGAACATCATACCTTTGGAATGGTTTACCCAGGACTGTGTTTCCCACCGAGTACAATCTACAGCGATTCAAGAACAACGTGAATCGCTTTCTCCGCACACGTGTCGCTCCTGTAGCGCTTTAGGGACTTCCCTGTAGCACGTGTGCTAGACCCATAAAAAAAAAAAAAACCCGATAACCCGGTATACAATATATTTTCTTAAAGTTTTATACCTATATCACTACAAAATATAAGTGTAACAATTAAAATCAAATTAGTACTACCAAAAAAACCTCAAATTTGTTAATAAAACGTTTTAACTCTTTTCAAAATTTACTGATAACTTAGTCTCTGATGAGACACAATCCCAGTATAACTGCCTCGTCATTAACAAGTATTCCCGTTTATAATTAAAAGGCGCCACAATACTGCAAAAAAGAGCGCCCAGACGTTGTTTATAATGAATAGTGGATCTCGCCAAATTTCGGTAAACATCTTTCCTGCACTTCTTTGTTTACATTCTTGTAAAATGGTGTTTTCTGAATTACAGATGTCTATAAACATCTCCTCTGCATTCTTTTGTTTACAAAGAGACCACCTTTTAATTACAAACAGAGATTAGGAGTCCGACAAATCCAAAACTATAGCATCAAAAGCCTTTCCATTCCCCAAAAGGGGCGAGTTTAAACTGTTATTTTTGAGGATGACAGAGGCTGCACTATAATTGTTAATTAGAAACGAGTTGTGGAGATGATTGAAAATTTTTTCGCACATAACTTGACCTCCACGTAGCTCCGATGAAGTTTTTTTGGGATTTTTAACACTAAAATTCTCAGTAACAAATTTCGAACAGTTAAAAATAATCACGCAGGAAATCATAAAGACCAGAAAAATCTAAGGAGTATTAATAATTTCACACCTCGCTGAAAATATAGATCATTTAGATGATATCAGTTTCAAGAAATAATTTTTCAACGACTACAGTTTGGTATATAATGAAGGTTTTCTTCTTTTTAGCAATTTGATTTTCTATTATAAATATTTTAAAATGTAACTTGTGCATGGGAAACCTCGTAGAAACTTTTGGAACAAGTGTTACTAGACTGTACTACAAGAATAACCTTAATACTACGTATATAACCTTTCTACAAGCAATCTCTAATTGAAAGGTTCCTTTACCTCACTAATGTTACATTTTTTAACGAAGAGTGCTATGATTTTTAAAATCAATGATGTTGCGTCGCATTTGTCATTCTGTCATAAAAGATATTTTGTGACTTGTGGTTATGTTTATTATTTGGTCATATACTTTATTTTTTAATATATTTTCGTGAAGGTGCAGTGTCAAAAATTTCATATAGCCTAATAAATTTTAAAAGTATATAGACTACTTTGTGTGTGCGTTTTGTCGCGTTGGAAAGGATCCCACAAATATTGGCCAACTACGGAGTTTGAGCGAATTTTATGGTAGGTTTATTTTGCACATTTTTGCATTAATTTTGTGGTAAATCTTTAGAGCGTATCTTATTAAAAATGCATAATCCGTCCATCCATTTTAATAAACGTATAAAAGAAATATAACCCATAAAAGAAGCCAATATTTCTATTTAAAAGCTCCCTGTAAAGATCTGGACCATACACAGAAATCAGACGATTCTTTAAATACTGTACAGTCTGCCTTCATGCAGGGAATCTGTTAAATAAAATAGAGTTTTCATATATAAATTATAGGATTTTCTTGCATGCATAGAGCTGAAAGTTTATTTTTTATTTAAATATACCATCAACTAAATAAATCCAAGTTACTGAGACAGTTTAACGATTTAATGCTTTTTTCTGTCACCTGAATAAACTTTTTTTGTTACATTTCATATCTTTAACAAATAAATTTAATTGTTATTTGTTTAAATTTAAAAAAAATAAATATGGAGAGTTATTACTTTATAATCTGGTTAGAACGAATTATTTAGTAATTTTATAGTTTATAGCAATCCTAAGTTTTACAATTATTAGAGTGTATATGTATTTTGAGCCTAAAAGTACTGAAATGAAAACAAAATTTGGCTACGATACTTACTCCTTCAAATATTTACAAAAAAAAATGCTGCCTTCTTGAAGTTTATTTACTATTTGTCCAATTTTCCGATTCCACCACAAAAAATCCCCTATTTTTTTTTTTTAAATTTACCTTTTAACAACTATTTTTAAATTTGGTTAGTATAGAGATTTTGGCAGGCTACTCTGTTTTTATTTTTATTTGAAGCATCCCCAATAATAAATTAAATATTAGGACTCAGCTGTTATCGTTATATGAACCATTCGCCCACCGTTTGGAGCTTGCGCAGTTTTGAAACAAAATAATAGAAACCTTCGTTAAGGATAACGATTTCCATAATTTAGGAACTTATAAAAGAGGTTATTTGAAGTTCGTTATTCTTATCATTATTATGGTAGAGTCTGTTTTTTTTTCCTACTTAGGTATACAAATCACTAAAAAAATAAAATAAAATTGAAATTATAATCTTTTCTTGCACAGAATACTGACAACAGTTAATTAGTATTCAGATTATATTCAGATTATGGAATTTTGTAATCTTTGGCACAATGGCATTACAGAACAGTTATCACCACTACAACAAACATTTTATTTTTACACTTGACACGTGTTTCTCGAACCATGTAAGCATCATCACGAGTGATGACTGACTGTCGACTTACTAATCTTGATGATGCTAACATGGTTCGAGTAAAAAGTGTCGAGTGAAAAAAATAAAGTGTTTCGTAGGTAGTGCTAATTTCAAATTAAATTTTATTTATCGCATATTCCTATTAACTTGGAAATATTAAAGGATGTGATAGAAATCTCCTAGACACAACTTTAATTTAGAAACTTGTGTTGTTCCATCAAATGCTAATAACCAGTGTGTTTAACCATGAAATGAAAAAAAATCTTCCAAGTTTATAGAAGTTGAATACTAACATAACCTTACTTTTAATTTATTTTATAGCAATTCTGCCGTAGTGTGAAAGTGTAATTCTTCTCGTTAATACTGCGCAGGCTTGAGATAAATATGAGGACAAAGGCAAGTGCGATTAAGTGCTTCACTGATTTCCCAATAGGGTTAGCATCATTTCCTATCTTATTTAATAAAAAGTGGTAAAAAATGTATCTAATTAATTATATTGTAATAACCGGGAAGATTTTGTTCATTATTGAATTGAAAAACAAATTTAATATCTATGATTAAATACAAAGGACGCGGCAATATAATTGCTGTGAATACAAATTCATATTTAAATGAACTAGTGCTAAAATAAATGACTTTTACCAAATATAAAAGAGTCGAAATTTACTGAATTAAGATAACAATGACCGTAATTGTTGTTGACATAGTTTTGTCATAACCAAATTTACGTAAAATTTATTTAAATTCTTCAAGAAAACAAGCTGGATATTGTGATGTAATAAAAATAATCAGACAAAAATGTTTCAATGTAAATGCAAATTTAAGATAAATTAATGAGAAACCAACTTCTAACAAGGAAGTCTTGCCGTCAAGTTAAGTTTCTAAAATATGTATATATTGAAATAAGTGTAAAATTTGGCGGGTACTGGATAGCTATATATCAATTATTTCCTCAAAAAAGTATACAAGTGACAGAAAAAAACGTAAACCTACATTTTCTTAGTGATTCGACACAGTCAGGCTAATTTTACCTTCTTCTGCTTATCATTATTGTCTCCGTATTTTAAAGAATAAAAATAGCAACAATTATGGTGCGACTCGTTGCGTCTGTTCGTGTGTCTGTTTGTTCGTAGGTTCGTCTAGCTAGTAAAAAAGAAAATATCCTAGAAATGTTATTAAAATTGAAGTGCTAAGTTGGGAATGTGGAATCTTTGGCATAATGACACTACTCAGTATATATAACCACTACACCAAACACTTTATTTTTGCCCTCGACGCGCGTTTCGCTAAACATGTTAGCTTCATCACGAGCAATGATGGGTCAATCATCATGTCATCATCAGTGATCATTTTTTAGAAGAACTTTCGGACTTTTTGTATGGTGTGAAAAATCCTAAAAAGAAGTTATGACGTGATGAAAGATTATATTAACTGATAACCCTCTTTCTATTGCATTTTTGGATGCTACAGATCGATATCGGCGTACCTGAATTAAATAGTTAGTCACATCTAAAAAGTTACAGTTTTTAAATTTTGGAGAACTTTAGCTTTCTAGGGTGAGCAATTTGAAATAAAATGATTTGTAAATTCCTGGCAGAGTTTTTGATGCTCTATCGAAAAATTCAATGGTCAAGTAGTTAAAATTTTTTTAAAAATATTAACATTGAATTTAGTCGGAATTTTTCACACTATAACTGCCTCGTCATTAACCAGTATTCTCGTTTATAATTAAAAGGGGCCACCACTTAACAATACTGCAAAAGAAGAGCGCCCAGAAATTGTTTATAATAAATAATGGATCTGGCCAAATTTCTGTAAACATCTTGCCTGTGCTCCCTTGTTTACATTATTGTTAAATGGTTTTTTCTTAATTATAAATGCCTATAAACATCTTGTCTGCGTTCTTTTGTTTACGGTGTAAACTGGTGGTCCCTTTAATTACAAACAGAAATTATCGTTGTAGGAGTCCGACAAATCCAAAACTAAAACAGTTTGAACTCTTAATTTTTGAGGACGGCAGACGCTGCACTATAATTATTACTTATGGACGAGTTGTGGAGATGATTGAAAATTTTTTCCCACATAATTCGACCTCCACGTAGCCCCGATTTGAAGTCTCTGGTTTTTTTTGGGGATATCTTAACACTAAATTTCGAACAGTTAAAAGTAATCATTAGACAGAAAATCATGAGGACCACGGAAAATGACGTGCTAAGGAGTATTAATAATTTCACACCTCGCTGAAAATACAGTGGTTTACATTTGGATGATATCATTTTCAAAAAATAATTTTTCAACGGCGGCAGTTTGGTATACAGAGGTTTTCTTTTTTTTTTATTTGATTTTTTGTTATAAATATTTTAAAATGTAACTTGTTGTTGGGACACCTCGTAGAAACTTTTGAAAATTATTAGACCGCACTACAAGAATAACCTTAATACTACGTAGTTTCTACAAGAAGTCTCAGTAATGTTCCATTTTTCAACGAAAAGTGCTATGATTTTTAAGATCAATGATGGCTGCGTCGCACTTGTCATACTGTCATAAAAGGTATTGTGTGACTTGTGGTTATGTTTATTATTTGGTCATTTACTTTATTTTTTAATATATTATCGTGTTCAAAAATTGCGTATAGCCTAATAAAATTTAAAAGTATGTATAGACAACTTTTTGTGAGCGTTTTGTCGCGTTGGAAAGGTTCCCACAAACATTGACCAACTACGAAATTTTTATTTTTATGGTAGGTTAATTTTGCACATTTTTGCATTAATTTTATAGTAAATCTTTAGAGCATGTCTTATTAAAATTAATATACGTAATCCATTATCCATTTCAATAAAAGTATAAAAGAAATATAACCCATAAAAGAAGCCTACTTTTCTATTTAAAAGATCCCTGTAAAAATCTGGACCACATACAGAAATTAGACGATTCTTTAAATATTCTACGGTCTATCTTCTTGCAGGAAATCTGTAAAATAAAACAGATTTTTCATATATAAATTATACGATTTTTTTGCATGTATAGAGAGAGTATTTAAATAGCCCATCAACTAAATAAATGCAAGTTACTGAGACATTTTAAGACGTTAACAGGTTGACTGCCGATCTATATTTTTGAGTTTGTGGTTGACGCCGGTAAGATTTTTCCAAATATTTTTATTTTATTGTGGTAAATATGAATTAAAATGAGTCTTGGATGTGTTTTTTTTATGTGCCATTCAAAATATTAGAAAAAAAAAAATTTCACTCCGATCGGAGTAATCGGCATTGCAAGTGAAAAATTTTACTAGATGCCGAACACTCCGATCGGAGTGTCCAATTAAATAAGTAAAGAAATAATAAATCGAACTCATGAACTCAAAACATTTATTTCTAAATCGTTTTTGTACATTTTTATGGTAATCCTCAAAGCAATTAAGGCAAAAACCTGGTTGTCCAGGGCACATTTTGCATTCATACACTGTTTGCTTTCTTATTTTATTTTTCCTGCATTCTTTGCCTTTCTTTCTGCTTACTCGTTTTGTTTCTTTAGTTCCTTTTTTTTCACTAACAATTTTTTCTACTTTGCTAATGCTGTGGACATTTATTTGGCCTGGAGGAATTTGCGGCAAATTAGTAATTGGTCGTCTGGCTAGTAAATTTCTTATGACATCCAATCGGAAGTCATATAATCGTAACTGGTCAGACCGCGAATATTTATTGTACAAAAAATAGGCGTTTATCATGCTCATTTGCAGCACATGCATGAATAACTTTTTGTACCACCGAATGGTTTTACGGCTGCAAGGATAATATGCCATCATTTGATCCTGTCTATCTATACCGGACATAAAAGCATTATATCCAATGATTGCGCAAGGTTTTTCAGATTCTTGATTTCTTTTGTTTTTAAAAATGCCCATTTCGCTTTCAAATTCTGTTGAAATGTATTGAACATTGCGTTTATCGTGCCATTTTCCGACATGCATTCCATTGCAAAACATAGATTTATTCTCACCACGTTTTAAGTTTGCACTCATTACCTCTTTCGGATTATCTTTCCTCTCAGCTCTCAGCGTACCAGTGCAGTATGTATTTTGTTGAAGTAATTTCCTAGCTAAATTAACACTATTGTAAAAATTGTCTAGATAAACAGCATGTCCCACACCCAATTTTTCCTCCAATAAATGTAAAACAATCTTTTCAGTATGTCCGCTTCCACCATAAACATCTGTCGCACCTTCGTAGACACGAAATTTCAAAATAAGTCCATTAGGCTCTGTCAGCATGTATAACTTCATACCATACTTATGACGCTTATTCTTGATATACTGTTTAAACTGGAGACGACCCGATAAAGTACCATAGCTTCATCCAAAGACAAATCTCTTCCAGGATAGTAAATTTCTCCCATCTTGTTGTTAAAAAAATCTGCCACAAATCTAATCTTTCCTAGCCGATCTGCCGGATCCATATCTGGAGATGTAAAATGCAAACTCCTCAAGATAAGCAAAAATCTATTCCTGACATATATTTTCTAAAAACAGGTAGATTAAATAGCGGATCAGTTTTCCAATAATCGTTAAGATGGCTCAAGGATATTGTGCCAGTGTGAAGTAACAGGGCCAAAAAAATTTTTAGTTCGTCAAGAGTAAGATCTTTAAAATTAGTAATACGTGATTTTGTACTTGTTTCTGGCGCAGCAAAACCTCGACTGCGTAAGAGTTCGTTCGTTCTATAATAGTTTGTAAAAAATCATCATCAATGATCATTTCGAAAAAATCGATAGGTGCACCCTGTCCTGGAATTTGCACGAATAATTCCTGGGTTTTCTGGAACAAAATTTGTTTTAACGCACCTCTGTCGTTTCATTTTATCTCATCAAGGCTAGGAAGTGTTTGATGATGTGGCCGAATAGGGTCTATAAAATTCTCTTCTTCGGACTCGGAGCTTGAATTTACATCACTATCGTCTGTGTCTGGTACGTAATGTTCGTCACTACTACCTCCGCTTTCTTCCAATAGCTGCAATAATTCAGTGTCAGTTAGCTTCTTTTTCTTATCATATACCTTTTTTTCATCACTACAATGTCTTTTTTTAATACCAGAAGGCCCAGGTTGATTGTCCATATTGTACGGCAGATTACAACCAAACCAAAAGCAAATCCGCGAAACCACTTAAGCACCTGTTAGAACTTGCGTTTTTAAGCAACGCCACCACTAGAAACACGTTTCATATACAACGCCGATGGAATACTAAAAACGTTTCGTAAGAAACGCATGTCGAACTCCGATCGGAGTAGACGGCGTTGGCGAAGAGACCCGACGCACTCCGATCGGAGTGGTCGGCAGTCAACCTGTTAATGCTTTTCTCTGTTACCTGAATAAACCATTTTTGTGAATTACATTTCATATATTTAACAAATCAATTTATTGATTATTTGTTTAAATTAAAAAAATAATTATGGCGAGTTATTACTTTATAACCCGGTTAAAACGAATTATTTAGTAATTTTACAGTTTATGGCAACTCCAAGTTCTACAATTATTATAGTGTATATGTATTTTAAGCCTTAAATTACTAATATGAAAACAAAGTTTAGCTGTTATACTTATTCCTTCAGATATGTATTTACAAAAAAATGCTGCCTTTTGAAGTTGGCTTGTTTACTATTTGTCCAGTTTTCCATCACAAAATTCCCTGTTTTTTTTTTTTTTAATTTACGTAAAGAACCTCGCACTAATCTTATGGAAATTGGATCCCGGTCAAATCAGCTGAAAATGTAGTATATTATGCTTCAAGCCATTCTGATCAAAAGTCTCCGTGGACACAAAGTCCAAAAATGGATAGATTAGGAATTATCGAGCGTACAATTAATAAAAAAAATACTGAAAAAATGCTATTTTTGTGTCTTTTAAGGTCTTATTTTGACTAGTTTTTTTTTATGGATCTAGCACACGTGCTGCAGGGAAGTCCGTAAAGCGCTTCAGGAGCGGCATATGTGCGGAAAAAGCGATTCACATTGTTCTCGTATCGCTGTAAACTGTACTCGGTGGGAAACACAGCCCTGAGCAAATTATTCCAAAGGGATGATGTTCTCCATATAAAAGACTGCTTGAAAAGCATTGTACGCGGAGTAACAAGCTGAACCTCATACGGATGTGTAGTTCTAACATGCACCGCTCTGGAAGGAATTAAGCGGGCTACATCCTTCGAACACTTTCCATGAAAATACTTGTAGAACAGACTCAAGTTTCCAACCGTTC
>CM032453.1:122247014-122484514 GCA_019049505.1 Pachyrhynchus sulphureomaculatus
ATGATGCTAACATGGTTCGCGTAGCAAGTGTCGAGTGAAAAAATAAAGTGTTTGGTGCAGTGGTGATAACTATTGGGTAGTGCTATTTTCAAATGAAATTTTATTTATCGTACATTCGTATTAACTTGGAAATATTAAAGAAAGCAATAGAAATCCGCTAGACATGAAGGACCCCGCACAAAAGTATAGGAAAAAGCCGTTCGGTAAAAATTTTTGAAATTTTGGGAAAAAGTTCTCCAAGTTAAACAAAAGTTTTCATGGACACAACGCTCAAAATTCAGTAACTCGACCTTATGGCTTTTGAAGCTTAAAAATATAGATCAGTTAGATTCTTTTATTCTCTATTCTTTTTTAATTATTTTCACTCATGAAGAAAAGGTTTCCTGGGCTATGGCATGGGACCATCGGCGGCGAGCGGATACCCCCTCCCGTGGGGGACCGGTGCCCTACTTCCTGATGCGTTCGGTAGTGGGGCACCATTCTCGTATGGGAGGGGGTGTTTCCCCGCCGTTGATGGTCCCACGTGATAGCTCGGAAAAAATCGGGAATCTTTTGTCTGAAACATTTTCTTCAAAAATGAAAATAATTTAAAAAAATTTGGAGAATAAAATAATCTAATTGGCCTATCTTTTTAGATTTCAAAGGCCCAGTGGCCGAACTATTGAGTTTTGAGCATTGTGCCGACGAGAACTTTTGTTCAACATAACTTGGAGAACTTTTTCCTAAAATTTCAAAAATTTTGACCGAACGGCTTTTTCTATACTTTTGTGCCGGGTCCTTTAATCTAGAAACTTGTGCTGACCCATCAAATATTAATCACCAATGTGTTTAACCATGAAATGAATGAAAAAAAAAATCTCCTAAGTTTATAGAAGACGAATACTAATACAAGCTCAATTTTAGTTTATTTTATTGCAATTCTGCCGTAGTGTGAAAGTGCAATTCCTTCTCGTCAATATGTACTTGAGATAACAATAACGACAAAGGCAAGTGGCAAATAAACGTCGCCAAATCTCCCTAATATCATCTAATAACATATATTGTTATCTTAGTGTCGACTAAGTTCTTTACTGATTTGCCATTGGGGTTAGCGTCATTTCCTATCTTGTTTGATAAAAAGTGGTAAAAATGGATCTAATTGATTGTATTGTAATAACCGGGAAGATTTTGTTTATTATTAAATTGAAAAACAAATTTAAGAACGATAATTAAATTCGAAAGATCCGGCAATATAACTGCTCTGAGTACAAATTCATATTTAAATGAACTAGCGCTAAAATAAATGACTTTTACCAAATATAAAAGAGTCGAAATTTACTAAATTAAGACAACATTGACCGTAACTGTTGTTGACATAGTTTTGTCGTAACCAAATTTACGTAAAATTTATTTAAATATTTCAAAAAGGCAAGCTGGATATTGTGGCGTAATAAAAATAATAAGACAAAAATGGATCAGAGTAAATGCAAATTTAAGATAAATTAATGAGAAACCAACTTCTAACAAGGAAGCATTGTCTCGAAAATATCTCGAAAAGTAAGTTTTGTTGTCAAATTAAGTTGCTAAAATACGTATATACTAGAAAAAGTGTAAAATTTGGCGGAGCACAGAATAACTATATATCAATTATTTCCCCCAAAAAAGTATACAGTGACAGAAAAAAGCGTAAACCTACTAACTTTTCTTAGTGATTCGACACCAGTCAGGCCAATATTACCTTTTTCTACTTATCAAAATACTCCGTATTTTAAAGAATAAAAATGGCAACCCTTATGGTCTAACTCGTTGCGTCTGTTCGTGTGTCTGTTTGATTGTTGGTTCGTCTGTCTAGTGAAAAAGAAAATACTGTAAAAATGTTACTAAAATTCAAGTGATCATTTTTTAGAAAAACTTTCGGCCCTATCAACTTTTGGTGCGAAAAATTTTATTTACACGGTATCCTAAAAAGAAGTTATGACATGATGAAAGATTATTTTAATTGATAACTCGGCCTACCTGAATGAAGTGGTTGGTCACATCAAAAGTGACAGTTTTTTAAATTTTAACTGTGCTTTAGCTTTCTAGGGGAGCAATTTGAAATAAAACGACTGGTAAATTCCTGGCATAGTTTTTTGATACTCTATCGAAAAATTCAGTGGTCAAGTTAACTTGTAGTTAAAAAGTTTTTTAAAAATATTAACATTGAATTTAGTCTAGAACAGTATTAAAAACACTACTTTTTACATGGGAATTTCTGTATAACTATTGTGTTTAAGTATTCAAGTATGCTTGAAATGATCCATATAATATGAAAATAATAAAAATCGACGGTTTAATTAATAAGACTTATTTATGTAGGATGAAGAAATTCATTCTGATTCACCTTGTACATCAAAATAAGTAAAATGGTACTAAAAAATTAGCGGGTAATACTATCACCTGAATTTTGGTTTTGTTTATGCGAAACGTGTACCCGTCACACGATTTACTATACTTAGAAAATAATTGAGCTTTAAACTTGAAATTATTATGAGATTTTGAATATTTCTATAATTTATTAGGTATTTATGTGGCATGGATGTGAGTCTGTCACACTCGATTCTCTCCGAAATTATTTGACATAGAAATTGAAATGGGGAAAAAATATAGGAATTGATTGTGTAGGTTTGAAAATTAAATTTTAACTCAAAGGGTTTTGACTGACAAACTTAAATTTTAATATGTACCACTATCAAATTTTTAGGTAGGTTACCAAGTTGGGAATCCGTTTTTTCAAGAATGTTACCTTAATTTCGACTTTAAAAAAATAGACTCTATGTTTGCATAGAAACTGAAAATCTAAGAAGGGGATGTCAATCTTATTCAAAAGCTGTTAGCCTCTAAAAATGTCAAATATTTATATTTCGAAAATAAGTCTTAAATAGAATTCAATCATACAGATAAAAAAAGTGTGGTCCATTTGAAATTCCATAGTTTCTAGGTACCTAATACGGCAACTTCCAAAAATTTGTAATTAGAAGACTAACGTCTATGATCAAAACTTAATTTTGAGGTACTTTCCCGAGCCACTCTGCATATAAGCCAAGTGCAAGTCGTACTTGCGCAATACGTGTTTCGTACGGTGTTTGCGTTTAAAATAAAATAAAATCCTTACCTAGGCTAAGTCAATTAGGTCCCTGACATATATATATATATATATATATATATATATATATATATATATATATATATATATATATATATATATATATATATATATATATATATATATATATATATATATATCTTAAGATCCAATATGTCATTCTACGTTTTTTCTTAGTCAATATGTATAATAGTGATAGCATCTTAGCTACCGAATGACCAATAAATCAATCTAGCTTAATCAAGAATCTAGTAATAAAAATGTAAAACAAATATTTACTATTATAAACAAATAAAATAAAATTATTTTGTCTTTGTACATAGCCACCAGTCTGTGTACTGAAATGTATGGTCAAGCCAAATAGTTTTTTTTTATATCAGATACCATCGAACGTCTGGCATTCGTGATAATTTTCGCTCAGTGGAGACTATTCAAGAATTTTTCCAAAATTTTTTGATCAGTACTTTTCGAGATAGGCGGGGGGGGGGGGGGGGGGGGGGGGTACAGCGATTTTTGGCCATTTGTTTAAAAAAAAAAATAATACAAAGAACAGTATGCGCAAGTATTACATCATATATATTCTTGAACTCGGGTTTTCACAAGTTTTCGTTTGACACCCCACTCGATGACCTGGAATTTTTTTTTTCACTCTCGAATTTCAACTCTCTATGTCAAATATGATGACAGAAAATAGAACGAAATACCCCCTGGTTATAGAAGATTTCAATGCAAAAATAGGAAGTACACACAGCGAATCAAGATACATTGGCTCATTTGGACTTGGTACTAGGAATGAGGTAACATGTTGGCTAACTACTTAGAAAAAGAACAACTCTACGCACTGAACATCTTTTTTAAAAAAAGACCGAACAAAAAGTGGACCTGGATGAGCCCAGATGGTAAAATTAAGAATGAGATAGATTACGTGCTAACATACCACAAGCACATAATCCAAGACGTCGATGTCCTTAGTTCCTTCACAACTGACAGTGATCACAGACTAGTAAGATGCAAAATCCTTATAAATGGAAAACTAGAAAGAGCCAGGAGATTTAGTAACAAACAAAAACGTTTAGATGCGAGCTCACTGAAGGAACACAAAGAAGACTATAAGAGACAACTAACACAACAATTAACAAAGGGATCATCACAGCTTCATGATAATATAGATAAAATGAATGGACAAAATTGATAAAAGAAACGGTAACAAACCACATGACATTAAAGGAACAAACAAAGGATAAATAGACACAAAAAACATAACAGCTACTGGAGAAATGGAGATAACTAATAAGGTCGAATAAAATAAATACGGTGGAATATGCTGAAATCAACAGAACTGCAAGAAGAATGGCAAAACAGGATATTAGAGAATACCAGGAGAAATGGACAGAAGAATTGATATAACAAAATAAGGGTTTGAACATAGTCAGAAAGAAAAACTCACACAGAAGGGAGATTAACAAACTGATAGACAAAAATGGAAACCCTATAGAAGAAAGACCACAAATACTTAAAATGACAGAAACATTCTATGTAAATTTATATGGGTCGAAAGCCGATGAGGAAATTCTGAGAGGACAACCGAAGGATACTTAATATCTGTTCCGAAGATCTCTCAGACATCGAAGTTGAAGAAATTGAAAAAGCCATTAACCAAATTAAAAATGGAAAAGCATGAGGAGAAGACGACATCCTGCCGGAAATGCTAAAAAAGGGAGGAGTGCCATTAATCAAAGAGCTTAAAAAAACTCTTCAATAAATGTTGAATCGAAGGAGTGAGGCCAAAAGATTGGGCAATTGCTATAGTTATATTGATATACAAAAAAGGAGATCCTAGCAATTTGGAGAATTATATGCTAATAAGTCTTCTATAGCAAATATACAAATTATTCATGAGAATAATCACAAACCGATTAGACAAGAAGTTTGAAAATTACCAACTCAAAGAACAAGCATGATTCCGAAAAACATTTAGCACAATCGAACATCTACACATGGTCAGACAACTAGAAAAGGTAACTGAATAAAATATCACAGCCTGGATGGCACTTGTCGATTTCCGAAAAGCCTTTGACACAGTGGAATACTGGGCAATTGAGAAAGCGATAAAAAAACGCAAGAGTTGATCAAAGGTATATTGACAAAAATCAATGAACAGTCAAAACTGAAAGTGAGATTACACGAGAATACCAAGAAATTATTTTTTTTTATGGGTCTAGCACACGTGCTGCAAGGAAGTTCCTAAGGCGCTCCTGGAGCGGCATGTGTGCGGTAAGTAAAAATAAAGAGAAGTGTTACACAGGGTGACATAATATCACCCAAAATATTTACCCTGTTACTAGAAGATATCTTCAAGAGCCTTCACTGTGAAAACAGGGGACTTAACTTATTCGGAGAGAGAATCAACCACTTAAGATTTGCTGAAGACATCGCATTTTTTGCCGAAAATGAAATCGAATTGAAAGAAATGCTCAAAGAATTACAAACTGAAACAAAAAAGGTCGGTTTAGAGATGAACATCACAAAAACTAAATTCATGACGAATGAACAAACAACCATTAACGACGTAATATCCATACACGGATAACAAGTGGAAAGGGTGGATTGGTATTTATATTTGGGACACTCGGAAAATTGAGTCAAGAACTGTAAGTTAATCGAAGGATACGCCTGGGACGGGCGGCTTACGGTAAAATGAAGCGAGTCTCTCAGTCCAAATTTCCTTTAAAACTTAAAAGTAAAGTATATAACGAATGCATTCTACCAGTAACAACATATAGTAGCGAAACTTGGGTTTTGACACGGAAAATAATTAGAAAATTGCATGTTCATCAGAGAGCAATTGAAAGGAAAATCTTAGACATATCACTTAGGGACTGCAAATGAAACGATTGAATCAGGAAAAAACAATGGTCCACGACATAATTGAGAGGATGTCTTCCTTCAAGTGGAACTGGGCTGGCCATGTGGCCAGAAATACTAATAACTGGAGCGGAAAATTGACCAGATGGAGACCATGGGGGAAAAAAGAAGTATTGGCAGACCCCAACGACGCGACGTTGGTAAGACGATATTAAAAGATCAGCGGGGCTCAACTGGTATCAAATTGCTCAAAACAGGGACATATGGAAGCATATAAGAGAGGTCTATATCCAAAGGATAGAGAATGGCTAGAAGAAGACGACGTCAAATAGATACAGACAGACGCACACCGAAGTGATTTCATAAGTGTTCCGTACGGAAAACTAAAAAAGTATCAACTAAAAGGAGATTAACAAGATGCAGAAATAAACGAATTATTCTCTATAAAATTTTTAATACTGTTTGCAATATGATATTGGCGTTTGTTTAAAATCAAAAATTCTACTTTCTCTCCCTTACACAGAATTTTTAAGGGAAAAATATATTTGGCATGGCAAATTAAACTGAATGTTTGTCTGGAACCAATAAACTCAATTACATAGTGGGACGAATAATCGCCGCGGGTTTCCAATTTTCGGTGGTGAAATCAACCTACAAATTTTGTTTATATTAGAAGTTAAATACATTTTAGCTAAACTCATATAACTGTGTAATAAATTAGTATGGGACGATAGGCACGTTAGATATATCAAGGGACTTACTTCACAGATAAACATACATTTTTGAGTTTCAAGATAAAACTTGATATTTGAATTAAACTCGATTAAAACTGTATTTTATACGAAATTTACAACTTTGTGATTTGTAATAAAATCAGAGGAATAGAACACTCAGGAACTAATTCGATATGTCTGATTAACCGTCAATTATGTTAGGCTTCGCCAATAATAATATGTATTTGAACTGTAGCTATAAATGTTGTTCTACAAGTACTATAATAACTCCCACCCTCTAAATTTTTTAGAATATTTTTGATATACCCAGTTAACGTTAGTTGTAATATTATTATATGGATGTCTTAAATTCTAAAATATTTCACCTATCCAATATGGATATGGATTTATGGATACTATATGTTACTACTACTACTACTACTACATTTTTATATTCACTGCATATTTTTACGTTGAACGTATATTTAAAGATGTCGGAGAGATCCAGTTTTATGTGAATCACTTTGTTAATAACCATTATTCGAAAGCGTTATATAGATGAGCGAGTTTGTGAAGTAGTTATAACTATGTTTTGAAGGCCTATTTTTATTAAACTTTACGCATACTGTATAAGAAATGTGATATAATATTTTGTGCTTCTCCTGAAAGTTGATAATTAATAATGGAAAATGATCGCAAGGAAACTCTAACGTCCTAAACAAGCTGGTAAGACTGTTTACTTTTATTTTCAGCCTTGGTGTTTTGCTTTAAGTAAAAAGTTACTAAAAAACCTGGTAGGTAATTTTTGTCCGTAGGTGAACCGAAATTGCGAATTTCGCTAATTTCTTGTGCAGATTTCGACGTCCCGAACAAAATTTCTCATGGGCATGTATTGCATTCGAGTAATTTGCTGGGTTTCATATAGAATTACTATTGAAAACTGTTTTAAAAGGTATATTTTATTTAATTCTGCTATTCAGCTATGTTTAGAGTAAGTTTAATATATTTATTGAATTTATCGTAATTATTATATCCTTATATACTGTATCGAAATTTCTAAATAAAATTTTACTCACTGCTTCTTCTTTACTAGAAATATAAAAATGTATGAATTATATACGTAGGGCCAAAATTTTTTTAAAAGCTCTTTAGACCTTATTAATGGGCTCCTCTAGTATATTTAAAGGTAATACTTTAACCACTATCATAATATATGGTATTTGATTGTATTATATGCTGATTAAATTTGCAAAATATGTTGGCTGAAAAACCAACCCCAAAGTTTCAAGAAAATTGTTAAATGTTAGATTAGTTCAGGTTAGTCTACCATTGTCTTAACAAACTACTATCATAAACCCATTTAAGATGTTGAATAGACTATTATTTAACTCAATATCACCTATCTCTCAACAAGAGAATAATTTGACTTCTGAAATCAGTGCCTTTCTTTCTGAAAACCGAATCATGTATCACTACTCCTTCCCATGTCTCAAAGAAATTTCCACCAAAATTACTAAACTTTTTAAAATTTAGCCTAATTTAAAAATTGCTTTCAAACATTCAAAAACAATTAATAATATTTTTACCAATTTAGAAGATAAGTATGAAACTATAAAAGTCTCGGAAGGAGTATACAGCATCTCCTGACCTCAGTATGAAAAAGTATATATATCAAGGGTCCTAATAGACAGAATCATTTCTCACAAAAGCGATTGCACACTTAATAAAAACTCATGCGCACTTGCGCATAGTAATCAATTTTTACATGAATTTAATTTTAATGAAACCAAAATTATGTGCAAGGAAAGGAGTTTCAACAAAAGAATTTTTTGGGAAATGGTGGAAATCCATCTTGAACTTAATTCTATTAATAAAAAAACTGACATTGATGATTTAAGCTCAATTTTCTCTAATCTTTTGCAGATCAATTGGCAAAATGAAAATTCACAGAATATATCAGACATATCTCTATAATAATAACCTAATATCAATTTTTACAAATTTTACAACTTCCGAAAAATTAAACAAAATGTCATGGGCTCTGTCTTTATTGGAATAAATCAACCACTACTTTACCAGGAGATAAAAGAGACCCAAATAACAGGACTGAATGTAAAATATATCAAAAATTTAAATAAAACCACCTTAAAAGCACACAGTTGTTCGTATTATACGTAACAAAATGGAGTAAACTATTTTTATATTCTTTAAAAGTATTTTTAATCAAAATTTTCTCATGTTTTCCTAATAAATACTACTAATAATGTGATTGTTGTTGAAAGAAATTGTCCTAAAAAGCACTATTTAGCAATAAGTAATTTTGATGTTAATAATTTGGGTTGCTTTCTGTTGTAAACCTTAGAATACTGATGGTCTACTGTATTTGTATCCCTGAAGAGGAAAATAAAATATTTTCGAAAGCTTGGCGTAGCTGAAAAGGTATTAAAAACCTTTTAACCTTAGATATGGGGATATCATGCAACTTCAATACAAGACCTAGAGTCGATTATGGACCGCCTGGAAATCACCAGCAAAAACTATGGATTGACAATTAATAGAGCGAAGACCAAAGTAATGATTGTTAGTCGTAATGAAGATCCAATTTAGTTACAATTACTCAAATTATTTCGGAAAGTATGGACAGTGGAGGACAAGTCGACGTAGTTTATACAGACTTCTCAAAGGCTTTTGACCGGCTTGACCATGGTATTCTGCTTGAAAAACTCTCGAACTGTGGAGTTAGTGGCAATTTATTAAACCTGCTGAAATCTTATTTAATTGGTCGTCAACTGATAGTAAATTATCGTGGTTTTGAGTCGGTCATTATTAATGCTACCTCTGGTGTTCCTCAGGACCGTTATTATTTAACATATTTATAAATGACATCACCAGTGGCCTTACCTCGGCCTCTTTGCTTTATGCTGACGATCTGAAAATATACCGATGCATAGACTCTCTCCATGATTGTGTAACTCTTCAGGATCATCTAAATACTTTAAATCGTTGGTGTATTCATAACTTATATTTGAACACAAAGAAATGTTTTTCTATGTCATTCGCTCCAAAGAAATTACCGGAAAATTTTTTATATAATTTAAACCATAATGATTTTGAAAAATGTTATCGTTTCAAAGATTTTGGTGTAACGTTTGATGGTACCCAATATACGAGATTCACAGTAATCAAATTGAAAAAATCCTAAGACGATTTTTGAAAATCCTCTGGTTTAAATTAGATAGTATTTATCCACCATTGGGTTTCCCTAATGATGTTCTATTGAGAAGATTCAGTATTGTTAGCCTTTCTCGGCGTAGAGAATATGCTACAATCTTGTTTTTATATAAAATCTTGAACAACAGAATTGAATGCCCTTGCACTCTTTCAAGTAATAGGTTCCGTGTGCCATCTCAACACGCTCGCCTAAGCCATTCCCTTTTCTACATGCCTGTTCCAAGAAAAAACTTGTTGATGTACTCGCCGCTATACGTTATGTGCATGAATTATGAAAGGGTCAAACATATAGTTGATATTTTCTGTTGCAGTATAACATCTTTACGTAGATCATGTTTAACTGTGGATTAAGTCTCTCTTTTTTTTTTGTTTTTCTTTAGCTTGTAGTGTAGTTATTAGAATTATTAAAATACTAATTTGATAGATACTTATCTATTTGTAATTGTTATATTTGAATGTTCCTATCCTATAATTGGATTGTTCTGTAGGATAGTTGTATTAAATAAATTAAATTAAATTAAATTAAATTAAATGATCTGTTACACATAAATAAAATTGCTAGTTTCACTGTTGTAGACCATTTCAACTATTTAGGACCCCTCATAATTAACAATGGTGGTTGTGAAGCAGAAGTAAGAAGACGTTTGGCAATGGCTAGAAACTCGACCATCAAACTCACTAAGGTCTGGAAAGATCCAGCTATCACAAAAAATACAAAGTTAAGATTGCTATCCAGCCTTATATTCCCCATAGCAATTTATGCATCGGAAACATGGACTATTAAACAAGCTGACGAAAGACGAATCGATGCATTTGAGATGTGGGCATATCGAAGAATCCTCAGAGTATCATATATCGAACACCGTACTAATGTATCTGTTCTTAAAGAGCTTGGTATAAATGACCGACTTTCAAATAGAATTACTAGATAGGTCCTGAAATATTTTGGTCACATTATGAGGAAAGTGGATGCCATGGCCTTCATAATGGAATGCCTGCAGAACTGCGAAATATGCGTGGTCCAAGATTTATATCTCGGCTAAAGTCCTTCTTACTGGAAAATGCCTTCTACTCGATAGGGGATTTCTACGGGGCCTGATGATCTCTAAGAGAGTGCTGGTTGTGAGATTTCTTTTTAGGTATTGCTGTCATGAACCTGAACCTACCTACATTATCTTGTCTTAAACCAAGGTATACCTAAATACCACTTTTAATTACTTTTGTATTTTTACTGCTCTTAAATATTAAATTTAACATTGTTTTGTCCGACTTTGTACAATTTCTTTGTCTGTCCGTATATTTATGGTGTGTATGATTTATGGTAATCCTACACTATTTTTATTTTTATTATATTTATAATTATAATTATTATACTATATTTGACGAGCCAATGTACATTTTGTTGTATTTAATGGTAATATATATATTATTATTATTATTATTATTATGAAAAGCTTGTAGTAACGGGTAAAAGATCAAGGTGACGGTCCCCGACAAGATGGACCAAGTAAGATGTCTCCTTAATGAATTATTATTTATTTTCACATTATTTACAGTCTAGAAAATTAGAAAAATATTAATAACTTTTCAGTATTTTTCTCATCCATGTGACCTCCTTTGTTTTTAATTACCGCTTTATAGAGTTTCGGCATTCTGTCCAGTAGTTTCTTCAGAGTTTCTTCGGTTATTTTAACCCATTCGCTTGTTAAAGTTCCCATAAGTGATTTTCTGATGTTGGATTGAGTTTTAGAACACACCTGTCCAAATGGTCCCACAGCAATTCGATGGGGTTCAAGTCGGGTGATTGTGGAGGCCAAGTCATCACTTCCAGGACGTCATCGGATTTCCATTGGTCCAAAAGTTCTCTGATTTGTTTAGCAGAATATTTAGGGTCGTTGCCATGCTGAAAAATAAATTTCCCCTGAAAAATATGGGTATGCACGAGTCAAGTCAAGTCGCGCAGCATACTCATATACTTTTCAGTACATTACTGCTTTAAGCATCTGACCAATTTCAGATAAAATATATTTCCATGATGACCGGTTTTCAACGGATAGGTACTGAAACAAAATAATTTTATTTTATTTGTTTATAATTAAATAAATATTTAGGTTGTTAATGTTTGTTTTAAAGTTTTACTACAAAGATGTCTCGCCTTGGAAATTCTAATATTGAAGATGAATATGTGACTGTGTAAGTATTTTTTAGAAAATAATATAAAGAAAAGAATGCTTGAGTATTATATCATATCTATTTTTGAACTCGTATTTTCACAAGCTTTCATGGGACACCTCACTCGATGACCTTGCAAAAAATGCATTTTTTATATCTGATTTTACCCCCTAAAAACTAATCCCTTAAGTCGAAATTTAACTTTTAAAACTACACGGCTCTGATTGGTCCATCAATTCCTACATTTGTAACAAATGTAAACTTTCTATGTAACGCAGTTTCGGAGAAAGTCGGGTGTGACAGACTTACAGATAGACACCGAAGTGTCTGTCTGTCCCATAAGTGTTTCGTACCGAACACTCAACATATTCTGAGTCACTTTTTTACAGACAATGTCAGTAAAATCAATCCAAACTCAAAAACACTGTTTTCCTAATTGAATTATAAGAAGAGCCTGCTGTTAATTTGATAGGATCTGAAGTTAAGTATTCCTTTATATTTTGGGATTGCCTTACTTATTGCCTTATTTATAAAGTAGTGAGAAGGGCTTTTATAATAATATTTCTCTAGTTGAAGTATGTTATACACATTAAAAACATGATTTTTTGTTAACAAATCTAATTCTTTATAATTGATGCTAGAAAGATAACCGATTGATGTTTCATGTTATCGACCATCACGATGATTTTTATTTCAATACTTAAAATATTTCCTTAAGGTTTCCTGTGTACGTATGAGTTAAGTAAAAATTTATTTGATTTTAGCCTTTTCATGTCTCTAAATTGATTAATCTATCACATTTATATCTTAAGCATATCAACAACAGTGTTTAAACACTATTTTTCTACATACCTGACATGCACCAAGCCAGGTTATGAAATATTCAGCTTAAGATGCATTTTTCCCTAGGGACTTTATTTATTTTTTAAGCGTCTTAGTAAAAAAAAAACGATTAATTTGAAAAATTAAAAATGTACACAAGTTTAATCTAAACGTTAGAGTGTAGAGAAATCCAGAATATGATTGTTTTAAGTTACCATGAGATTATTTTTTACCGTATTAAGGGGGAATGAAGGGCAATTTTTAGAACCTGGACATTGCCCTTCCAAAATTTGTCTTTTAGAATCCAAGAGAATTATAAAAACTAATTGCCCCGTGTGGGAAAAACAGGTTAGGAAAACTTCAAATTACAATTTAAGTCATTTATTAGGATACAGTTAGTTTGACAAAATAAATAATTTACTCTAATACTTTTAGAATTTTGTGTTTTAAATTTATTTTAATAATATTCTTTAGCATTTTTCATCTTCTGTTATTATATGCCAGGCTGAAAGCATATTGACATCTGTTTGTTCGTATGTAGATTAAAATTCTCTGTAATTTGTAATTTTGTTGCTTTCATTGGTTAGTCAAAAGATAAAAATTAGGTATAAATACTGCTTAGTATATTTAAAAAAGGTTTATGTTGGGTCAATATTTAAGCAACAGGTATGTTGTTTGAAGTTGAATGTAAGACTGTCTTATTAAAATATATATGGATGAGCTGGTTTTTTCGTGATAGTTACTAATAATTTTGTTTAAAAATTTATCAGTTGTTTCCATATTCGAGTCTCATAGTATGATCTTGTTCGTGACAAACCTCGGAACGTTCGGTATAATTTTTAGGACTAGGATAAAGTAATCTTTAGTTACTACTCAGTATATATCACCACTATACCAAACACTTTATTTTTGCACTCGACGCGCGTTTCGCTAACCATGTTAGCTTCATCAGGAGCGATGATTGACTAGTCAATCATCGCTCCTGATGAAGCTAACATCTTTAGCGAAACGCGCGTCGAGTGCAAAAATAAAGTGTTTGGTGTAGTGGTGATATATACTGAGTAGTATCATTGTGCCAAAGATTCCACATTCCCAACTTAGTTAATCTTTAGTTATTGTGTTAATATTGCCGAGTTTGTTAGTAAAAGAATAAATGACTAGAATTGGTTTTGATGCTGTTTATCAATATTGTCTATATTGTTTTTACAGTTCTAAATATTTCACATTGTAAAAGAATTTCTCGTCTTATTTCCTTCAAACGCGAGGACTTGACAAAAATTGATATTCCCAGCATTCATTGTACCATTATTAATTAGAACAATTTTTTTTAAAAATGTCTTGAGATTCGTTAGATGTTAAAGGTTAAAATGAGTTTATCCTGTACATATTACATACAAAATTTGAATTTATTTTTTTGTATTTACTTAAACCTTTCGCATTATTATTAACACTGGTAAAATTTTCAATTTAATGGTTTTTGTTAAGCTAAAATAAATGTTATATTTAATTACTCTTGATAAATAAAATATATAATTGAACTGAAAAGGTACATCGTACCATAAAGATAATTTAATTTGATCAAATAAAAGTCAATTGCATGCAAAGAGAATATTTTACAAGTGCAAACGTAATTATTTTAATTAAATAGGAACAATAAAAATATAATATGTGTGTTTTGTATTTGAAATACGAAAAGAATAATTAAATAAGTTCTTGTTTTCTGCTAGAAAGCTAATTAAAATAAGCAAATATGAAAACTTCACAGCAGGTTCGCAAAAAACCAATAAAAATAACATTTGTATTAACATCTGACTTAACTAAATTACTTAATTAATTTATTTAATAATAAAATAAAATAACTATTTATAAACCATAAAATAAATAACAAAATCAAAAAATTGGTAAAAGTTCTTACTGAGTATTTCCTCGGCAAATAAAAATTATAAAATAAATACTGAATTTAACTTTTTCAAACGAAGGAATAATTTAATTCCAGCATTAAAACTGAACATACCAAAGGATCAGGACTTTATGATAAGATATTTGCCAAAAAAAAGTCGAGTCTGGAAATGTGTATTCAACTCACTTTTTCATAGCTTTCAAAACGATAAATTTTGGAAAAAAAAGGAATAGTAATTTAATTTTTTTTTTAAATTTTTTTTTATCTAAAATTATAAATCTGTACAAACATTTTTTAATACTTCAAACCATCGGGAAACATCAGGAAGTTATGGAAATAAAAAGAAATAAAATTTGCAAGGGTGCCTCAATAATCGCCCGGCTGGTAGGCGCAGTCGTCGGCAGCATCAAACTCCTCTTCTAGTTTTTTCCTGGCTTAGCTGCGTTTTTTCTTCGTCTCTTCTGACTAACTTTTAAATTTATATTCTGCCTGATAAATTCACCGTTTGTCAACTAAAAACGATGTCTAAATGTCTAAACTGTCACCTTGTAAAAGTTCACTTGGGTTTTCAACCACTTTTTTTCTTCTCCGTATAAGATCGAAAACGTTTCTTAGTTTTTTTTTTAATTCCTTAAGAACGTGGCATAATGATGAATAAAAATAAAACAAAAAATGAAAGAAAAAAACGGAAAATTAAAAAGTCTATCTTTAGCCCAAATTATATATCCACATTTGGGCGGCTATTTGCAGCCATTTTAAAATGTTTTATGCAAATAAAATAAAATTAGTTTTTTTTACATAAAAATTCAATTCTTTCAAATAGCCAAATTTTTGAGAAAAAGGAAGATGAAGTAGGCAAGTTTTTTAATGGAAACTCACAAGTTACTCTACTCCCTTGATACGTTTTTATTTTTGTCTTTATACTCACTAAAAAATCATTGTTTACATTTAAAGTATTCCTTTTTGGCTAAAACTGTTTGAAATATTAAAAAAATATATGAATAATT
Source organism: Pachyrhynchus sulphureomaculatus (assembly GCA_019049505.1). Taxonomy (NCBI): domain Eukaryota; kingdom Metazoa; phylum Arthropoda; class Insecta; order Coleoptera; family Curculionidae; genus Pachyrhynchus; species Pachyrhynchus sulphureomaculatus. The sequence continues at coordinate 122,262,849 of CM032453.1, forward strand.
TGTATATCTATTTATGAATTTCCAGGTTTGTCATAATAAATAAAACGCTATTTTAAATTTAGGAAATGTGTTTTTTTAAACATAGAATTGTCTATAAAAAAATCATTGATTAGCCTAAATGTCTAATCAGTCAGTAAGTTCTATCCTCTTGCTATAATCAATTCGAAATGTTATTTGTGTTTTAAAGTATTCATGTAAACTAATATTTTATTTGAAACTTTGTGTTTCTGTATAGAAATGAAAAATAACGAGCGACTTATTTAATCACATTTCAGACTTCTAGGGATATTTTAATGAATTATATAAACTTCGTGACACAAAAATTATCTAAAGGGCATATAACATATTATATTGGAAACTACCCTGTTTTAACTCCTTACCAAATTCATTACATCTCTTGGATGAGTTATTTAAAATAATTTTTAGGAAGTAGAATTGCTTTCAACTTTCAAGTTAGTAGAAACGTTTAGTAAGTCACACGCCAACAATGTTATTTTTATCTAATTCCGAAATCATTCGGCAATTTTAACTAAAATTTTTTAGGAAACTTCTAGGGGTTATAATAATAATAATAATAATCTTTATTGTCTAACAGATATACCATTTACAAGACAATTAAGCATAAATAACATAATACAAAGGAGATAGAGATATAAAAGAAAAGTAAAGTACTAGTATAGAACAAAAGAGACAGGTATCATAAAAATCACATAGAAATTAAATAAAACTGGAAAATTAAAACTAAAATGATACACTTGGAATAAATACCTATACATGCAACAATTTATTTTTTTAAGCATTTGGCAAATTGCGCAAATGACAGGTTGTTCACGTCAATGTCGTTACAAGTACTGTTGAAAACGCTCATAGCTTGAAACAATGGTGTTTTGATGAGAAAATTAGTTGATGCAGTAGGTAAATAGAAAACAGGAGAGGTTCTGACCAATCTATTAGGAACATGAAAGTTTATATATAGAATTTCTCCTGTGTCGCTCGAAAAAGTAATGCTGACGTTTCACCGATCATCCTGCCAGCTTCTTCAGGGCCGGCAGGATGCTCGGCGAAACGTTAGCATCATTTTTTCAATCGAACACAGGAGAAATTTAGAAGAATAGTGCGTAATTTTAATTGCAGTTGCCCCACAAAGGTGTTAGAAGTCCTTTGGTTCTTAGTAACAGTTTTACAAAAAAAAAGTTGATATTTGGAGTTGGAGTTGGTTCTTGATGTAAATAACGTAACTTCAACCTTTTGAAACCACTTATCTAAAAGTGGTCGTTCTTAAAATGCAAATAAACACATATACATATATACAGGCTTTCAATTACACATATATAGAGATGGAGATATGCATGTTTAGGTGCAATGACGGTGATATGGTTAGCTGATGAAATTATGCATATTTTAGGCAATTAATAATGACTAGTCTATAGACGCAAACTAAAAAATAAAATAAGAACTTAAAAACTCTCACTAAAAAATTTGTGTCTTGTAAGTTTATGCCACTAATCTCACGAAGTCGCAACGCTTTTTTAATATTATACTTCAATTTGCAAAATTTAGGTTTTATAATTATGTTATAACGAGGGTGAATATGAACAAAGAAAGATATTTTTCGCCCAGATTTTAGCACATTTGATGGCTAGTCATGTAGAGTGTGTTTCTTAAAGAGAATTGAAATATATATATATATATATATATATATATATATATATATATATATATATATATATATATATATATATATATATATAAAATTATTTATATACTTTACTCGCATTCAGTCCTGTTAGACTTAAAAATAATAAAACAAAACCCAATTTTCAAATTCCTCGCCTTCAAGAATACTAGAAAGCATGTATAATGCACGTACAACACCCTTCTCCACTCCTTTAGCCCATTGTGTAACATATTTGACTATAAATAATTTTGCCTAAAATGTGATCATTATCCCAAACGAAAACTAAGAAAAACTCTCATAATGATATAGAAAATATCCAAAGACTTCCTTTAAAGGGATATTGCTTCAAAGGTTTAAGTTCCATTCTTACTTCAAATAATATATGTGTACCAAACTTGAAATGTCTTAAATATCATTTCGTTCGAGAGTTATCGTGCCAACAGACGAGCTAACAGCCAGATTGACACATCGATGGAAATGAGGTACTATTTTTCTAGTGGTCTAAGGACTGTAAAACCTTAAGGAATGCAAAAATGGCCTGGAAGAACCAAGGAAAGTAAGAATGGCAATGGATATCTTGAACGAATTTTGAAATATTGTATATTTGTGTTTTCAACACTTATATTTTCTTTCCGGGATATAGCGTATCCAATGTTTTAAATTTAAACCAAAACTATCCTTTTGTTTTTATTATCTTTCCTTTTCTTTAATAAAATGATTGACATTACACCATCACATGATATATGATGATATCATGTAGAAGTTATCACATAAAGATAAAATCTCAATTTTACACACTGAAGCGTAGTATTAAGATGCTAATCTAATCCTTTAATTTTTGTGTACAAAACAGTTTACCAAGTGAAGTCTTTTAAATTGTATTATAATATATAAAACATATATAGTTCTTTTAGGCATTTAGTAATTACTCAAAATATTAGAAACATTGAAACTTTACAATAATTTCAAAATATGTTATAGTTGTTCATTTTAGTTACTTTCTGGTGCGACATATTTCACAATTGCTTGATATGTTAATACTTTAACTCTTAATAATCAAATGTGTAATAAAAACATTACCACGTTAAAAAAGATTGTCGTATTTTCTTGTGTCTCTATAATTAAAAGACGCTCATAATTTTATGGGTAAAAATACAGTAATAATAATAAAAGAACTGTTATTAGTAATGTTATATTAAATAATATAAAAACCGGTTAAGTGCAAGTTTGACTTGGTTCCTGACATGTATATATCTTAAGATTCAATATGTATTTTTACGTTTTTTCTTGGTTAATAATGTATAATACTCATAGCATCTCAGCTACCTTATAACCAATAAGTTAATCTGGCTCAACCTAGACTCTAGTAAGTGCAAAGAAAAAATTAAAACAAATATTTTTTAAATATATAATAAAAGACTGTTTTTAGTCAATTTCCACTGGTTTATTTAAATTGCGATGACGCGTTTCGCTGTCGATGCAGCTTCTTCAGATCTACATTTTACACAGTGTAAAATGTAGATCTGAAGAAGCTGCATCGACAGCGAAACGCGTCATCGCAATTTAAATAAACCAGTGGAAATTGACTAAAAACAGTCTTTTATTATATATTTATAATGAATTTCCATCAAGTATACAACAATCCAAAATATTTTTTACCTAAATATTTGCTTAAATATAAACAAAATAAAATAAAAATTATATCTCGGTTCAAGAGCGACTTGCCACTCCACTTTATGAAGACTATTCTAACATTTTTTCAAAATTTTCTGATCAGTACTTTTCGATATAGGGTGGAGAGACGATTTTTGGTCATTTTTTAAAAATAATACAAAGAAAACTGTGTGTAAGTATTACATCATATATATTTTTGAACTCGTGTTTTCACAAGCTTTTATTTGACACCCCACTCGATGACCGACTTCACCCCCCAAAACTAACCCCTTAAATCAAAATTTAATTTTCAAAACTATACTGCTCTGATTGGGTCATCAATTTATATTTGTGCCAAATTTCAACTTTCTATGTCAAATAGTTTCGCAGAAAATCGGGTGTGTCAGACGGACACCGAAGTGATACCCTAAGTGTTCCGTACGGAACACTAGAAACGAACGTGTTTCTTCAACATACTTTTCAAAATGTTTCTTTTGGCAGAAAAAATAGGTTATTTTTAGATGACCGTGTAGTTATGAAAACGTAAAGCATCCCAAAAAGTAAATTTTAGTCATGTTGATAGACAACCCCAAACGCAGACCAATTTCGTTATTCTTTCTATTTTTCTCTCGACTAATAACAACAAGTTTTAACCTAAATTACGTCCAATCGAGAAAAATGTTCAGTTTAAATTCGAACTACCCACGTATATTGTGACCAATCAACTTTGACACGTATCTATCTATTCCAGTTATCTTGTCTCAATACAATTTCTGTGTCCAACATCAAACAATTCACGCCATGTTATTGGAGTTAATAGAAGTTCAATCGCCATCGACGTATCTCGGCGGAACAAACAGAGATTCCGCGTTATGTTCTCGCTCGTAAATCATCTTGACCCGATATTCGGGCGTGAAATCATCTCTATACTCCCCAACGTTTGAGCAATCAGTTGGGAAAACCAGCGTCCACTCGTGCCTATTTTTATTGTTCTTTTATTATTATTTTTTTCACGAAACAAAATATTAGATAATTGGTAACATAAATTAAATTCAAATTTAATTTTACATTTTTATTAACGAAGTATATGTACAACATTTTCACAGGCCACATTATGTAAAAAATAAAAAATAAATTAAAAATAGTCCACTTAGACAACACATGAAATTAATTATTTAAAATGACGATGTATCGAGACAAACATTAAATAACTAAACTTGCTCATATATAAATAGTCAAAACCAAGTATCAGACAACTATCTTGCAAGTTAGTGTCTTTCTAGAACTAGCAAAGTTCGGTAAAATTACTGCTCAGGTCTCCCCATAAAATACCTTTCTTTTTCAGAAACACTTATTTTATTTTTCCAAATGCTTTCGTACTCAACTGTTTAATTTTATTGGGCACCTCACATGGATGTGATGTATTAGTGCGATGTATATTCCTAGCATACACCGCTCTGGAAGGAATTAAACAGGCTAAATCCATCGAACGGTTTCTCTAAAAGTTCAATCAGGCGAATAGCTTTCTTTTGAATGAATACAACAAATGCAGTAATGTGGGAGCGGTATTCTATCGTTGAACGAGCTTGAGCATTGTACAGAATTAACAGTTGTGAAGTGTAAAGCTTTCTTGTTCGAAATCAAATTCCCAGCTTTTGAGAAGCTCTCTTTGCTAACATGTTAACGTTAACTTTTTTTAGAAAAATTTGTAAGGTCAAATTCTATTTGGTTAGTGTCAAGGATAGAATTTCTTCAAAGTGTTTGTTAAGTTGAATGACTTCCTTTTGTCTGCAGATCTTTTGCATGAGTAAGTGATGTTCGAGCGTTCAAAGTAAATGAAGAAATAAGGGTACTGTCATTTATTAAGCTGTAGATTGTATTCCTGTTTGTTTTCAGCAGATTGTTAATGTGAATGTGAAAGAGAGTAGAAGACCGTATGGAGCCTTGTGGCACACCGGCGTTGATAGTGAAGGTATTAGAAAGAAATCCGTCGACTGCCACTCGTAAAGAATGCTCTCTGAAGAAACACGAGAGCCATAAACAAACCTTTTAGACATACCATAAGAGCTTACTTTAGCAAACAATCCGTTCTGTCAAACACGGCCGAACGCCTTGGATATATCAAGTGCAACTGTTCGAGATTCTCCAAAATGTTTAATTGCGTTTGTCTAAAATAAGTTAGAAGATCTCCTGTTAATCTTTGCTTACGAAAGCGATATTGTTGGTCGTTATTAATATTAAAACATTCTAGATATTTTAGAAGATGCTGATGGCCAGCCTTTTCCATAACTGTGATATTATTGAAGGCAGCGCTACCGGTGGGTAGTTGTTTGGTAAGGTTTTTTTTGCCTTTTTTGGGTATTGACTAAACTGTAGGGCATTTCCAGCAGGTAGGAAATATTCCTTTTTTATAGGATAGGTTAAAAAGTCTACAGAAAACTGTATGTTGGCTTTAAGTACTATGGCAGGTATTCCGTCAGCGCCAGAAACTTTTTTGGTGTCTAGCTTCATTAAAATAGGTTTGTGGGAATAGTGGGTGATATTTTTCCTTGATAGTTGACAGTAGAGTGTGAAACAAAGAGTTCAGCTCACAAGTTGGCTTCCTGAACAGGTGTTGTAATAGTATTAGTATTCTTCATTAATTGTTCTATAGAATTCTTGATAACTTCATAGCAAAAATATATGATTTTTTTTATTGTTAAGTTATTAAAAACTATTCATTTGCAAGTATGGAACTACTTTTCCTAATTTATGCTGATCCTAAATTATTATTGGTTATTTTAATCAATAACTTTAGAAATTAAATGAATTATTAAATAATAATAAGAAATAAATGAGTAATAACTACATTAATAATAGTATAGATCTCTTAAAAAAAATAGTAGCTACCATATCTGGTTCTGGGCCTACAACTCATGTAATAATCTGTTTATCAGGATAAGTTATAATTTCTAGCCTCGGTATATTCAATATTTTGTATTAGAGCATATCTCTTTTACATTTTTTTCAAAATTAAGTACTATTTTTTTCTACATTTTAAAATTTGAATATAAATTAGTTTAATAGACTCCGAGTTAAACTTAGTATAGATAGATGGACAAAAGAGCATTGCTAACGGATTTAATTTTCGATGGAATTATAAAAACTGAGCATCACCGGGCTCTGACAATTATTTTTTTTCCATATATGCCTTTATTATGTTGGGAATGTGGAATTTTTGGCACAATGACACTACACAGTATATATCACCACTACATCAAACACTTTATTTATGCACTCGACGCGCGTTTCGTTAACCATGGTAGCTTTATCAGGAGCGATGATTGCGTCAAGTCAATCATGGCTCCTGATGAAGCTAACATTGTTAGCGAAATGCGCGTCAAGTGCAAAAATAAAGTATTTGGTGTAGTGGCAACATATACTGAGTAGACTTATAAAGTCTTTCTCTATAGAAAATTAGAAAACTAATTTTTTAAACTTTGTAGTTTCGAAAATGACTTAAATAACGAGCTTAGTAAGCCTCAAGCATACCTTCATTTTAGTAACTACACTGTGCGTTAATTATAAGATCCTTTGCACACTGGTACACTTCCGATATGATTTCTTGAGTCTCACAGGCATTGTTCTTAAATTAAAAAAGATTCTTTGTAAGTGTGACATTGTCACGGTGTCACTCTTGATGTGTTTAGGAAGAAAAAAACGACAGAAGATGAATAATGGTTTTAGTTTCAATAAGCAATTGAGGAGAACATTATATAGAAGTAAGGAAAAATCGTAGATGTTAGGTAGTTCATTTCTTACAGTAAGGTTTCTACGCTGATCATATGGGTTTGCCAATGAACGTCTTAAACTTGAGGACATCTTTTTAAGTAAAGCAGTGTTTATAAGACCGTTAAATTTAATTTAGGGTTTTTACTGTTTTTCTCCTTGTTATACTATATACTACTTTTTTCTTTAAATTGTCCTGGGTAATATCCGTAATAGTAACGTAGACCGGAAGTGTTGGTTAGATAAATATTTGCGGTCCTCAGGACGTGTCAATTGAAATAAGTCAGCTTACGAATCTCGAAGAATAGAGATTCCTGAAGATTCTTTTTGCTATGTTAAGCGAAACGTTGACACGATCTAATCTCAAGAACCACTAGTTCTCATATTGGTATACTTTTACTCTATACGAGTTTCAGCAATATAACCTATATTGTACCATATATACGATATACATGAAATTGGGTTTTGCTCGTTAATAAATCAGTCAATCAATTTATTAGATAAAAACTGCCTATATCTATACCTAACTCGTAATAACATATTTTTTTGGATATTTTCTATTATTCATTAATCCTGTTTTTCTTCCGTTATGTATTAAAGTTAGAATTCAACTTCTGTAAACTTTTCAAACGTCCCAGTGAAATTAATCTTGAAATTTTTGATTCCACGATAATTTCTAAGTAAAAGTCATTGCGATTGCTGCGGTGATTTACTCTACCCAGCAAATCGTTGAAATGGTGCCAGTATCCAAAGGCAGTTAGTATGTTATAATCGTCCACCCATAAAGTAACTCATCCCCTTCATCGGTCTGAAATGACTAAAGATTTGTCGTAGATAAATACTAGATGAAATATACGTATTAGGCTTTAAATACCCAAGATTAATGTGTATGTTACGTGATATTCAACTAAAAATGAAAAACTATTTTCGAATTTTTTTGGAATTATTCTATGATTATTGATAACTAGCACAGAAAGTATAGCTTAGAGATAGCTATTCTTTCTGTATAATTAGTCAGCGTAGATCATTTCCCATTGTCAAAAACGTATACGTATATACACGAAGTTTGGTAGTTCTGATTTTGCTGTGCTACTTAAAACGAATGCTTGAAGGAGATATGATCGACAAAAAATGTGAATTTGGAGAAATCGAAAATTGATCTTTCTTGAAAGAATTGTCTGCTAAAAAAATTTACGACATTAACGAAACGATGTCCTTCCTATGCCACTATCAAAAATTGGGTTACGTATTCCAACAAAGGAAGAACTGAGATCAGTGATGAACATCCTTTTGTGCATCTACTCGAGAGAATGTTGGGCTGTATAGTAGAGACTCTTAACTATTCATAGTTTTGTGTTTTTCACAATGTCAATTGATGTATGAGAAAAGTATAAGCCAAATGGATCTTTAAATGTCTAAATGCCGACCATAAACGACTGAGAGACACAATATCCAAGTTGATCTGCAGCAGTTTTGAAGAGGTAACTATGGATGGAACGTGGATGCATCATTATGATTCAGAGCCAAAGGGGCAGTCGAAAAAGAGAAAACATGTTGCCTTAACTCGCTCCAAAAAATTTCGTTTACAGAACTCAGCAGGAAACGTTCCTGCTTCCGTCTTTTGGGGCAAGGATGGGATACTTTTTACAGATTACTTGGAATACGGAAAAATAGTGAGTGGAGAATATTATTCTTCATGAGCTAAACTTCTCCAAAAAATTGTCAAGAATCGCTCAGGGAAAGGAGTGCTGTTTTTGCAAGACAATATAGCCTTGAGTTGATTGATTATCTCCCATATTCCCTTGATTTAGCACCATCGGGCTATTATCTATTCTAAAAAACTGAACAACCATTTGAAGACACAAATTTCGTTCAAATGAAGAAGTAGTAACGTTTAAGACTTTTTGTAAACCATGATGAAGAATTTTTTTTTGATAGGTCTAGACTTACTTTATAACCGTTGTACTAACTGTAAAAAGTTGAAAGGAAATTACGTTCAACAAACAATTTCTGTTTTTGATATTTGGTTGTTCTTTCTATGCTAAGCTATCAATTTACCTTTGTACTTTTAACCACCTGCTGGCTATTCTAGTTAGCTTTTATTTTACAGTACCAATTATTTTACCATAAAAAATATTATTCTTGATAAAACTATGTCCAAATATATTTTAATTATTTAAAATTGCTAAAAGCTTTTAAAGTTATGTATATTGTAGTTTTAGTGAAAATATAACCATTATGTCCTTTCCTGTTTCAGGTAAGTTTCAACATAATGGAATACCGTAAGAATGTATGCCGAAACGCTTTATGTTTTCTGGCTTCTAGCGAATGAAATTAATGAGCAACATCTTAGTTAGCAGTGACAAAACGGTAATTTAAGGTATTTATGTATATTCCTTCAATTATTTTATGAAGCTAGATCAGTTCATTTATCATTTATTACCTTTCCAATTTTCTTCTTTTTAAGATCTTATTTCTATGACTTTGTTTTAAACTGTGTCAGAAAAATGGTCCCTTTCTGACATAAATAATATGTATATATATATATATATATATATATATATATATATATATATATATATATATATGGTAAGATATAAGGAGTACTCGTACTTGGTACTACATCGGAGACAGAGACGCTGCAGTCATACATGTCGACAGATTGGTAAGCAGATTGTCAACACTTCACCGCAGGCAGCACGATCTTTCGAGGAGTGGATGGAACCAGATATGTCTAAGGTGGATTCAGGCATATGTGGTTCAATGTAAAACAGTTGAAAATAGGACGAAGGCCCATATTTCAGCAGTCTATCCCCTGTTCTGGCATAAGAACTAGGAAATTCTGTCCTCTAGCTTGTCGATCCTAGCCCGAGTGTTGAGCCGTGATATGGCGAAACGCGTCTCGGGATGGATTTGACGAATAAGAATAGTGGGTAGGCTATTGAAATATGGGCCTATGTCCGTTTTCAGCTATTTTACTTGGAACTATCCCTCGAAAAATCACGGTGTGATGGTGAAGTGTTGGCAATCTGCTAACCGCTCTGTCGGAATGTGTACCAAGTACGAGGTATACGTTATATCTTACCATTAGGGGCCATACTAGCGTAAGTGCTCGGAAATGCTGTTCTCTGGTTTGTTGATCCTGGCCCGACTGATGAGCTGTGATACGGGCGAAAACGCGTCTCAGGATGAATTTGACGAATAAGAGAATAGTCGGTAGACTGCTGAAATATAGGCCTTCGCCCTTTTTTTCATAGAACTATATATATATATATATATATATATATATATATATATATATATATATATATATATATATATTAATATAAAAAAACAAAAGTGTTCGATGGTAATTAGAACAGATTTAAATTTTACATATTTGTAATGAATTTTGTGGGCAGTGACTTTGTACTATGCTACTAACAGTGGTGAAAAATATTTAACCGAATCAAGAATTTCGAAAAAAATAATTTGTAGTAACTTTCAAACAATAATGACAAATATTTATTCTGAACAAATAATAATTTGATACGCGGTAGAAATTACAACACTAATAGCTAAATTAAGTATATATTAAATTGGAAATATATTAAAAATTTAATTTAGTGGATTGTTTTTTATGGTATAAATGTCAAAATGATAATTTTTAAAATATTCACCTGCTTTCAGTATGTTTATTTCAAAATCAGACTTTGACTAATTTGACACGTAGCTAAGATAATAAGCGGAAAGAGAGTAACCAAACATGTTTAAAATTTTTCACCCTCTGTATATGCGACTGACAAGCAGATGTAGGTGACAAATAAAACATAAAACAAACATCGTCTTATCAGATTAAAAATATAGTCGTATTACTACCAAAGAAGGAATAAATACAAAAACGCTACCTTAAAAATATTGATTTGATAATATGGAAAAAAAGATTTAAAATTCATTCGTGTCAAATTTGACTGACACAGTTTCTTTCTTGTTCCTGTATAATTAAAATCAGACGATACTGATTTAATACTTATACTTTTAAAAATATTTCAAGCTTTACAAAATGTAAAAGTTCCAATTATTACCAGAGTTATAAATGATTTCAAGTCAGAGTGGCAAAGTACTCTTGAGAGTAGGCCCTCATTTCAGGTAGTAAGCGGTCAGGTGCAAAAGGACAAAGCCGTGACAAAAGGTATTGCTGAATATGTCAATTCATTAGATTTTCCAAAGTAGTGCCTTATGACGAGAATTACTTCGGAAAAATAGGGAAATTAAATATAACTTAGACTTTCTGAACATTCAACGTTGTTGAATCAGTTTTCTTTGTAACGCAGTAGGGTACAGATCGCTAAATCTATTACAAAATAAAGTTTGTTTAAATTCGAAAAAATTGTAAAAATGTCAATGTGCATTAATAAAAAAGGCAGTAGAGAAGTAGTTGGACGTGCTTATCAGAGTAGATATAAAAGAAACTACCCGTTGAATCGCTTTTCAATAGAGAAAGAGGAAACTTGCACCAGTACATCTGCAAAAAAACTAAAGACCCGTGAAAGCTTTGATTTTGGAGTTACTGCAGATTTTAGATACAGCTTAATTAACTTAAGAATGTATCTTTAAAGTTAACGAATTTGCTTGTGGCCAATTTTTTCTTATTTAAAAACCCTCATGGATTTTTTTAAACAAAAACTTAGTTAACAAAAAATTAATAAGTTTTAAGAGAGATTTGTCTGTGTCGTGTAAAATAATAACAAAGTTGTTTAAAAAAGAATCTAGGGTACCTATAATAAAGTCAATATTATGTACGGGTAGTTTCATGGAACTTTGAGTACTCTAGAAAAATAATAACTTGTTCACCTACCTTACCTATGAGGAATCTCCTTTAAAATATTCTTAATTATTTAATACAATTAATACAATACTAACGAATATTTAAAACTGTTGTTATATATTAAACTAGCCGTGTCCGCGGCTCCGCTCTCGTAGACTTGATTCACTACTATTGTCACTGCTTATTCCTTATGTTACCTAAAGTAATAATTATTTCTTCTTATCTCCCATTATTTCTCCTTATCTCCCATTATCTCACCTTATTTCCCATTAGCTAGGCTTATCCCGACTTATCTCGCAATATTTCTTCTTATCTCCCATTATTTCTCCTTATCTCCCATTATCTCACCATAACTCCCATTATCTAGACTTATCTCCGCTTATCTCCCATTATTTCTCCTCATCTCCCATTATTTATACTTAGCTCCCATTATCTTACCTTATCTCCCGTTATCTAGGTTTATATCGAATTATACAGAACATATGTATAAATTTATAAAAACACGTAAATCGAATAAGTGGTTCTCAAGTGATAAGCGCACTAACGGGCAGACAGACAGAGAGACGTTGCATTTTATATACATTATATTCTTTGCAACATGATATTGTTCCATATTTAATGGTTTAGGCAGTGTATTGCAAGAGAACGCGCTAACGGTAACCTTTTTTTTTTTCCGACTTGATTCACTATTATCGTCACTGCTTATTCTTTATGTTACCTAACGCAATAAAATATATCCTATAACTTGGCCAGAGAACATATGTGTGTTTTAAAAAAAGCACGTAACGCACTAACGGACAGAGAGACAGATAGACAGACAGAGAGACGTTGCATTTTATATATATTATAGATAGAAGATTATAGATAACCTGGCCAGAGAACATATGTATGTTTTAAAAAAAAAAAAGTACGTAAATCGGATAAGTGGTTCTCCAGTGATAAGCACATTAACGGACAGACAGACAGAGATGCTTTGCATTTTATATGTATATATATATATATATATATATATATATATATATATATATATATATATATATATATATATATATCATAGATGGAATAAAATATATATCTATAACCTGGTCAGAGAACATATATATGAATTTAAAAAATTACGTATATCGGATAAGTGGTTCTCGAGGGATAAACACACTAACGGACAGATAGACAGACAGACAGACGTTGCATCTATAATATATATAAAATGCAACGTCTCTCTGTCTATCTGTCTGTCTGTCCGTCAGATAGACAGACAGACAGACGTTGCATTTTATATATATTATAGATATAGCTTATTATTATTATATAACCTGGTCGAATAATATATGTATGAATTTAAAAAAAGACACGTAAATCGGATAAGTGGTTCTCGCGTGATAAACGCACTAATGGACAGACAGAGAGACATTTCATTTTATACCTATTATAGATTATAGATTATAGATATTCTCTGCTACATAATATTGTTCCATATTTAATGGTTTAGGCTGTATATTGCAAAGGAACGCGCTAGCGGCAAACTTTTTTCCGACTCCATTCACTATTATCGTCACTGCTCATTCGTTATGTTACTTGTCGTAATAAAAATATAGCCTTTAACCTGGCCAGAGAATATATGTATGTTTTAAAAAAAAAGTGCGTAAATCGGATAAGTGGTTCTCCAGTGATAAGCGCACTAACGGACAGACAGACAGAGAGACGTTGCATTTTATATATATTATAGATGTAATAAAATATATATCTATAACCTGGTCAGAGAACATATGTATGAATTTAAAAAATCACGTAAATCGGATAAGTGGTTCTCGAGGGATAAGCTCGTTAACGGACAGACAGACAGACGTTGCATTTTATATATATTATAGATATCGATTATTATTATTAATATATAACCTGACCAAAGAATATATGTATGAATTTAAAAAAAGACACGTAAATCGGATAAGTGATTCTCGCGTGATAAACGCACTAATGGGCAGACAGACAGACAGAGGGACATTGTATTATATATATATTATAGATTGTAGATATTCTCTGCTACATAATATTGTTCAATATTTAATGGTTTAAGTTGTATATTGCAAGGGAACGCGCTAGCGGCAAACTTTTTTCCGACTTCATTCACTATTATCGTCACTGCTCATTCCTTATGCTACCTATTGTAATAAAATATAGCCTATAACCTGGCTAGAGAACATATGTATGTTTTAAAAAAAAAAAAGTACGTAAATCGGATAAGTGGTTCTCCCGTGATAAGCGCACTAACGGACAGACATACAGACAGACAGAGAGACGTTGCATTTTATATATATTATAGATTATATTTAAGTATAAAAATATTAAAATGTGCGTAGATTTAGTGTGACAATAAAGTGATACGTGTTATTTTTGTTTATTATTCGTAATTTAGAAGGTTTAATGAAATATCATGAAAAATCTTATCGGGGCTTGGCGGATAAAAATATGAATATTTCAAGAAGGTTTATTTCAATTTTTCTGACAGATATATATCTATGTTTTTCTATAAATTTAGATATAGTTTAGGACAGATAGTGAGTGATGAACGATTTAGAGGAAGGCATGGGTAGTTGCGCTCATGAAGATCGGCAAGCAAGTAAACTGCGTCCAAAAACTTCCGCCCGGTGTCCTTGTTGTGTCAAACCTTTGAAGATACTGGAGCGTCTTGTATTCAACCGTACAGGCAATATCTTGGAAAATTCATACTCCAACAGGCTGGCTTTAGGCCTGGGAAATCATGCAGTGGCCAAATCACGAATACCACCCAATATATTGAGAACGGTTTTTCGATCAGAAAAGGATCACAGGCGTCGCTTCCATCGCCACCTTCGATACCGTGAATCACAGAAGACTTCTAAAGAAAATATGTGACCTAACGAGAGATTACCAGCGTACGTCGTTAAATGGTACTTCACTCCAACACAGAAGGTTCCATGTCTGCCTCTAAGGAAAAAACAGCAGATGGTGAAATTAAAGGAATGGTCTGCGCCAGGGAAGTATCCTGTCACTGCTTTTCTACAATGTTTACACATATGACCGAGAGTGTCGAACCTTACAAAAATATTCATCTTTGCCGACGATTTAGCGATGGCTATGCAGGGTATTAGTTTTGGAAAGGTTGAAGCAAAGCTTACGCAAGCAGTAAATGAACTATCCTCTTACTACGGCGCCAACCACTTGAAGCCCAATCCAAGTAAAACCCAGGTGTGTGCATTTCAGCTTAACAACAAAAACGCCAGAAAGGAGATGAGCATCCCGTGGAGAGATGAACGACTCCAGTATTGCCCGAATTCAAAATATCTAAGTGTTACACTGGACCGCACCTTGGCTGTCAAGCAGCATTGCATGAATATTAGGGCTAAAGTCAGGGCTAGAAACAATGTGGTAGTAGGAACTGATGAGTAAACCCTGGGGTGTAAATCCGCTCACATTGAAAACCTCTGCCGTGACTTTATGCCTCTCTGCTTCGGAGTATACGGCACTGGTCTGGAGAGGGTCAGCGCCTGCAAATCAAGTGGACATCGCGGTTAATGAGTCTGCACGTATCATAACTGGATGCCTAAGGCCGACCGAAACAAAGAATCTATACCCGCAGAATTTCTTCTATTTTCGAGCTTTTGAACTGTCTAATGTCTTCTTTGATCATTTTCTTTATTTTTTTTTGTCTATTGCTGCTAATTATAATCTACCGTTTGTAGGATAATTCCTTAATTTCGTTATATTTTGTATCTCCTTACTTAATTTTTGTGTTTTTTTTTTCGATGTTGCTATTCGTTTTGAAGTCATAAGTAGGCTGTTGGTTATTTGTCTGTTTAGTTCATCAAGTTCTGTTTGGTAGTTTGTGTGTTTTATATAATTTTCCATTACTTGTCGATATTCGTCAGTGTTTTGTTTTATTATTTCTGTTGGTGTCTTTATCTTTGTATGCGTTATCAACCTACGTCTCTCCTGCTTCAGATTTATTCTTATTTTTGCTCTGAGCATCTGATGGTCACTGCCAATGCTTATCGCATGCATGACTATATATATATATATATATATATATATATATATATATATATATATATATATATATATATATATATATATATATTATTTCCCCACACCAGATTATAATAGCTTTAGTCCTTTTAAAGTTGCTACGGAGGTGGATTATTATTTGAGATATTAAATATATATCACCTTGCACAGAGGAAGATATTATGCTAGCAAAAGACGTAGTAGTATTCGCTGAAAATTACTGGAAATACTGTGTTTGACCGGATACAAAAAATAAATAAGTAAGTAAAGATCGAAGAAAACATTTTCTTCTTTATTTATTCTAGCCTACTGGTTGGATCTCTTTATGACAAGAGGAGGAGTGTCCTAAATGTGGATTATAATGATCTCTGAAAATCAATATTATATATTAAAAAATAGATGTTAATTGAATATTCCATGTTAAATATACAAGTCATTAGATAAATGAGCGTACATACAATGCTAACAGAAATGAGAAAATTTAAATAAATTTTCTATAATGTAGTGCATATCATAACACTTTTAGCTGATTCTAAATTTAATATATATTTAGATATTACTGCTCAACTATCGTAATCTTTATGTATGTTAGTCTATATAGACTTCCAGACCGACGCATTAAATCTCGCGAATATATTGACGTATGTTTGTCTTCCAAATACCTGAAAACTATTAATTGATTTTAAAGAAAACTTTTTGTTTTTGATCAGCATTTTTTTTTCATGTTGGATACCAACTCTTCTTTCTTTCTCTCTGCTAACTTCCCACTTTTTAGATTTTTTTTTTCTTTTTTTGGCAGCATCCCTTGTCCGAGACGTATCTATTTACAGTAAACTCTCTACCTTTTACTTAATAAAAATAAAATATTGGTAGTTGCAGACGTTTCGCCAAAGTTTTATTTAGCATTAGGTTACTGGTCTGTGGTAACACTCGACTGGCTATCAGTAGGTATTTATAATGACAAATGAGACTCTGGCGCATTGTTTGTGACTACCTAGTCAGAAGAATACTGATGAACGGATGTTCTCACAGACCCATAAGGTAACATTTTTCCATCCTTCAATCCAAATAAAAAACAAATAGGCGAGCCTGTTTTGTACCGACTTTAAGTTTTGCTTATTTTTTTGATTACATTTTATATAGTACGAAGTGTATCATATTACAACTTTCATACTTTTTTTTCACTTTTGGTTTGGAGTGGCGATAACTGAGATTGCTTCAGCTAATTATAATTTCTCTTATAAGCAGTTAGATACCAACCTCCTAAGAAAGAATTTACTATTTTATTGTTTTTAAATTTGTTTTTTTTTGTATTTACTTGTGTATTATTTAGCCTGTATTGGCATTTGTTGGTATAGTATATTATTGAACTGACTGACATTTTACTTAAATTTAATTTTAGTTATTGACAAACTAGTTTGGATCTAAATTTTATTTACAAAGAATTTACCATGTAATGATCCATTTTCCCTAATCATAAGAAGAAGCCTATATATATATATATATATATATATATATATATATATATATATATATATACATATATATATATATATATATATATATATATATATATATATATATATATATATATATATATACATATACTATATATATATATATATATATATATATATATATATATATATATATATATATATATATATAAGAGGAAGGTTAGTAAAAGGACTTACTGGTCACAACTAAGAGAGTTTTTTTTCACTTAGGGATAGCCCTTAGGATTACAGAATGAACAAAAAGGTCTTAAAGTTCTTAGTAACTGTAGTTTTATTCTAAAATCCAGCTTTTGATGCCAATTCGTACATCATCTTCAGGACCTAGGAAACAGAAAGAATCCTTATCAGGTAAGAGTCAATTGAAAGAATATATCATATTTAAGCAAGAAAAACAGACAGCATCCTATCATACTTTATGATATTTATAAAAATAGAGATATTGAATTAGAAAGGTTACTTACACATAATTTTAAAAACAATAATTGTTACCGACGTTATTTTTCTACACATAAATTCACAACAATAAACATAAGTTTGTCATTTAAAATTATTTTTAAATTAGATAAAACTCATAGTCAGGAATTAAGAGAATTTTTAAAATTTTTTACAATTTAAAAGTTACAAAACTTTTTGTCCCAGCTGACACGTGCTCGGACATTTTGAAATAATCTAGTAATTTTAATTTGTAAAGTTGTCAGTGCTGCCGGAAACTAAAACTTGCGTGTTGGTAAATTATTAACCAAATGTCAAATTAAGATCGTTCAAACGGATGAAAAATAAAGGAAAATTAGAAAAATGGAAAATGCATTATCAACATTTAAAAAAACTCTAGTGTAGGAATCATGAGTTCTTATTTTTTTAGTATGTTCTTGGGACAATACATATGTGTAAATGGAACTTAAGCCTTCGACGTATTTTTTATGGTTTAGACTATTCTGGCAGTTTTTTATATAGCACATTTCCAAAACATTCCGTCTGAACATGTTTCTTTCAGTGTCGAAAATGAAGGTTTCGTTATAATGGACTTTATGATCGTATTTATTGACATGTTGACTGAGACTGGTAGAATCTGGTTTGTGTTTACAATCGCTTTGATAATTTTTGCGAAGTCTGGCCTATATAAATAGTCCCACATTCACATTTAATCCCATAAACTACACCTGACTTTTGCCAATGATCAGTTTTATCTTTTTTGTAAGAGTAATAACACTCAAGCTTCTTTAAATTATTCTGAGCTATTTTAACATTGGTGCCTTTAAAAAGTGCAATAATTGATTGGGAAAGACCCTCAATGTGCTGTAACTTTCCAAATTTTATTTCAGTTGATACTAAGTTGTTTAAAAAATTTCCTTGTCTAGGTCTATTAGTAGGTTGAAAGGTTTTTTTATAATAGATTTAGAACATTTGTTAGCAATTAGTATATTTGCTAATAATTTGAAATTTTCTTCTTTAAATGATGACAAATTCTATCAATTCTGTTCCCTAGTGCAGTTACGATGTTTAATTTATTTTTCAAGGGATGATAGGAGTGATAAGGTATATATCAATCTATACCAGTCTAATTTTATTATATTATTGTCAGATCGAACTACCCTTGTGTCAAGAAAAGAAATCGAGTTGTCAGATAGAGTCTATACTGTGAATTGTAGTTGTTGGTTAAAACAGTTAAAAATGTCGAGAATACCCTGAACTTCGTTCTCAGGTAAGGCTACATCATCATATTGGAAAAGAAAAGGGAATTCGAAATTGATATTTTCGATGACATAATAGAGTGTCTTTGTCTCCTAGGTCCTGAAGATGATGTATGAATTGGCATCGAAAGCTCGATTTTAGAATAAAACTACAGTTACTAAGAACTTTAAGGCCTTTTTATTCACTCTGTAATCCTAAGGGCTATCCCTAAACTCCCTTTTACTGACCTTCCTCTTCTATATATACATATATATATATATATATATATATATATATATATATATATATATATATATATATGTATATGTATAGCTATGTATATATGTATATCTAAGATGTGTAACCATATTTTTAAAACTGTTGTTGTTTAATAGTCAGACGGGCATATTTAAAATGATGCAGATAATTTAAGTACCCTCTAGAGGACCATGTCATAAACTAGACCGTTGTTAAAGCTTCTTCTTATGATTAGGGAAAATGGATCATTACATGGGAAATTCTTTGTAAATAATATATAATATAAATATATATATATATATATATATATATATATATATATTATATATATATATATATATATATATATATATATATATATATATATATATATATATATATTATATATATATATATATATATATATATATATATATATATATATATATATATATATATTATATATATATATATATATATATATTATATATATATATATATATATATATATATATATATATATATATATATATATATATATATACATATATATATATATATATATATATATATATATATATATATATATATATATATATATATATATATATATATATATATATATATATATATATATAGGGGTGCCCCATTTGTATGGAATAATGATTCCACAGCATTTATCAGTGTGTATCAAAAAAATGATTGAATAAAATTTATAGGGTGTTATACGGTGCACATGCTGACGTTGACGATTAAATATTTTGAACTGTCAGTTACGCCATCTTTATTTTTGTAAATGGAAAGTTCTATATATTATTTTATTTTTGAGTCCTACTAAAAATTCTAGATATTATTTATCTAACATACCATATGTGTAAATTGAAATGTTTTGGAATTATTGATATTTGAACTTAAGGAGATCAAATTAAAAAAAAAAAAATTAGCTGGCTTGTGTTAAACATTTACTGTCAGGTAACGACTTAACGCGTCAAAAAATGATTTATTGACGAAAACGTTTATTGCTGCATTTTGTGAAGCTGAAATTTGAGCGTAATATCATAATGGTACATTTAACAAAAACTGAAAGAATCACTTTGTTAATGATGGTGGATATTTTTAACGCAGAGTATCCGAATCGTGAACCTATTACCCAATCCGTACTTAGTAAAAGATTAAAACGATTTAGACAATCAGGTCATGTTAAGGATCGTTCGAAATCTGAACCTCCAAAAGTTAAAACAAGCTATGATAATTCTTCTATGATGATATAACTATGATGTTAGATGTTTTATTGGAAATTACAGAAAATGCCCATACAACCACTCGTTAGCTTTGCCTAGACCACAACATAAGCAAAGGTACCTTAATCTTAAATCGTATACTGAATGAAGAAAAATTGCATCCCTATAAACCCATTCTATTGCAAGAATTATCTGATTACGCTAGACGCGTTGAATTTTGCGAGGTCATGATGGAACTAATCAATAATGATCCTAACCTAATTCATAATATTGTTTTTTCTGACGAGGTCACATTTTGTCTTAACGGAAGAGTTAACAGGCATAACTGCCGGTACTGGTCTACTGAGAATCCCCACTGGATAATCGACAGTCATTCTCAAAGACCACAAAAGATAAACGTGTGGGCAACGATTTATAGACGTCATATCATTGGTCTCTTTTTTATCGATGGAAATCTTACAGGACAGCGGTATTTACAGTTACTCCAAGAGCAAGTTATTTCAACTTGTGCAGGTCTTTTCGGTCGTAAATATTTATATGCGATTTTTCCTAATCGATGGATAGGCACAAGAGGTGCTGTAGAATGGCCTGCAAGGAGTCCCGACCTTACGCCACTCGATTTTTTTTATGGGGTCATTTGAAAACTAAAATTTACCGATCTCGACCTGAAACTGTAGAAGATTTACAACAAAGAATTCAATATGAAGTAGCACAGATAACCCGGGATTCTCTGCAAAAACTCTGTTCAGGCTGTTAACGGTAGATATTTTGACCAATTATTACTTTAAAAATAAACCTAGAGTATTTATTAATAGTTTTTTTGTCTTTTTTCATTTTAAATTTCAAATGACAATAATTGCAAAATAGTTCAATTTAGACATATGGTATGTTAGACAAATAATATCTAGAATTTTTAGTAGGACTCAAAAATAAAAAATATATAGGGCTTTCCATTTAAAATAACCGGTCAACTGCAGATTGAACTTGCGCAATTAGTGTTCCGTACGTTGATTTCTTCTATAATAAAAAAAATTGTAACGGAGCTATGAAATGTTCAGTGACTTCACAAAACACACCCTAAATGAGTTTTCAACAAAGTTTCTTTCCGATCTTGAATGAAAACTGATGACCTTTATTTTTTTTTTATATACCAGATAAATTATTAAAGATAATGCACTCGTAATAATTTTCGTTCAATCTACACTATGTGGAGAATATTCCAGAGTTTTTTCAAAATTTCTTAATCAGTACTTTTTGAGATAAAGGGGGGGGACAGCGATTTTTCGTGATTTTTTAAAAATAATACAAAGAAAAGTGCGCCGCAAGTATTACATGTTTACATTATATATATTTTTTATTCGTGTTTTTACAAGCTTTCATTTGACACCCCACTTGATGACCTAGTAAAAAAAAAAATCTCTTCCGATTTCACCCCCCAAAACTAACCGCATAAGTCAAAATTCAACTTTCAAAATTACACGGCACTGATGAGGTCATCAATTTCTATACTAGTACCAAATCTCAACTTTCTATGTCAAATAGTTTCAGAGAAAATCGGGTGTGACAGACGGACACATGGATAGTTGCATGCTCTTGCATTCAGAATATAGGCGTCCAACGCTATGGACTACCCCGGGCTGCCACCTATAAATCACGGAAGTAATCTGAATTCATAATGCGGGAAACGTATTTCTATTTTAATGACATATAATAAGAGTATTAATGTCAGGATACAGAATCACAACATTCGGATCGGCTCCAAAAAGAAATAATGACCAATTAATATGTCGCAATATAAGAAGGAAATTTATTTTCTGTGAACAATTTTATTTATACAACCTTATAACTGTCTTCATTTTTTAGTCTTTAAAACTTATTTGTCAAAAATTTTCCAAAGTAATGATTTATTTTCCTCAATCAAAAATTAAAACTTTTGACGACGCGAAGGTCCATTTTATGACACCGCCTTAAAGATGATATTTAAATTCTCTGGAAGTTTTTAACGAAGACCAGGCACTCACTGCGTTGGTGGCTTAAACTTAAATTAAAAATAGGAACTTGATATTAAAGTTTTAAAATCTCATCATAACGAGGCCGAAAATAGCAGCTTATGTGTACCTTGCAGTTTGAAAGTTGTTAAGCTTTTCCCAAATATTTTTAAACTAAAATTTGTTTCGAAACAAGTAGAGGAAAAGCCGCTTACAAAGAGTGAAAAGTTCATTTTAAAGTAAATTAAAAGTACTCACAAAAATTTCAAAATATCCATCGCTCATATATATTTTTGAAATTCAAAATGATTAGATAATTTAATCTTAGTAATTGTTTAAATGGCAAGAATCTTTGTGAACTGATAACGAAGCGGAAACACTGCATATTTGCACTGAAATTATGCAGACCCTCTGGGGAACAAACAAATTCGATCTCTACGTTTAGTTAGTTAATGTCAGAACCAAAGTCCTATAATTGAATTTCAAGTATTCTTTCATATGAAGGATGTCACCACTTTGAAATAAACCAAGAGCGCGTTTTTACCTAGTACCATTTGCAGCAGTTTAAATCTAACGGTAGCTATTTAGGGATTTTCCTGCAGTTCATGTACTGTGTCTCAAAAAAAAGAAATTCATGAAATGAATTTACCAAGTGTGACATTCAAGCTTAGCAGGAGTCGTTATTTAAGCACACGTTATTTGCCAGTATTTAGTGAAACACTGTTAGACCGAGAATCCTCTGTCAAATTTTGCAGTTTGTGAACAACTCGATGAAATCAGTATACACGTAGAAAAGAAACAGTGTAGACTCACCGGTATGGGTGAACTATTTCTACCGAAAGATTGTGAATTTATTGAATAAAAAATATGATTTCACTGGCTCCATAAAATAATTTGATGATGTACCCTTTTTTCTTATTATATCTCTATCATAACATCCGTCAACGTTACCCAGGTGCCGAAACATACATTTGTATTTCACTTTTAAGAGAACGCAGTAATGCTACCATGGGCATTATCCTACTTCTGCATTAACTACTACCTAAAAATATAGACACAATACCCAGCCGATTGCCAGAATCATGGCTTTCATTAGCAGGCGCTTAACCTGCTATGTTGCCGAGGCCGACCTTTAACAGACTACATCCTTTTTTAATAGATGCACTAAGGTCTTCAGATATTAATTCATTAATTAAGATTCCTACGGAAAAAATGTCATTCACTATTCCCAGTATGCAGTCAAGGATGCATGACATTGTCTTCAGACAGCGTGTAATGAAACATATGTATACCAAAAAATTTTCTAACACTGATGAAATGTCTTCAATAATACTCAAAAAAATGCGTGATCTTACTAACATCAGTTGTCTGTAAACCCTTCGAACTATCCTACAGAAAGGGAATATTTTTTCCTGCTACTCAAAAACGGCAAAAAACCTTGCCAAATAACTACGGATCAGTCGCACTAATAATAATATAAGTATGGAAAAGGCTATTAATCAGCTCTTTCTAGAATCTCTAGATGGATTCAATATTATAAGCGACCATCAGTATGATTTTCGTAAGCAAGAATCAACAGGAGATCTTCTAACATATCTTTGGAACAACGCAATTGAAAATTTTGAAGAATCTCGGGTGGTTGCACTTGATATATGCAAGGCATTCGACAGTGTGTGGTATGATGGATTATTGGCTAAGCTACACTCTTATGATATGTATAAAAAGTTCTGATTATGGCTCTCGTGTTTCCTCAGAGAGTGTTCTTTACGAATGGCACTCGACCGATTTCTTTCTAACACCTTCACTATCAACGCCGATGTGCCCCATGTCTCGATACTGCCTCCTATTTTTTTTCTCATTTACATTAACGATTTGCTTTGAAAGGACCAGGAATCCAATCTACAGCTTTGCAGATGACAGTACGTTTATTTCATTATTTACTTTGAAGGCTCCGCAGACAGCAGGAAGCTCTTCATCTTCTCAAAGACCTGGAAGAAATCCTATCTTTGGGTAGAATTTAATGCTACAAAAAACCAGGTGCCAGTTTTTTCTAAAAAAGTGTTTTCCACCGAGTACGATTTACAGCGATTTAAGAACAAATAATGTGTGTAATAATCTAACTTTTATTTTACTGAAGCGACTTATTATTTTAGGTAGAGGCTCATGCGATTGCTTGCTTGGGGTTTCATTAATGACGAAATTAAACGGGTTTTGAAAAGTGAAGGTTTATACTATTTGAAAGTCCATAGCGTTCAAACAGAGCATCTTAGAGAAAGAAATTTGCATATTCCTATATTAATTTTAATTTTCAGTTTAGAAAGCTCATCCTCCGGTTTACCCAGAACAATTAATTTACCTAATTTCGGACTCATCCGGTCAATAAATGAGTACTTCTGGTCAAATTTTTTCATTTTTAGTGGACTACTATAGGAATATGCAGCAGATTTGCTTTAAAAGAAACCGTTTGGGCCCTACCGGCTCTCAAAGCATAACAAAATCAGATTTCAGATGTTATCTCCGGAACTATTTATAGAGTATGGTATATAATTTTTGTTAGAAATAAAATATTTAATCTATAATGACATGTGTTTGAAAAAATATCATCATATTTCAAACAAAGATAATGTCACGATTAACTTGGCACCAAAAGATGTCCAGTCAAAAAACAAATCAATTTTCAACTATCATATATTTTTTTTTAAATGGAATAGTTCCAATTTAAAAATATTAACCTGTATATTAATAAATATAAAGTTCAATACTTCCACTTTCCATAAATAAAGAACACGTCGTAGTTAACCTTAAAAATATTTTCTTTGTAAACCTCCGGGAAAGTTATAATAAGCCGTAAAAACATTACTACACCAACATCAAATTAAATTGAAAAAAATGACAACTATAATTACTTTAATAATGGTATAGAAACGCGAAAAAACAAATAAATTTAATGTAAATGCTTCCAATATACGCTAATTTGTTTCTTCTTCCTAAATTTTTAATGTTTTTTAATTCTAGTTGCTACTGATCTTCCAGTGTCTCCTTACACAGTACCACACGAACAAAAAATTTTATAGACACTTTTTAGTTGTAAACGAATTATGTATTTTGGTGAACTCAAGCATTGTCCAATATTGTGTTATGGTGAAGATTGTTCTAATGATTGATTATATCAGTAATTTTGTCTGTACGTTATGTAAAGTACAACTGCACTGTCTATTGTTGGATCTTTGTTACTATCTTGTTTAAGAACCGGGTTTTTAAAGTGGCTAAACGAATATTTAATATCATTACTTTTTAAACTACTACTCAGTTTATCTGTTTCTGATGATATAGAATGTTCATCATATATTGATAACAGACAGTTTTTGAGAAGGATGATGGTGTGAATTAGCATTCAGATATCTATTGGTATGAGTTGGCTTTTTATAGACCGAATGTCACTAGACGCTGTTATTTTTCCTTTACACCAGACACATAAGAAGGAAAGGTACCATGCGATTTAGTTTCTATTGTAAACTTTATATTTGAATGTTGTTGATTCAAAAATGCACTCTCCTGAAGTTCATTTTGGTTTCATTTTTGCAAATATAATATTCTGAGCTTAAATCTAATGTATTAGATATTTCCGAAAAGGTAGGAGATTAAACTTTATATCTATTTAAATTTTTCATATATTTACACTTTAAACTACGTGTGTCTCCTGTGTCTCTTACTCCATGGTAGTCATGTTGGCAATAACCATTGCTTCTTAGGGATTCGATCGTAGACTCAGTGATGTTAACAATACAGTTTCTAGCTTCTTAAAACTTTTCCCTCGACTAACATTTTGGAGACCTTACCATAATTTTCTGATGAGCGTATTAAGAAAGGTTCGTATTAATTTTAGCCTTCGGGGAAATCTGCACGTTCAAAATAAAATATATGTGGTGTTGGCGTATCTAATAACACAGTCACACAAAGAAAAGCTTATTCTCACGAAACAAAATACATGAATCTAGTGTATTTTTCGACGCTGAATTCGAATGCGTAGTTAAAAAAAAATATTTATGGTGTCATCATCATCATCAGCTTATACTTTCCACTGCTGGACGAAAGCCTCCCTCAAGTCTTGCCATCTTTTTCTATTCTGGGCCGCTTGTACCCAATTTCCAGCCACTCTTTTCAAATCATCAGTCCACCGACTTGGTGGTCTACCTCTATTCTACTAGGCTTCGGATCTTGGTCGCCACTCTATAATTCTCTTTGTCCTCCTTAAACCCAGCAACATGCCCAGCCCAGTTCCATTTCTAATTATAATATTAATAAATTATTATATATATATATATATATATATATATATATATATATATATATATATATATATATATATATATATATATATATATATATATATATATATATATATATATATATATATATATATATATATATATATATTATAAATAAACGCTACCACTACCATCAAACCGTTCCATTAAGCACTGAAAAGATTTTCTAGATGGTATACGTCTATTAGGGTACTTCGTTCCGTAAAGCCTTACTGCCAAAAGACAATTTTTTTCCCGCCTAGCCCAGTATATAAACCATATCAATTAATTCATTTTTAGGAAAATCCATAACTATTACCTTTATACGTCACTTACTACAACAAATTAAACTATTTTTACTTGCTTAATAGTCATTTCAAAATTTGACAATGCCTATATTTTTGTTTTGTCTTGGCAACGATGATGTTATGGCGTAAGTGTATTAAAAACCAGGGTAAAAATTGAAAAATTCAAAATAAATCGAAAACTATTAGAAACAGGTATACGACATACTTAATAAAAGTTGGAGGGTTTTGTAAAATCTAACAGAAGAAATAATAATATACAAGGTGTGCCGTTTAAAAAATTTAAGATTTTTCAATTTAAAATAGTCGAAATGTATAAATTTATTTTGAACACCCTGTAGCATTTAACTCAAATTTCTTTACATATATCTTTTTTTTTTTCATCTCTATAGAACGCTCGTACCAATTATGAGTATTCCACTTTCAGAAACAATGACGCTACTGGCAATTTTTTACAAAACTGAAAACAAAAATTGAAATATTAGAAAAACTACTAGGTTTAGGTATATAATATTAATAAAAAAAATTATAAAATTTTACGCAGAATTTAAAAATAAATTAGAAAATAGGATGTTCCATTTAAAAAACAACATATGTTATATCGGCCATTTTTTTTTGAAGGACCCTGTATACTCAAAAATAATGTTAAACTATGCACCTTAACATCCCCTAAAACGATTGCATTTAACATTTTTTTGTCATTCCCGAAACAAATGAGGTAATGAACTTTACTCTATCGTTGACTCACCCTGTACAAAGGACAAATTCTTGTAGTTCTTAGGTCTTAGAAAAAAAAGGCTATATTTGTCCATCCTGTCTGAGACTATGAAAGCCTGTATTTTTTTCTCAGATGCTAGAACTTCTAAGATCCATCAATCTCAGGGGGAGTTCCCCCTTCTAGGGATGATTTTCGACCTTATTAGGAA
Organism: Pachyrhynchus sulphureomaculatus; assembly: GCA_019049505.1. Lineage (NCBI taxonomy): Eukaryota > Metazoa > Arthropoda > Insecta > Coleoptera > Curculionidae > Pachyrhynchus > Pachyrhynchus sulphureomaculatus. The sequence goes on from CM032453.1 coordinate 122,290,988, forward strand.
GATGATCTAGTTGTCTTGGTACTTGATCCTTTCCGAATTTCAGTAACATCCATGTGCATCATTAGAGCGTAGGAGTAGTTTCCACCACCCTCTAAGGGTAGTTTATAGTCGTGTATCGATGGTTCAAGCGAATCTATGGTACTCCATATTTGTTCACCCTGTCTAAAACTACAAAAGCTTGAACTTTTTTCGTCGTTATTGAAACTTACGAGATCCCTTCGTACGTGCGTCATTTGAGTTTTAGAGGTACTTTTCACCCCCTACAAGGATGGATTTTGGTTTAATTAATAGAAATAGCTTCCTGTTGTTTGAATGCACATACTCTTCTCTAGACTATAAAATGTCTACTATTTTTCACACTTCATTAAGAGTCATTACATTATTATTATAGTTTTACCCTATTTCAAGGGATGGTTTTGGCCAAAAAAAATGACACGATAAATATTTTTTTAACTACGGCTTCTAATTCAGAGTCGAAAAATACACTAGGTTCATTCATTCGTGGTAATAAACTTATTTTTTGCGTGGCTGTATAATTATTATTTCATCTGACAGTTCGGGTATCGATACAGTTTAAGTAGTTCAATTTAATAATTGTTATTATTTAGCGAGTTATTGTACAGATATGACCCGACTTTTATTTCCGAACTATAGTAAATTAGTACAATGCAAATAATTTACGAGTTGTTACAATTATCGCTTGGCGGAGCTTTATAGGATCTACCTCAAGTATATAAAAATGAATATAAACTACTAAAATTGGACAAAGTTAATTCGTCAGTAACTTTTGATTGTTCTCTCATCCACCAATGCAATTCGTAATGGGGGTCCTCGTATCATGGCTCTTCAAGCAAGCTTCTATCAAGACGTTACAATAAGAAAAAAGATGTTAAAGAGGAAACAGATAGTGTTTTTTTCCAAAAAATTTATATTACACAGTTCGAAATAAATAGGTCGAATTACATTATCCCACAATCTCACATTCAATTTGCTGCTACTTTCCAACAAATAGGAGTTTTACACCGTGTACAAAAACACAATACACACACTGAAATGCTCTTTAATAACAAATACAAAATAATCATTTTAAAAACACATTTCAGTTATAATTATCACCTATAAAAAGTAATATTGGACGACCTTATAACAAAATTCAGTGTTAATAAATCAATATTTTGCCGGCACCTGACGGACCTATGTACATTTGGTTGACATTACTTTTTAGGTGGTTAAGTGTAATAAAAGAATCAAAAATATAACCGCATTGGTTAAAATAATTTAAAGTAAGTTACCAGAGGTTTTGTTTAGCTTAGTCTTATAAAACTACTGATTGAGAGGACAGCACTTAAACACAATTCTTTTAATTTTATGAATAAAACATAACTGTAGTCAGAGCGGACGAGAGGGTGGGATTAGGGGATTCCTCCCGGGTCTAATCTTCTCCCTGGATCTGGTCTTTCTGAGGGCAATCATCCTTGAGAAACGTGGTCTTTCCAAGGAGGTGTTAGTTTTTCCGAGAAGGATCTTTACTTTTCTGTTGTTTCCTCCTTGGTCATAATCAATTTTTTTTTTCGTTCCAGGGGTCTAGTCTAATTTTAGAGTCAGAAAGGGGTTTTATTTCCGAGAGCTTCCTTCACTCGAGGATATCGATTGGATTTTGATCAGAACGGTTTAAGTATTGTGAAAGAGAGTTTTTTCCTTGTATTATTAGAAGATAGAGTTTTTGTTCTGGAAATTTTTCTTGTGTTATTGATTTGTTTTTAAAGGTGTTAATTCGGGTGTAACCTTTTCATGAGTCATTCTAAGAGTTTTCTTTTTATCAGTGTGAATGAAGTCTCCCTGCTTTTTTTACCATATGGAGATTGTTTTAAACTTTTAAAGTTCCACTGAAGGAAATGATTTTTTTCAGAGGCCACTCCTGTTTCCAATTTTTTTGCTACTACCCTGAGGAGGGAAAAACTTTTATACAGTTTTATTATAAGAACCTTTTTTTAGGAAGGGCTTGTATTCTTTGTTGCCAAATTTTCACTGGGGATATAAATACGTCGAGTCCATCTTCCACGATACTAACGGAAAAATGTAACTGTATGTTGGAAAAGTCGCTCCAAAATTTTAGTTGCGCTGTCAAGACCAAGGGCCAAGGCCAAGAATGCATGTCGATACTCAGCTTTAACTGTTTGTTCCTGACCCTAATAAACTACAGTTTATGTTACGTTTGGATAGTTTGACGTTCACGAGCGTTTCTAATAGTTTGACAGACGATCCTAAGACACGCAACGTTACAAGGTGCTAGAAATACTAGTCTTTTTTTAGTTATCTGCGGGAACATTCGGAGAGCTTACAGAACAATAAATTCTACCTAACTACCGTTTACAATAAAACACGTAGTCCAGCACTTCTGCAGCTATTTTATTACTTCCGAATAATCTTTCGGCTGCAAAAAACTACACTATTGCGGCTTTTAACTCATGTGAGAAATATTCTCGAACTTTGAGGTTTTTTTTAGATATCTGATCAAAAGAAAGTCGCAGGGCGCTTGATCAGGACTATAGGGTGGATGTTGTAACTCAGTAAATTCACAACTTTCGATAATGACTTGAACTGCCTGAACCTTCTGGATCTTAAAGTTGCCGCGCCACAGCAAAATCTTGGTTCTCTATAAATTTAGAGTTTTTTTCTAATGACCTGCTTTAGATGCATTTTTTCAAAACCGAGATTTTTATATTCATCTTAAGAGTGTTTACGATTTTTTAATCCGAAAAACAGACAAAGGTTAAAATGTATACACATATTTAAACGTATATCTGTGATTACCAAACAATTAATGAAAAACCCTTATGAGCGGGTCAGAAGCAAAGAGCAGCAAGTGAAAAATTGTCTAAATATGTGAGGTTTCTTTACCCAACATCTGAAGACCTATTCCCACTACTAGACTAGGGTGCCCTAACAACATTTTTGTTAAAGGGTTCAGGTATTATTTGAATTTCGAAAGTTTCAGTAACTTTGAAGATGATTTTCTCAAACTTAACTAATGTCACCTGCACCACGTTGCTTCTAACCCTTTGATATAATGTATTCAAATCAATATAAAAAAAATCAGACAAGAAAATAACGTCTTTAAAAATAGACAAATAGGAACACCTACAAACCTGGGAAATGAACCGCATAAAAATACATTATATTTTGTATATTTGCATTTTTAGGTTTAGTATTGCTTTTGCTATTTGTTTAAAAATAAACTTTAAGTTATACAGTAATACCCCGCTTAGCGCGACCCCGTTACGCGCGGTTTCACTATAACGCGAATTTCAAATACCCCGCTTAGCGCGACCCCGTTACGCGCGGTTTCACTATAACGCGAATTTCAAATTTCGCGCTCATGTAGTCATTAACTTCTCTATGGTCGCGGGGGGATCCCCGCTTTCTCTGAATATTCTCTTTGAAGAATTGGGAATTCCCTGTCCTTCGACTTTGTTCTATGGGGATTTCCTCGTTCGTTTCGTGTGTTCATTTGTTCCGTAATGTTAGTTCGGTCGGCTGGCAGTTTTGTTTTAATATTTATTGGAGATACATACATACATAATTTAACCCTACTTTAAAAATGCCGCCTGTAAAGAAAAAAGAGCGTAAAAGCGTCACTTTGGAATTGAAGATGAAAGTGTTAAGAAGAATGGAAAATGGAGGCAAAGCAACAATTGTTGGGAGAGATTTTGGACTCTCAGAATCGACTGTGAGAACGATTTATAAAAATCGGGAAAAAATTAAAATCTCCAGCGAAGGTTCAACACCTATAAGTGCAACAAAACTTTCTCGTTCGAGATCATCTATCTTAGAAAGAATGGAGAAATTACTGTCAGTCTGGATCGAAAGATTTGAATAAGAAGAACACACCACTAAGTCAAGATCTCATATGCACAAAAGCAAAATCTTTGTATGAGATGCTGAAAACAAAAGAAGGAGAAGGGAGTGCCACTCCGACTTTTGCTGCCAGCAGAGGCTGGTTCCATCGGTTCAAGCAGCGTTCTAATCTTCACAATATCCACATAACAGGCGAGGCGGCCAGCGCGGACATTCAAGCTGCAGCTGAGTTTCCAGACAAGTTTCAAGACTTCGTTAGACGAGAGAAAATTCCTGCTTGTCTCATCTTCAATGTTGATGAGACCGCACTTTACTGGAAAAAAATGCCATCTCGAACATTCATTTCTAAGGAAGAACGTCAAGCCAGTGGTTTCAAAGCTGCGAAAGATCGACTAACACTTCTGCTGGGTGGTAATGCCACTGGTGATTTCAAACTGAAACCTTTACTAGTGTACCATTCAGAAACACCCCGTGCAATGCGAGGCACAGACAAGACAAGTCTACCAGTTGTGTGGCGATCAAACAGAAAGGCGTGGGTTACACGGGAAATTTTTCAAGAATGGTATTCTAATAGTTTTTTGCCCATCAGTCAAATCATACTGTGACAGAAATGGGCTTGAACCTAAAGTTATATTACTCTTAGACAATGCCCCAGGACATCCAACCTCACTTGATACGCCCAGAGACTTAAAAGTGTACGTAAAGTTCCTTCCACCAAACACTACGTCAATATTACAACCTATGGACCAGGGAGCAATAGCAAACTTCAAAGCTTATTACCATCGCCGCACTTTTAGCCAACTAATTCATGAAACTGACGGGGAAGGAAGACAGTCTATGCGAGAGTGGTGGAAGTCATACAACATTATGAAGTCTATTCACAACATAGAAGAGGCTTGGAAGGAAGTTAAAATGAGTTGTATGAATGGGGTGTGGCGTAATCTTTGGCCAGATGTAGTGGAAGCACCTAGAAGAATTGTCCAGATGCAGAGACAAGTGCTTGAAGACATTGCTGCAATGATTGAGGGGTCTGAACTTGAAGATGTCACGGTAGAAGATCTCGTAGAACTTGTAGCAACGCACGACGATCCTATTAGCAATGAAGATCTGATCGAATTACAGAATAATCCTATCTACGATGAGGAAGAACAAGTAGAAGAGAAAGTTTTATCTTCAGGGGAAATACAAAATGCACTTTCAAAAATTTATTCAGGTTTGGACATATTGCAGAGTATAGACAATAATGATGACCGTGTCTTGACCGTGTGTCAAACAATTAAAAACAGTGTTGGGTGTTATGAACGTATTTTACAAGAACGTAAACAAAACGTTACCCAAAAGACAATAGATGTATTTTTCCGTAAAAAATAAGAGTATGTATTGCATAAAGTGTTCTTAGAATTAAAGTGATTGATTAAAATGATTTGTATTTTTTTGTATTAAATTTTGACTATGTTTAATCATAAACCTCGATATACGCGAATTTCAGTTAACGCGATTTTTTTCGGAACGTATCCCTCGCGTAAAGCGGGGTATTACTGTAGCTGCAAAGGCACTTTCATGTTTTATTAACCAATAAATAACTTTCCCTGCTCAATATATCCATTTTTATAAATTCATTTATCAATGTTAAGAACTTTATTGTAAATTTTTCTGGTTTATTCAATTAGATTTTTGTGTATCCTAATGTAAAATTTTCATTTTTATAAGTAGGGAAAAATGATTACTACCTCACTATATATATATATATATATATATATATATATATATATATATATATATATATATATATATATATATATATATATATATATATATATATATATATATATATATATATATATATATATATATATATATATATATATATATATATATATATATATATTTATTATATATATATATATATATATATATATATATATATATATATATATATATATATATATTATATATATATATATAATATATATTTATATATATATATATATATATATATATATATATATATATATATATATATATATATATATATGGGAAATTTCGCCTCAACGGATCCAACCCAATACCCAAAACTAGAATTGACGAAAAAAAAAAAATTCGAGGGTGTCAATTTTTTCGTTGAAACGTAAACTTTCAAATGCAACTTGGCCCTTTTGAGATAAAACAAGATGGCGGCTCAATATGGCGGCTAGAAACAAAAAATCATGGTTTCTAAGCGGAATTAACTGTACTTCAAAACTGAGATAAAATGTAATATTGATGTAATGGTTAGAGTAACCAACATAATTTTGTTTAATACCAACATGGGGGATCCAATATGGCGCCTAAAATCAAAAATTAGACGAAAAATGAGCCATTATGGAGATTTCGCAGTGAGATAGCAATTTTTCTGACCGGAGTAATTTTCAGTTTTAGGCGCCATATTGGATCCGCCATATTGGTATTACATAAAATTATGGTTGGTTGCTCTAATTATTACACCAATATTGCATTTTGTCTCAGTTAACTTAATTCCGCTTAGAAATCATAATTTTTTTGTTTCTAGCAGCCATATTGAGCCGCCATCTTGTTTTTTTCAAAAGGGCCAAGTTGCATTTGAAAGTTTACGTTTTAGTGAATAAATTGACACCCTTGAATTTTTTTTTCGTTAATTCTATTTCCCATCCCATCCCATATATAACACATGGGCTGAAAAGTCCCGGGCCTAACAAAGAAAACACGGTTTTTTTTTGGTTCAAAATTAGCTTTATTCATCAACGTAATCTCCATCAAGAGCAACGCAATCATTCCAGCGCCGCTCTAACATTTCAATACCACTTTTGTAGAACGATTTATCTTTTGCCTCAAAATAGGCCTCAGTTTCAGCGATAACTTCTTCATTCGTGCGAAATTTCTTACGGGCAAGCATTTTTTTTTCAGGTCTGCGAACAGCCAGTAGTCGCTGGGAGCCAAATCTGGCGAATACGGTGGATGTGGGAGCAATTCGAAGTTCAATTCATGTAGTTTTGCCATTGTTTTTGATCGACTTGTGACACGGTGCGTTGTCTTGATGAAACAAAATTTTTTTCTTTGCCATATGCAGTCGTTTCTTTGCAATTTCGGCCTTCAAACGCTCCAATAACGCTATATAGTATTCACTGTTGATGGTATTTCCTTTCTCAAGATAGTCGATGAATATTACACCACGCACATCCCAAAATACCGAGGCCATAACCTTTCCAGCCGATTGTTGTGCTTTCGGACGCTTTGGACGAGGTTCACCAGTTGCTGTCTACTCAGATGACGATCGTTTTGATTCCGGAGTGAAGTGATGGATCCATGTTTCATCCATTGTCACATATCGACGCAAAAATTCCGGTTTGTTACGTTTAAACATGGCCAAACACTGCTCAGAATCATCAACACGTTCTTGTTTTTGATCAACAGTGAGCAAACGCGGCACCCACTTTGAACAGAGCTTTCTCATAGTCAAATGCTCATGCAATATAAAGCCAACACGTTCTTTTGATATCTTTACGATGTCAGCTAACTCACGCAACTTCACTTTTCGATCATTCAAAACGATTTTATGGATTTTTTTGATGTTTTCTGGTGTTACCGCCTCATTTGGACGTCCACTGCGTTCTGCATCATCGGTGTCTCTACGACCACGTTTGAAGTCAGCAAACCAACGTTTTATTGTTGTTTCTGATGGAGCGGAGTCCCCATAACACTTTTCAAGCCATTGCTTCGCTTGAACGGTATTTTTTCCCATCAAGAAGCAGTGTAAAATTAAAACACGAAATTGTTTTTGATCCATTGTTTTGAAAATAACAAAAGTAGCGTCACTCTTAGCACAATAACTCACAAACTAATGAATAGAATATCATGAAATTTTAACAGCTGTCTTTTGAAGGTTAGTATTAACTGAAAAAAAGGTGACTGCAATAAAACTAGCGCCATCTATGTGTTAGGCCCGTGACTTTTCAGCCCATGTGTTATATATATATATATATATATATATATATATATATATACATACATATATATATATATATATATATATATATATATATATATATATATATATACATATATATATATATATATATATATATATATATATATATATATACGAGGCATGTTTTTTAAGTAAGTACCGTTTTGCGATTCCGCCGCCGCAGCGATACGGTCGGCGTTCCGCGCATGCGCGCTGGTAACCTACATCTCATGTCTACGCACTGACGCCATTACAGTCTGATTCTTTATTGTATACGTTGTTTACTGAGTGTTTAAGATGCCTCCGACAATCGTGAGTCCCGCCGATTGTGAAGTACGGGCTGTTATACGATTTCTTAGTGCTAAAGGCGTAAAACCGATCGATATTCATCGCGAGATCTGTGAAGTTTACGGACAAAACATTATGAGTGATGGAATGGTAAGGAAATGGGTGAGAGCATTTAAAGATGGCCGCACAAATGTGCATGATGAAGAACGGAGTGGGCGTCCTTCGGTCGTTAATGAAGATTTGGTGCAGAAAGTGGACGAAAAGGTGAGAGAAAACAGACGCTTTACAATTTCATCATTGTGCGACTGCTTTCCTCAATATTCTCGTAGTGTTTTGTATCGCATTGTGACCGAGAACTTGAATTACCGGAAATTGTGTTCACGTTGGTTCCAAAAATGTTGACGGATTTGCACAAAACCCAACGTTTAGGCAGTGCATTGACTTTCCTTGAGCGGTACCACAATGAAGGTGAACATTTTTTAGACCAAATTGTTACTGGTGACGAAACATGGGTGGCCTACGTCACACCAGAATCGAAACAACAATCCATGGAATGGCGACATTCATCATCACCCAAAAAAGTGAAGTTTAAGCAAACAATTTCTGCCCGCAAAATCATGTGCACAGTTTTTTTGGGACAGAAAAGGAGTATTGCTAGTGGAGTTTCTGCCTCGTAATGAGACAATCAATGCAGCGTCTTATTGTGAGACATTGAACAATCTGCGTCGTGCAATCCAGAACAAAAGACGTGGCAAGTTGAGTAAGGGTATCGTTTTGCTGCATGACAATGCCCGTCCACATGTGGCTAATCGGACCAAAGATCTCATCAAATCTTTTAAATGGGAAAACTCTAGATCATCCTCCATACAGCCCTGATCTGGCGCCCAGCGACTACCATTTGTTCCTGCACTTGAAGAAGCACCTGGGTGGTCAGCGTCTTCAAGACGATAACGAAGTCAAAACATTTGTGATACAGTGGTTAACAAGTCAGGCGGCAGAATTTTATGAGGAGGGTATTCAAAAACTGGTGCCACGTTATGACAAGTGCCTCAATATTCACGGAAATTATGTAGAAAAGTAGATTAAGGTACAGGCTTTCATGTAAAAATAAAATTATAGCGATATCTTTGCACGTCTTTTTTAATTCCAAAACGGTACTTACTTAAAAAACATGCCTCATATATATATATATATATATATATATATATATATATATATATATATATATATATATATATATATATATATAACACATGGGCTGAAAAGTCCCGGGCCTAACAAAGAAAACACGGTTTTTTTGGTTCAAAATTAGCTTTATTCATCAACGTAATCTCCATCAAGAGCAACGCAATCATTCCAGCGCCGCTCTAATATTTCAATACCACTTTTGTAGAACGATTTATCTTTTGCCTCAAAATAGGCCTCAGTTTCAGCGATAACCTCTTCATTCGTGCAAAATTTCTTACCGGCGAGCATTTTTTTTCAGGTCTGCGAACAGCCAGTAGTCGCTGGGAGCCAAATCTGGCGAATACGGTGGATGTGGGAGCAATTCGAAGTTCAATTCATGTAGTTTTGCCATTGTTTTGATTGACTTGTGACACGGTGCGTTGTCTTGATGAAACAAAATTTTTTTCTTTGCCATATGCGGTCGTTTCTTTGCAATTTCGGCCTTCAAACGCTCCAATAACGCTATATAATATTCACTGTTGATGGTATTTCCTTTCTCAAGATAGTCGATGAATATTACACCACGCACATCCCAAAATACCGAGGCCATAACCTTTCCAGCCGATTGTTGTGCTTTCGGGCGCTTTGGACGAGGTTCATCAGTTGCTGTCCACTCAGATGACGATCGTTTTGATTCCGGAGTGAAGTGATGGATCCATGTTTCATCCATTGTCACATATCGACGCAAAAATTCCGGTTTGTTACGTTTAAACATGGCCAAACACTGCTCAGAATCATCAACACGTTCTTGTTTTTGATCAACAGTGAGCAACGCGGCACCCACTTTGAACAGAGCTTTCTCATAGTCAAATGCTCATGCAATATAAAGCCAACACGTTCTTTTGATATCTTTACGATGTCAGCTAACTCACGCAACTTCACTTTTTGATCATTCAAAACGATTTTATGGATTTTTTTGATGTTTTCTGGTGTTACCGCCTCATTTGGACGTCCACTGCGTTCTGCATCATCGGTGTCTCTACGACCACGTTTGAAGTCAGCAAACCAACGTTTTATTGTTGTTTCTGATGGAGCGGAGTCCCCATAACACTTTTCAAGCCATTGCTTCGCTTGAACGGTATTTTTTCCCATCAAGAAGCAGTGTAAAATTAAAACACGAAATTGTTTTTGATCCATTGTTTTGAAAATAACAAAAGTAGCGTCACTCTTAGCACAATAACTCACAAACTAATGAATAGAATATCATGAAATTTTAACAGCTGTCTTTTGAAGGTTAGTATTAACTGAAAAAAAGGTGACTGCAATAAAACTAGCGCCATCTATGTGTTAGGCCCGGGACTTTTCAGCCCATGTGTTATATATATATATATATATATATATATATATATATATATATATATATATACATATATATATCATATATATATATATATATATATATATATATATATATATATATATATATATATATATATATATATATATATATATACATATAAAGAATTATTAGAGAAAATTAGGAGGTTGAATTAGTACAGATCAAAATTCTTGAAGACTACTCTTTTACAACAAACAAATTTATTATTGAACAAAAATTACTTTCGTCGGAGATCCTCTTTAAATTAAATAAACATTTTTTTTTAACCGATGAATCGAATAACGACAGGTAAGAGATGAATCTTGTATGTCTTTTTTAGACATTTTTATATATAGTATGGCCAGAACCTATTTTATTTATTTTGATACATTGCCTATTGATTTATCTTAGAGACCAGAAAATTTACAACACTTTTCCTTTTTCTCCTCTAAAATCGAAACAATCAAAGTCAGCTTTCCCACTTGAAATTATTGTCGAAAGTAATTAAAATAATTGGCTCAATTAGTGACAGCGCCCGATATCATTAAAAGTTTTATCATTACGGCAGAGATTATATCAAATTAATGATAATTTTCGAGAAGGGACTCAGAAATAAATTTTAATAATTGGCAAAGAATCCCAAATATTTGTCAATTTTTGATAGCAATTTGGCAAAGGTGCCTCTAAACAATTTTAAAAACATTAGAAATCGATACTTTCTGTTCAATTTTGTACAGGATATTTTCTAATTTTCTAAAATAGATGCGTTTATACAAGTTTGTCGTTTTGTAAATCATATGCCGTAGCAAAGTTTGTTGAAATAAGTGTAGGGTTGTTAAAAATGCATTAGATTCATAGTTGATTACGTGTCCAGCCAAGAAAGTGATATTTTGCACTTAAATTTAATTTTATATATTTAAGAAAAGTATGAGTATATTACTGACTGCACCGAATACGTATTGATATTTCGCAGCTCTTAGTTCCGGTTAAATTCACAACTTTCCACCAAAAAAAATCTCCACCAAAGTCAAATAGTTTTTTTTTATAAAAGATAATTTATCAAACATAATGCATGATAATTTTTGCTCAGTATTATAGAGAATTATTATGGAGAATTTTTCAGAATTTTTTCGAGTGGAGTGGGTATAAAGTTTGCGCGAACATTACATTATATATATTTTTGAACTCGTGTTTTCACAAGATTTCATTAGACACCCCACTCTTGCAAAATTTTTTTTACTTTCGATTTCACTCCCAAAAACTAACCTCTTAAGTCAAAATTTTACTTTTAAAACTACACAGACCTGATTGAGCTATCAATTCCTATATTTTTGCTAAATTTCAACTTTCTGTGTCTAATAGTTTCGGGGAAAATTGGATGTGACAGACAGACAGACATCGAAATGATCCCATAAGTGTTCCGTGCGCACTAATAAGATCAAAGGGTGATCAAAATATTGTAACCTGTGTAATGTTTTTAAATTAGCAAACCGCTACTGTCTACATCATAAAAAATATTATGTGTATTTCTAATTTTTCTAGAATTTGACTTTTATTTGTTGTACAAACCAAAGTTTTTCGATCGATTACCTATATTAAACTTGAATTGTAATCAAGATAATTATGCCAATTATTTAGAGGTTCCAATCTCATAAAAGTTTTATCATTAGGGAAAAGCTTATTACATTTCGAAAAGAGTTTGTTTTTGTGAGAGTTTTTTATAAATATAGGATATTACAACAATAAGGCAAAAAGTTTGAGAAAATGAACTGTGCATTTCATTTTCTTAGGAAGGTTGCTTAGAAATATTATAGCGTCTCAGAAGATTTTAAATAATTTCAAGGTACCGTTATGAAAAAATGAATTATGAGTTCTAGAGCCGTCCATACTTCCCTATATGGACCATAGACTTACAGTGATTGTAAAATTACTTTGTCTAAAAAATAATGACTTGAATATATTTGCTCCAGATCATCAACTCGGCTAAATTAATGGATGTGATTCCTGTGATTATATATATATATATATATATATATATATATATATATATATATATATATATATATATATATATATATATAAAGATATTTGCACTATTTCAGATGCATTGGCGACTTTGATCTGATGAGAAATTATGGTTTTTGAGATTAAATCATATCTAATTAGAGCTGATTGCTTTTACAAGTGTACGAAATATCGTCAAGGATATACATTTCTCAAGGTTAGAATCTAAATTCCGTATTTTAATGGAATCCCTGACGATATCTGGTGCAACCGAAGGTCGTAATAAAGTTACTCTGATTTGGCATAATCTCATATCAGGAACCATAATTCTTATATCTGTGCTAGTTCAAATGAATATTGATATTTTTATTAGACGGTTACGGAAGTGATAACGACCTGAGCGTCTCAGCTTTCAAAAAAGCGATATTGTACAAGAGGGATCAGGAACTTTTACATATTGTACTAGGGTACATAAACATGTTTTAAATCTTTAAATTAAGGAACAAAATAAATTCTGAAGCAATATAATATTCTATGATAATTTTAATATTTGGGTGCGTTACATCTTTCGTACTCCACGAAACTTGAACTGTTCGAAAAATGTGTTACGGTTAAAAATATTTCAGGAGAATGAACTAACCCGAGAAAATCGGGTGTGACAGTTGGACAGACACAGAAGTGATCTTATATGTTAAGTGTTCCATATGGAACACTAAAAAGAAATGATTCGTCGATGAAATTTAAAAGTTATAAAAGTCTCATCTGACACATTAAACTAATTACTTCAGGTAACCATATTTCGCATGTACACGGACATTTTTTCACCCAATTCACTATTTTCCTATTCTACATCCCGAGAAAATTCCTTCAGTACTAAACTTTTTATAAGATGGCGTGATAGTCCAAACTAGAATCTTTTATGTTTTTTACAGATAATAGTAGACAATTTGAAACCCAACCCTTTTCAGATCCAGCATGCAAAATAGTTATTCGTTTACCTTTATTTGAAGGTGCGTTAGACTGACATTTTGTACTGCTGTCAACCCACCCTTTTTGCACAATGTCATGGATATCGAACCATGTTTCGTCAAGGTAAATTATTGGCCAATTCTCTGACCGATACTTTTTAATTTCTTGTAAATAAGTATGTCGCAAGATTCGTAATCTTTGTGACTGCATCACTACTTGCCTTTTGTTGATTTTTCGGAACGTGAATCCCATTCTTAAGAGAAGGTCCCGTCCTGCACCAGTCTTAATTTTATTTTGTCTAGTGTCGGCACCAACTGCTCTTCATATATAGAATATATTTTTCTCCTGATGACGTCTTTTTCACAATCATCTACATGATACATTTAAAAATCTTTCCGTTTTTTCCTATTTTTTTAGTGATGAAAACAAACAATTTGTCACTTGTCAAATTGACAGATTAGAAAGCCAAATAGGTTTTTTTTTTTTAAATAGCACCGTCTACCAATGAGTACATCGTTAAATAGTATTTTTCAGTAGGTTTTCAAAAATATATAATACTCGATATTTATTTTTAGTCGTTACCGATATACAAGTTATTGAACTGAATTTTAACTTTTAAGTGGCTCACTCAATTTACTGTTTTCCTATTGGTGGTATCAAAAAATTGTTTTACTAATAAACTTAGTTTTTTGTAAGTAAGCCAAATATGAGCACTCAATATTTGTGACGTGTGAAAGTTTATAAAGCCAACTAGGATTTTTTTTAATGGCACCTTCTATATATGAGCACACCATTATCGAATTTACTTTTTTAAATTATAATTGGTCGAATTAAAGCAGTCGGCATATAGTAGTTTGACTTGCTCCTTAGAAAGTCCATTGTGTGGAAGTTATGCAGTTTGCGTGCCTCAAAGTGTGAGAGGGCTTTAAGCTTAATATGAGTATCAACGTCAGCCACCATAAAAATGTTTATTTATTCTTATCACAAGGCTCAATAAGTTTAGTGAATCTTTGCGTGCCGTAAGTACTTAAAATATCTTTGCCGCAAAAATCCCCAACAAATTTGCAGGTAAGGTTTTAACAGCCTCATAAATTCGCCTTAATGCTAAAGACACTCAATCTTTTCCCTAAACGTTCGTTCATGAATGTTGTCGCGATAAAAAGCTTTTCAGAATTAGGCCGTATAAATTATATTAGAGTGCGTATTTTAATAAAATGTGAATTCAGATGTTAAAATTATTTTTTACAATATCCTCGTCAAGTTTTTTTGGTGTTTTTTTCAGATTTTTTTTTCAACTAATTTTTATTAGGAGCCGAGTTTTTTTCACACCAGGGCGCAAAAGAAATTTTTTTCACGATTTTAGCATATCACTAGATTAAAAATTGCGGTAAAGATATAGTATCCGATGGCCGCCTTTTAAGTTTTTATAAACGACTACTAGATGGCGCTATTGAGATGTGACATTACCATGATTGTAAAAATTGATATTTGTTATTGTTAAAACAGTGGTAGCTCAGAAATAGGTCGAGTAGTTTGTTTACAGTGAGTGTTTAAAAAAAAACAGTTTTGTAAACAAACGGAAATTTCACGAGAAAATATTCATTGGATGATATTTGATGATTTTAGCAAAGGCCTAACTCAACAACAATGTTTCGAATAGTCTCGTTCAATTTTTGGTAATCCATCAGAAAAGACTGTTTACAGTTGGTTTGCAGAATTTCGTCATGGTCGTGCTTTCGTCAGCCATGAATTTCGTGAAGGTCGACCAAAATCGGTTGTCGTTCCAAAAAAACACCGATGCTGTGCGCAAAATGAATGAAGAGGATCGCCATGTGACTTACCGTGAGATAGAAGCATTCTTAGGCATATCGAAGACTGCAATACATATTCGATTTTCCATGAACATTTACCTGATGGATACCGCATAATTTGACTGAAACTGAAAAACAGGCTCGTGTCAATTGGTGTAAGGAAATGCTCAAAAATTCGTCCGAGTACATGCAAAATTCGTATACAACATTGTAACAAGAGACAAAACTTGGATATATTCATATGAGTTAGAAACTAAGCAACAATCAATTGTTTGGGTGTTCCAAAATGAACTGAATCCAACAACAGTGATTCGTTCGCGAAGCACTTCCTAGAAAATGATCATTTGTTTCTTTGGTTATACTGGACACGTTGCAACTATTACTTTAGAAGATCGAAGAATAGTTAATGCTGAATGGTATACAACAATTGGTTTGCCAGAAGTTATTGAAGAAATTAGGAAAAACAACCGAAAACCTCGCATCATTCTTCATCATGACAATGCCAATTCTCACATAGTACGTCAAACAATTGATTATTTGACCAAAAAAACATCAAATTAATGTCTCATTGCCCGTATTCACTTGATTTATCACCTTACGACTTCGGACCGCGATTTTCATCACTTTAAGAAGTTGTTGGATCCTTCCAACTTCGGAGCGGAAAAAATGTTGCGAGAATTGGTTCGAATGCAAACGAAGGTTCTTTCATTGTTTTTGTAAAAACTTAAAAGGTAGCCCTTGTACATCAAAAGATGATTTTTGTACAGCATATTTTTTAAATGGGATACCCGTATATTTTTTCTTATCCGAATAGGGAAATTGCCCTTCTAAAAATATAGCGCACTTTATATTTTGCTTAAATCTACTTCAAAATATAAAGGTTTTCAGATTTTATGCGAGTTTTAAATGCACATTTTGTGAAGTAGGCTTTGGATGGAGCGGCAATATCAATTGTTTACCGATAGCAAATTCCCAGAAGAAACTCTAAGAGTTATAACTATAATGAAATTTACTAAATGCTATAGTACTTTAAACTATGTATAAAATAAAAGAAAACAACAATAAAACCATTTATTCAGAGTAGAGCAAGCTAAAACAAAACAATTTTCTATAAGAGATGTTCGAAATGTCGACCAGTTTCATTTACACATAGGCGGCACCTTTTCTGGACACTTCTTACCGAGTTGATTAGTTCAAGAGGAGTGAGAGCTGCAAAACTTTGTATCACTGCGACTTCTAACTCTTGCCTGGTGTTTGTCGGCAATTTAAAAATTAGGTTTTTCAATCTTCCTCAGAGATAGAAATCCATGGGTGTTAAATCCGGTGACCTTGCCGGCCAACGGTTTGGACTCTGGTTGGCTATCCAGTTATTGTCGAAATTGGCCGATAAAAAATTACTGATAACTGCAGCGTTATGAGGGGGTGCCCCGTCGCGTTGAAAAAATATGTTTCTAAGGTCCATTAACGGCAGTTCATCAACAAGAGGTTCTATTTGCTTGCCTTAAAATTTCTAAATATCTCTGAGAGGTGGTTGTTCCTTAGTAAATAAATGGACCTATAACCCTGCCTCTAAAAATTCCTGCCCACACATTAAATCCAAATCTGCCTTGATTTCTTTGCTCCACAACTAAATGAGGATTTTCTTGTGCCCACGTATAAGAATTGTAACGGTTTAAAATACCTGCATTGCTTACATAAGCTTCGTTTGTCTAAATGCAATTTAATGAAAAATTCGGAACGTAGTTACAAATTTCCAGAAACCATTGGCAAAAATCCATACGCCGTTAAAAATCTCCGTCTCTAAGGTGATGAACTTTTCTTGTCCTCTATGGCCTGAATTTGTGCGTCTTCAAAGTACGACTTACGATAGTTCTTGGTCGTCCAGTGGATCCTTTTAACTGTCGGGTTGAAGTGTTGGGATTATTTCCGATAGTTCCTAAAACTACTATTTCTTCTAACTCCTTATCTCTGTTTGATACATAATTTTTGGGTCGTTTCTTTTCAAACTGGCTACTATTAACTAGGTTATGTCGCAATCGAGCGAATATACCCTTGAAGGGTTGACGCCTCTCTGGATACCGTACAAATTACTTGCTGTTCCCGAATTTTCTCCGGTTTGTACGAAATACACTATCATATCCCATTTTTCTTAATTTCCAAAGTTCATTGCGATTTATTTGACAATTCAATAACTGATCCTGAAGTAAAATTTGACAACTACGAGTAAACAATTGAATTAAACTATACGGCCACTCCGTCCAAAGCCTACTTCACAAAATGTGCATTTAAAACCCGCGTAAAACTGAAAACCTTTATATTTTGAAGTAGATTTAAGTAAAATATAAAGTGTGCTATATTTTTAGAAGGGTAATTTAAAGCTCTATTCGGATAAGGAAAAATATACAGAGTATCCCATTTAAAAAATATATTTTTGCGTTAATAACTATTAAAATATTAGTTGTAATAAAATGTAACTTACACTGTTGAAATCCACGTGAAAAAGTGCTTTGAGAATGTTTTTACAGAAATCAAAAATTTTCAATAGGAAAAGAATTATAAACATTTTTCCAAAATGCAGAGTTTTGAAAAACACCCTGTATATCTGAAACGGTACTAGATATCGATATGTGGTTTACACCATTGAGTTTATCATAAAAATTGAGCCTCAGACACCGACATCAGTTTTTGTCTATCTTCTTTAGATAAAGGGTTTACCTTTAAAAGTGTCCAATTTGGACCACCTTGTACATGCAAAATTGTGTATGAGTCACGACTAGAGCGGAAAGTGTTGCATTACTCGTAATCGTCGACTATTTCTAATATTGATGCCAGACTTTGCTTACTTATACCAAATACTACTTTCTGTTCTTGAAACGTGAATATATATTTTAATAGCAATAAAGTTGTGCCCTTAAGTCAGAACAACACATTAAACTGTATTACTTTTGTTTTATCGCATTATTCGCATCGCTGGAGTAGATTAGAGTGATAAAAACAAAATAACACCTTTTAATGTATCGTTATGACTTCGGCCCTATAGTTGTGTCGCTCACGTCTCTCGTGACAGGAACTCACTTAGGACGCTTCGTCGGTGATTTTCAAGTGTGCAACAATGAACACGTTTTGCAATTCTTTTATGAGCTTACTTTAGGGGTAGCCGAAAGTTCCAACTAAATTCGTTTCGGAACTCAACCTTCCTGTAAAAGAGTTTTTGACGCATTAAGAGTGAACAGTGGTGTTTTGCAGGATGTGTCAGCATAATCCTGCACAATTACTATCATTTTTCATTAATAACACGTAAAAATAATATTATATTTGAAATTATTATTTAGAGTGGTGTGTCTATTTGGATTTTTTTAATCGTTCACTTTTCCGCTTGAGTAGGGATTTTACCGTTTTTAATATCCTGAGGAAGGATATTGACGGGGATGTCGTAATATATTGGATGTATAGGTTTAATTAAAAGTTATTTAGTAACATCAAAATAATAGTAGGTTCAATACTAAAACAGTACTGATAAATATGTAACCGAGCCTGCATTCCATTATATTATTATTATGCCGCATATAATAAAGGTACTAGAAGTAAAGTAGTAGATTACTAACTACTGGGCTATGCAGTATTTTTGTAAATTTGCATGATAAATAAAAATTGTTGACAAAACACTTTAAGTTTAAGTTTAACTCTATTCTAAATTTTTACTTTAATTTACAGTGTAAAGTTGATAAATCAGATGTGATGCCTCAGCTCCTTTTTCCGGTAGTCATTGTTTTGAGGAAAGTTTCCATTACATTTTCGCACAATTGTGGCTCTATTTCGCTAATTTCTGCCCTGATTTGAGCGCTCCAATTGTTGCTGGAGCATTGTAGTAGACTTTATTTTTAACATAGCCCAAAGGAAAAAGTCGAAGGGTGTTAAGTCGCACGATCTGGGTGAGTAGTTGAAGTCACCATTTCGAGAAATTACACGACCAGGAAACTTCTCGCGTAATAATCCGATTGTTTCACAATTTGCGTGGCAAATAGCGCCATCCTGTTGAAAAAAAAGGCCATACGCATGAAAAGCATCTACTTCGGACCAAAAAGTCAGCATCTCACTGTAACGCATCAGCTTCATTTTCGAAAAAGTACGGTCCAATGACACCGCAAGCCCAAAAACCACACCAAACTGTTATTCGTGGATGGAGAGGTTATTCAACCATTTCTGTTGGGTTTTCGGAGCCCCAGATACGACAGTCTTGCTTATTTACATAGCCAGACAGATGAAAATGAGCCTCGTCACAGAATGATTTTTTTTTAATTGGGGTCATTTTCTTGCATTTCCAACACCCAATGAACAAACGTGCGGTATGGTCCATGGTCTGCCGGTTTTAATTCTTATATCAGCTGGACTTTGTAAGCCTTTAGACCGAAATCTTTGTGCATAATACGGTGCAGGCTGGCTGAGGATATGCCCAGTTGCTGTGATCGTCTTTGAATTGACATACGCGGGTCTTCCACAACACTTTCAGCTAAAGCAGCAATATTTTCAGTTGATGTGGCTGGTCGAGCACGAATTTGGTTCTTTACATTCCGAAACTTGACCGAAACGTTCAAATTTACCGGTTAAATTCACAATTACTGTACGAGAAGGCGCTTCATTTCGGCCAAAAGCAGTACGAACTTTGCGAACTGTCTCCGTGAAATTTTTTCTATTTTTATAGTGAATTTTTACAATTTCAGTGCGTTGTTCAACTGTATATCGTTCAATTTTCGTTGACCGCATCGTTTTTACTACTCAAATGTCAAAGAATGACAGCTGCAAATTTGAAACATAAAAAATAGGGCGCAATGTAAAATGACACCTTTTGTTGAAACACCCTTTCCGACTGCATAAAATTTTAAGGAAACTGATAATATTGTAGTTGTAAACTTAAACTTACTTATTCTGCAAAATACCACTTCTAAACTCTTCAGGTAAATAGTTGTTATTATGAATTAGTCCAAAAAATGTTTGATTATTTTTTCTTGGAAGATTGTCTTAATGACATAGATCTCCTCGAGACTGTAGATCGAAAAGTGTTTTCGATTGAAAATTAAATAGATTATCATGGATAGTCCTGTTACGAATTAAGATAACATCCAAAAATTGTTTAAACCCCATAAACTAGGTTCTTCCTTAATGTACACTTAACGCGTTTTTCTACATTACACTTTCATTTTTTCACAGATGATATTAAAACAAGTGACACTGATTAAATATCAGGATCCGATACTTTTAAGTAATTCGGTCATCAGCTTACGAACCGTACCAACATTTCCCTTTAGAAAAATTATGTTGTACCCTTATAACGTTGAACTTTTAAAATAAACTTAACATTAATCTGATTAACGTAATTCCGATAGAAATTGTTACAGTTAGTAGATAGTCAATAATTGTAGAATCCATATTTGATACAAAACAATGATTACGAGTATTACTGCCGAATTCATTGATTGTGAAATTTATACCTATCAAATAATTTAACACGCATTCCGTGTATTACATGGATCAACCTATGCATTATACAGTGCCGTATTCGCTTGACAAGCAGTTTATGGTACTTTAATGTCATTTTGTCTTTTTCGTTTAATTAGCATCAGTCATAGATTTCTCTATTTTTCTTATAATTTTTAAATATTTCAAAGAAAAAGGAAGGGGTTAATAGTTAGGTCACAAGTTGGGAATAATATATTTACTACTGGTTACATTTATTGACTAACTAAATAGCTTTACGCCATTACTATTATACAATGATTTGGTTACAGCAACATAATATACATATTGGACTTTAAGATATATACAGCCTAACTAACTTAGCCTAGGTAGGAACAAGATATTTTGAACTTAAGATATTTCATGAACTAGGAACGAAAATTTAGACAACTATTTAAGATCACCACTTATGTTTATTATATTACTGCTGACAATTGTTTCGACACACTATATCTTCTGGAGCAAGATGTAAATTAACTACAAAGTATGTTACAGAATATATAATTTACCTGGCTACAAGTACTAAATTATTTACGAGGCTGGTTTGAAAAGTCCGTGCAAAAATAAAAACTACTTATGTGTTTGGGGCAAACCTTTTTTTTTTTCGACATAGTCTCCTTTTAGGCTTATACACTTCGTCCAACGATGTTCTAGTTTGTTGATCCCTTCCGAATAATAGGATTTGTCCAAGTCTGCAAAATATCCATTAGTGTCTGCAAGCACCTCCTCGTTTGAATAAAATCTTTGTCCCGCCAGCCATTTCTTCAAATTGGGGAACAAATAGTAGTCCGAGGGAGCCAAGTCTGAAGAATAGGAGTTGGAATCCTATTCCCATTAATTTTGCGACCACAACTGCTGAGGTGTGTGCTGGTGCGTTGTCGTGATGGAAAAGGACTTTCTTGTGGGCCAATCGCGGGCGTTTTTCTTGCAGCTCGGTTTTCAAACGATCCAATAACGATGAATAATATTCACCTGTAATAGTTTTACCCTTTTCCTGATAGTCGATGAGGATTATCCCTTGCGAATCCCAAAAGACAGTCGCCATAACCTTTCCGGCCGAAGGAACGGTCTTCTCAGGAGTATAGTAATGTATCCATGTTTCATCCACAGTGACGAAACGACGCTTAAAGTCCTCCGGATTCTTCTGGAACAGCTGCAAACCATCCTTGCAACACTTCACACGATTCCGTTTTTGGTCAAGCGTGAGCAATCGCGGCACCCATCTTGTGGATAGCTTTTTCATGTCCAAATGTTTATGCAAAATATTATGTACCCGTTCAGTCGAGATGCCCATAGCACTAGCAATCTCACGTACCTTAACTCTTCTGTCATCCATCACCATATCATGGATTTGATCAATGATTTCTGGAGTCGTAACCTCCACAGGCCGTCCAGAACGTTCAGCGTCACTTGTGCCCATATGGCCAGTCCGAAAATTTTGAAACCACTTATAAACTGTTCTAATCGAAGGTGCAGAGTCACCATAATGTTTATCAAGCTTCTCTTTAGTCTTCTGAGGCGTTTTGCCTTTCATAAAGTAATGTTTAATCACCACACGAAATTCTTTTTCGTCCATTTCTTGAAAATCACTCGACTTCCTTGATTCACACGAATGCCAAACATAAAGAAATAGACCAATATGGCTGAAACTTGGTGTGCGTTCATTCAAGAGATGCTACTAACTAAACATGACCTCGATACGCGCCGGTGGTGCCATCTCTCGGACTTTCTACGGACTTCGCAAACCAGCCTCGTACTAATATTTACCTTAATACCTAAAACAAGTTCAATAAAGAAGACTCACCCTCATCTGGTTAATTTCTACCTGCTCTAAACAATTCAATTCTTTTCATTATGCAAAATTCTGAATTCTTTATTGAAAGTATGATTTTCATCTGTTGAATGTTTATGAGATATGTTATTTTTCATTCTTTAACTTTGTTTATGTTCCTTTATTCTTTTATAAAAAGATCTGCCTGTTTGTCCTGTATAGGTTTTATTGTAAGTGCCACAACATAATTCGTAATATATTATTTTCTTTTTTTGTTTTACTTTTAATGTCTGGATAGGATTGTCTGGATATAAAAATGAAGATCTTCCTTTTTTTAGTGTTCCGTACGGAACACTTATAAGATGACTTCAGTGTCTGTCTGTCTCTCCGTCTGTCCCTCTCTCACACCCGATTTTCTCCGAAACTATTTGTCATAGAAAGTTGAAATTTGGTAATAACATAGGAATTGATGACCTCATCAGAGCCGTGTAGTTTTGAAAGTTAAATTTTGACTTAAGGGGTTGGTTTTGGTGGGTAAAATCGGAAGTGAAAATAATTTTTTTTCTAGGGCATTGAGTGTGGTGTCAAATGAAAGCTTGTGAAAATAGGAGTAAAAAATCTATATATAATGTAATACTTACGCACACTTTTCTTTGTATTATTATTAAAAAATCGCGAAAAATCGCTGCCCCTCCCCTTATCTTGAAAAGTACTGATCAAAAAATTTTGAAAAAATTCTGGACTATTCTTTACGGGGTGTAGATTAAAGGAAAATTATCACGAGTACATTATCTTTAATAATTTATCTGGCATATAAAAAAAAACAAAATTTCCAGGTCATTTGGGGTGTGTTTTGTGAAGTCACCGATCATTTTATACCTTCGTAACAAAATTTTTTATTTTAAAAGCAATTAACGTACGGAACACTAATTGCGCAAGTTCAACTTGCACTTGACCGGTTATTTAAATTGTTTTTTCGTTAAAATATTATCTACAAAGTCACTCCTGTAACCATTGTTTATAGTAATTTGTTTTATAATATTTAATTCTTTCAGAAAATTTTCTTGGGTTAATGGTGTATTTATTAGTCTATTATAAGTCGAGATTTTATAGATAGTTATATCTAAGTATGTGGGTTTATGGAAGATTTCGAAATCATGTTGATTCATTTTATTTGATATTTTTAAATCTAGGAAATCAATTGACTTATTTGTTTTTATTTCTGTTGTAAAAGTAATGTTATTATGAAGTTGGTTAATATAATCTAGAAATAGTTTTAATTGTCGATCTGTACCGGTAAAGCATGTCAATATATCATCGACATGACTGTATCAATAAAATAAATTTTTAAATAGATGAGAATTACTGATTTGTTCTTCTAAATGCTCCATGAAAATTTCAGATAAAATTGAACTACGAGAGTGTTCCATTATTAAACCTTTCCTACTTAAAATAAATCTTATCGTTGAATTCGAAATAATTCTGGTCTAAACACAATGCTAAGATGTCTAATATTTTTTTTATTATTATTGGCAACAAATAAGTATAAATAAGGGGTACAGGAGTGACTTTGTAGATAACATTTTAATGAAAAAATAATTTAAAAAAGCAATAGGACGTGTGTACCCGCATAAACAACTAAACAAAGATAAGTTTTATACACTCACTCATAGATTGATCAATAACATTCCATATTTTTTTCAATATAAATCAAGTAAACATTGCCTTTCGTACCAATAACACATTAGCTCCACATATTGAGAATAATAAAATTAAAACAAAAAAAGAAAATAAAATAGAGTGTACGAATTATGTTGTGGCACTTGCAATAAAACCTATATAGGAGAAATAGGTAGACCTTTTTATAAAAGAATAAAGAAACATAGACAAAGTTATAGAATGAAAATAACATGTCTCACTACCCTAAACATTCAACAGATGAAAATCATACTTTCAATGAAGATTTCAGAATTTTGCCTGATGAAAAGAAAGGGAAAAGGGAATTGTTTAGAGTAGATAAAAATTAACCAGAAAAAAATCCTTGATCAATTAGATGGAGGGGGTCTCCTTTATTGAACTTGTTTTAAGTATTAAGGTAAATATTGTTAATTAATTTAGTACTTGTAACCAGGTAAATTATATATTCTGTAACGTACTTTCTAGTTAATTTACATTTTGCTCCAGAAGAAGACACAGTGTGTCGAAACAATTGTCAGCAGTAATATAGTAAACATAAGTGGTCATCTTAAATAGTTGTTTAAATTTTCGTTCCTAGTTATTATGGATCTCCATCAAGCAGGGGCTAAGTCTAAGTATTTCACGAACATTGGAGAACTTAAGATATTTCATGAACATACAGTCCCTGGCCAAATTATTAGACGCACTGCAAGATTTCATGTAAAATATTAATTACCGAGTGATATTGTACCGTTTTATTATTTTAAATTGATTTGTTTTTTATTTTTATATTATCCAAACAATTACCTATTTATTTGACATAAATAAAACAGCATTAATTTAGAAAAGCATAAGTTTATTAAGTTTTAAAGAAAAGTGAAATTAATGTTAGTAAAAGTCAATATTTAGTTGAGCCACCTTTAGCCGCTATCAAAGCTTTAATTCTGCGCGGCATGCTATCAATGCAAGATTGTGCTGTCTCCTGCATTTGAGGATGATGATTCCACACATGAATAATCTTTTCTAGGAGCTGGGTTTTGTTGGTAATCACATCTTTAGCCACTTCTCTTTTCATCAGCTCCCACACATTTTCAATGGGGCCAATCCAACAGAGGGATATTTTTTTCTGCCAAAAAAGCTTTAACAGACCGAGCAGTGTGGCAGGGAGCTCCATCTTGCATGAAAGTGAATGGTTCCCCATTTGGAAACCATTCTCTGAGCTGCGGAATCAACCGATTTTGTAATACTTCTTTGTACTGATCTTGCCTCATTATTCCTTTGACGACGTACAGACGTCCAGTGCCCTTGCCGCTGATGACTGACCAAATCATCACTTTGGTGGGATGTTTAACCGTCGGGACGACACAATCAGGATGAAACTTTTCTCCATGACGACGACGCACATACTGAGCTTTATTCTGCAAAATTTCGAATGTGCTTTCGTCACTGAAGCAGACCTGTCAAAAATAGGAAAAATATATAAACTTCCATGTTTATTTGCTTTATTTAACTGAAAATGATAATAATGTATCAATTATTGATTAAATTGCTGTATCTTACCGATCTCCAGAAGTCCACATCTTTGTATTGCCATTGTTTGGCCCACTTCAGGCGCTTTGCTTTCATTGCAGCTGTTAACTTGGGCTTCCTGGCGGGGCGACAGGCCTTAAAATCTAATTCTTTCAATTTTCTTCGAACAGTGCGCCCAGAAGTATTTACGCTAGCATCCTGGAGTTGTGATTTTATTACCTTTGTGGTAGCAAATCTGTTTTCTACACAAATTTTCTTCAAACATGTCTCTGACCGTGGAGTTAAAATTGGTTTTCTACCGCATCTTTTCTTTCTTTTCGGGCTTAATTCCTTCCCTGACTCAATTTTCTTTTTTATGCGTCGTACACTAGCTTCAGAAACCTCCAATCTTCGTGATATTTCTCGGTTTGTAAATGTTTTCGCAATCACAAGGGCCTTCACTTCAGCTTTTTTACGTGCTGAAAGATCGCCTTTTCTACCCATAATGAAAATAGTCCAATTACTTTTTTAAAACACTGCATACAAAATAAACTAATAACTGAGTAGTATAAAACTGTTAAACAAACAATCACAGTCCATAAAGCCACAGAAACACGTCCGTACCTGACTCGATTCCGATCGCGACTGATACAGGTTTGTCCTTGTTTACGTTCATGTATCACTTTGTCAACACAGTGTTGCCATATGTTAAAAATAAATACAAATATGTAGTCTAGTTCTTTTAAATAAAAATCAATAATATTGTAGTTTAAATATACCATTATTGCATAAAAACTCTTAAGAAACATAAAATTACTAAAAAAAATACAGTGCGTCTAATAATTTGGCCAGGGACTGTAAACTTTAGGTTTAATCTTAAAATTAATTAAGGTTAACTTAAGCTAATCAAATGGTAGATGCACTTACTATAAATATCACAAAGTGTTTTTCTGGAAAGTCCTTCCCCCTCTAATATATGAAATTAATTATGTGTTACAACATAACCTACCTTTATAATTAAAATACTATAATTTAGCAGCAGCTCTGGCTGCTGTAAACCTGGTTTTGAAGGTCTCCTCTGTCGGGGGCTATTTAAGGTCACAGACCGATAGAGCAATTGTTTAGCGAGTTGCTAACAATTATCGCTAGGCAGAGTTTGGAATGGCAGATGAGAAAAGAGTGACTAACTACTGAAATAGGGTCCTTTTTTAATTTTAGTGTTTGATAATAACTTAACTTTGTTTCCAACCATTAAATAGATAAATTTTGAATATATTAAATTCTTTCATATTTAGTAATTAGTAGTATATACATAAAATATACATAATTTGAAACAAATGGAAATTGACTGTAGTCGGTACTACAGAGACCGCACTTTATGTTCAATCTTAATTTCTTCACCAAGCTATAAATATAATTTGTTGGTTCCGGTATATCTTAGAATTTTGTTTATGATAAAACTGCATATGTATTCAATACGAGGGTGTTTTCTAGGTTATAGATATGAAAATGATATTCATAAAAAGTTTTTTCGTTGTTAAATTCCTGCCAAGTAATTCGATGAAATTTTGTCCTGCAGTCTTTGCATTTTTTTACGATGAGTGTGAGTGAGTACTGCGCTATCAGAAAGTTTCTCACTAAAGAGGAAAATGGACCAAAAATTATTCATGAAATAATATAATGGTGTGTGATGATGACTGCTCATCTTATTTTCAACTAAAATTTTAGCCTGAACGGTTTCGATGCGTTCGAGGCCTGAGGAAACCATTAGGACTATTTTTTTTTATCGGCAATGCATACATGCTGCAGAGAAACCCCTAAAGCACTACAGGAACGACATGTGTGTAGAGAAAGAGATCTACTTTCGTCTTGAATCGCTATAAGTTTTACTTGGTGGGAAACTGGTCAATTCATTCCAAAGGGATGAAGTTCTCCATATAAAAGACTGCTTGAAAAGGGTTGTACGAGAAGTGAAAATACTTGTAGAATACACTCAACTAACCAACCGTTTTTCGATGTTCTACGGAATTAAGGTTGCTCGTTAGTTCTGGGTCTCCAATCAGGCGAACAGTTCTCTTCTAAATAGAATCCAACAAATGCAGTGTATGTTTGGGAGCAGAGCCCGGAACATGGGAGCATTATTCCATCGTTGGTAGAACTGGAGCTTTGTACAGAACGAACAGTTGTGGAGTGTAAAGCTTTCTAGTTTGAAATAATATTTCCACCTTTGAGACGCTCTTTTTGCTATGCTTGCAACATGTTCACGCGGAGACATATTTGCTCCCAAAGTAACGCCAGGCAAATTGAGGACGATACTACAGAAAAGGAGTGGCCTGACATAATTATGTCGGATACGGCAAGTTTAATTTTTAAAAGAAAAAAACTGTAGCCTGGTTTTTTGTAGCGTTAAATATTACTTGATTACTGGTATTCCATGGTGGAATATCTTCCAGGTCTTTGTTAAGTTGAACAACTTTTTGCTGTCTGCGGATATTTTCCTGAGCAGCCGATGTTTGGATGTTTAAAGTGAATGAAGAGATAAGCATACTGCAAAGCTGTAGATTGGCTTCCTGGTCCTTTCCAGCAGATCGTGACTGTAAATGAGAAAAAGAGTAGGAGACAGTATGGAGCCTTGGGGCAAACCAGCGTTGATACTGAAGGTGTTAGAAAGAAATCCGTCGACTGTCACTCATAAAGAACGCTGTCTGAGAAAACATAAGAACCATAAACAAAACTGTTCAGACATACAATAAGAGCTTAGCTTAACCAACAATTTATTCTCAAAAACCACGGTCGAATTCCTTGGATATATCAAGTGCAACTGCTCGAGATTTTCCAAAGTGTTCAATTGCGTGCTTTCGAACATGTGTTACATAAATTAGAATATGTCCTGTTGATCTGTGGTTGCTAAAGCCATATTGATGGTCACTAATAATATTCAATCTTTCAAGATATTTTAGAAAATGCTGATTGATAGCCTTTTCCATGACGTGCGATATTATCGAAAACGTTTTCTTACCTTTTTTGGGTATTAGCTAAATGTAGCACATTTTCAGCAGGAAGGGAATATAACCTTTCTGTAGGCATTTTTTGAGTACTATGGTAGGTATTCTATCAGCGCCAGAAGCTTTTCTGGTGTCTAGATTTATTAAAATCTCGGACATCCATGACTGGGCTGTGTCGTGTTTTTCTTGGAAATCGACAGTAGAATGTGAAGCAAAAAGTTCAGCTCCCATGTTGGCTTTTTCAACTGGTGTTGTTGCAATAGTATTATCTGGCCATGTGAGTGGCAGAATAGTAGATTTAGTATAATTTTGTCTAATGGTCTTAGCGACTGACTAAAAGGACCTGGAATTGTTAGGGCAGGTAAGAAGTTTGTTTTTAATTCTTTGATTATGTGACTCCTTGGTTTCGCCGATATTTCTTTTGTTTCTGTTTAGGGTAGGAACAAAGATGTTTCGATTTATAACCAAGGCGTGCCATTGTAAGGGCATTTCTACAAACATCTAACCAAGAGAAAGGTCAGAAATATCCTATAAGTTTTTCCCACTTAATAGATTTGCAGTGCGGTTTAGGTACTTCCCTGTCACTAATCGGTGGCATACTTGATGCTCGATCTCTGGACTGGTGGTTAAAAACAGGTCAAGAAATCTGGCGAACTCCCCGTCTCGATCAGGGAACCCTGTTGGTTGATTGACAAGCCCAGTTAAGCCACAACTGACTGAGAATCTTTCAGCCTCACAACCTGGTTCGTTGGTCACCAACCACAGGCAAAAGCGAGAAAGTCGCCTACATCTGTATATGACATGGCACCTCAAGAAGATTATATATATATATATATATATATATATATATATATATATATATATATATATATATATATATATTCCTAAATGGCGGTGGCCATATGTGGTGGTGACAAGTGAAATAATTAACAATGTTTTAAATTTGGTTTTTAGAATTTTGTCTACAGTGTTTTAGTGTGTATTTTATATATTTTATGGATTAACTAACTTTTATATGTAACAACTTTTGTATGTATAACCTACGGCCATTCAGGCTAACGAAATCTTTGCATTTCTCATGTGAGTTTTTTAACTTATCATGACTAATATCTTATTCTTGTTCTACACTAATTTTATTTATTATAACAACCTAATGATAACATCATTAATTTAAAGTTGTCCCAGACACGATCAGTGAATACGCTCTGTTCTTCTTTTCAGTTCTGCCCTGAAGAAGGTCCCAATCCAGGACCGAAATATTGGCTTAATGAAAATTGTGTGATCTCTTATCACGCCCCCTTTTTGCCGAGTTCCCCAACTAAGATTGTATTTCATTTAATAATTTTGGTAGATACGGCAATTTTTTGCTTTCTTTCTTTATTATATATATATATATATATATATATATATATATATATATGTGTATATATATATTTACAGAGTGTCCCAAAAAGTTTTATAGAAATGGAGAAAAAGTTTATCTTACATATTACAAAAGTATTTATTCTTAATAAAAAGTTTCGTATCACATGGAAATCCATAATCAAGCATCAAAAGTTTAAAATATTTGATGGTATACAGGGAAAATAAAAAATAATGATTTATAATGAAGAGTAAAATGTGTTTAAATTTAATAGGAATTAAAAAATTTGGTCACGTTTGGATTTGAAGCCTTCCTAGTTAAAAATTCAAAAAAACTCCAATAAACACGGTAGTAATTGACGGATTATTTATTGAATAAACGAAAACGAAATTAATTAAAAACTAGTGCACTGGTTTTGATAGTATCATATTTTTGTTGAAAATTTGATAACCTTTTTATCTGCTTTGCAACAATTACATCCATAATAAATTTGTGCTAATATCTTTTTTGAAATGGCAACATTACTTAATTACTACTTACATAACAATTAAACATATGGATTAATTCTAACTTTAGTGCACAAGTGCTTCAATGTATCCACCGTCCCTTTTGAAACAGGTGATTGTTCTTCGAGAAAAATCTTTTATTACATCTCAAATTACGTCTGGGGTTATAGCTTCATATGTTTCCCTAATGACTCTCTCAAGATAATCGACATCTTGAAATGGGGGTGATGTCCGGAGATCGATCTTGGGGGCCAAGTAATTTCGAACAGTTCTCGTACTGTGACATGATGTACCATCATGTTGGTACCATATACGTTGTTTTTTAACTATTGGTAGGCGATTAAGAAACTCAGGGAACTCATTATTCAAAAATTCTAGGTAACGTTCAGCATTCATGTTATTTCGAAAAAAGAATGGTCCAACTATTCTATCTTTAAAAATTCCACACCATACATTGGTTTTAAACGAGTATTATTCTCGAGTTTGGATATTGAAGTTAGGATTAACATCGCTCCACCAGCGATAGTTTTGATAACTTACTGTTCCATTAGACGTAAATATCGCATCGTCATAGAAAAGTATTTGTCTTGCCATA
Source organism: Pachyrhynchus sulphureomaculatus (assembly GCA_019049505.1). Lineage (NCBI taxonomy): Eukaryota > Metazoa > Arthropoda > Insecta > Coleoptera > Curculionidae > Pachyrhynchus > Pachyrhynchus sulphureomaculatus. Next base: position 122,322,385 of record CM032453.1, read on the forward strand.
AGCCTGTTATCTTTCAACTTTCCTTAAAACCAAGCACAAAATTCAAATCTTCGTTCAAAATCTCCTGCTTCTAAAGTATGGGTAAATTGGGGTTTGTATAGTTTAAATTTATTTGATCTTGAAATTCTCGCAACTGTAGTTTTACTCACATTCAATAAAGCAGATCTTTTCTGAAGTGAATCTTTTGGCTTTTCTACTACCGACAGCATTACTTGATTTTGATTATCTTCATTTGAAACCCATGCCTGATGTTTTTTTTTAAATTTATTTTTAACACTTCCATAAATCTTGTATTTATTTATAAGATATCCTATAGTTGTGAAGTGTACAGTTTTATCAGAGTGTCTATTATTAAAGTTTTCTGCTGCTTCTCTAAAAGTTTCATAATTATCTTCAACTATGAGAACAAGTTCAATTTTATCTTCAATACTCAATTTTACTGGCATTTCTAATTATTGCAAATACAGACTGACGTCAGAATTGAAGTTTGTTGACAATTGTTAGGTATCTCCAAAGATATGTTCATTTATTTTCAGCCTAAAATTTGTGGTGATTTCGTTTTCTTTAATTCAATAAATAATCCAACAATTACTGACGTGTTTACTGGAGTTTTTTTGAATTTATTAACTAGGAAGGCACAAATCTAAACGTGGGCATATTATTTTTAGTTCCTATTAACATTTTCAATTAATATTTTGCTCTGTATTTGAATTTAAACATACTTTACTCTTCATTATAAATCATTATTTTTTATTTTCCCTGTATACCATGAGATTTTTAAACTTTCGATGCTTGATTATGGATTTCCATGTGATGCATAATTTTTTTTGTAATATGCAAGAAAAACTTTTTCTCCATTTGTATAAAACTTTTTGGGACACACTGTATATATATATATATATATATATATATATATATATATATATATATATATATATATATATTAATAAATAATTACACTAGCCCTCCAGGGATTGAACCCGAGACCCTGAGTGGTGTAAAGCGGTACTAAATTATGGATCCAGTGCCACACGAGTTGAAAGCTGAACGCTGGAATAAATATATTAGTGTAGACGTTAGTTAGGTAAAAAATATATTTTCTTACGTAGATAAAAAGTCTCTCGTATTTTAAGTTTACTTTTAAATAAATTCAAGTGTATTTTCTTATTTGATTTGAACAAAAAATAAAAGCCTTGATTTTTTTGGAAAGAGTTCTCGCTTCGTCCATACAGTATTAACTAGTTTCTATTGCTAGACAAATTTTTATTTTACCACACTTTTTCAATCTGTATCCATAATTGTAAAGCATTAAATAAACACTATTAACAGAAGAACAAAGGTAGACTTTCATACAATTATAAAGTTTAAAAAAATATAACAGGTTACTGTTTTTAAATTAACATTTTTGTTAAAGTGCATTTCTTACATAAAGGTCTCAAATTCGACATGATATACTAATCTCTAGGGGTGTTAGTTGCCGTACGTGTGGTTATTTTTGATTTCTGACGGACCCAAAAACATGCCTTGCGCAAAAGTTATCGCATATAATGCTTTTTTTCAAAATAAAATGTTTTTTTTAGTGGCATGTACACCTCTCCAAATTAAACTATTAAAAGTTGTACGTGCAACACGAAGTAACATAAAAATCATTGAATGAAACTCACTGTACGAAACTAATTGCTGAAACTAGTTGCTGCAACTAATAGTTCAGAGTTGCAGTAATGTACCTCACAAGATCACGAAAGTTTATATTGTGTGAAAACCCTGACTTGGATCGATTTTAAATGTGTCGACTGTTCTAAGATATTATAGGGTTGATTTCATAAAGCTGCTACAGTTTTCTGGTATAGACTTTTTATTCTAGTAGCGTGAGGTCCTTTTTTACCAGGCGGTCGTCCAACCTTTTCCTGCTGCATGAGCCGGTACATACTGTAGATGCTATTACGTCTAAATATCACAATATTTCCAATTTAAATTTTTTTTTAGTTGGTCTATTTAGAGATATTAAAATAACAAGGCTTTATTTTCCTATAAATTGCAAGTTACCTAGTAGTTTACGAGTATAACACTATAATATATTGTACGTGTTTATTTTCTATTCTGTCGAGAGCCCCTCGAAATAATTTTCAGCTTAACCGTTATAAATTTGTGCTTTAAAGTACGCAATACTGCTAATAAAATATATTTTTTAAACAGTTTTCTTGCTTTAATTTTTGTAGTAACACACAAGTTTTAAAGGAAAAAAGCAAAATATTACACAATATAATTGAAAACTATAGTAAGATAAAAAAAATTACTAATAAACTATTAAAAGCTAGTTATTTTTCGGTCAGTAGTTGAACTTTTTTCTACTATGGCGATCTTTCGACAAAAAAACATACTTTATATAAAATTACAGCAATAATTATTAAGATAAATTTTACACTCATTTAATATTAGAAAGATTTTGCAACGCTTATTTTTCACATACCTCTCAAGCACGCGCAGTATTAGCGCGAAGGAATTCCAAGGTTAGGTTAGTATTCATCTATACCTATAAAATAGCACCGTGACTGACTGACAGACAACGCACAGTCTAAACCGGTGAACCTAGAGATTTGAAATTTGGAGGAAATATTTTTTGAGTACTCTAGGGGTGCCCTAAGGTGGGATTTTTTGAAATTCCATTCCTAAAGGGGTGAAAAAGGGTGGTAAAGTTTGTATGAAGAGACATTTTTTTTAAAGTTAGAGTGATGACACTTTCTAAATATACTCTTCAAAAGAAATAAAATAACACATGTTTCATTATTTTGGAAAATTCATCTCCTAAGAGGGTGAACGGGAGTGGCAAAGTTTGTATGGTGAAACATTAATTATTAGGTACGATTTTGAAACTTTTTTATATACTATTCGAAAGTAAGTAATACAAAGATACGTTTTGACTGATTTAAGGGTTGATTTATCAAAATGTATCTAATTTTCACGGATCTACCTAAGAAAAATACGAAACACGCATAGAAACTGACGGAGTTTGTATGTAAAAAAATATTTATGTCGAACCTTTGAATAAATATCCTTATTCTAAAAATAATTAGCGTATTTTTTTTTAAAAATCAGCCTCCTAAGTTGCAAAGTTTATATAACTACAGGGTGGAAATTTGAAGCGGTTGGTGGGGGGGGGAGTACTTGAAATATTGAGCAAATTCTATGCAAAAGAAACATTTCATTATTCATCACACACATCACTAAAAATGCATTTTTAAAAAACCGCTTGCTTGAATAGGGAATCGAACCGGCCTAAATGACAACAAATAAATGACCCTGCCTTTTATGGCACTAATGGATAGATACAATAATGAGGATCAAATACTTTCGAGAAATATTATGCCTTTAATTAGAGAAAATTCACAGTTAATGGTTTTTCTTCTAATTTAAGAACAAATATTTCTGAGAAGCATTTTTGTCAATATTTGGTTCATGTATTTCTCATTTATGACGGTTCGATTCCAAGCGGCTTTTCAAAAATATTTAAATATTGGTATCTTATTTAATTTCTACCCTGTATAATATTTTTTTTGACTTACAACTTTGTATAAATACTATTAAATAAAAATAATTAGACACGTTTTTCATATTTATTCTAATAGTACTTCTCTGAAGTTTTCTTTTTATGGGTCTAGCACACGTGCGGCAGGGAGGTCTCTAAAGCGCTACAGGAGCGACACGTGTGCGGAAAAGGCGGTTCACGTTGTTCTTGAATCGCCGTAAAATTGTACTCGGTGGGAAACACAGTCCTGGACAAATTATTCCAAAGGGACGATATTCTCCATATAAAAGACTGTTTGAAAAGCGTTGTACGAGGAGTAACAAGCTGAACCCCATACGGATGTAAAGTATCAGCACGACGTGTATCTCTAACATGCAAAGCTCTGGGAGGAATTAAACGGGCTACATCCTCCGAACATTTTCAATGAAAATACTTGTAGAATAGGCTCAAGTCGCCAACCGTTCTTCGATGTTCCAGCGAATCAAGGCCGCCGGTCAGTTCCGGGTCTCCAAGCAGACGAACAGCTCTTCTCTGAATAGAATCCAACAAATGCAGTGTATGTTTGGGAGCGGAGCCGCAAACATGGGAGCAGTATACCATAGTTGGTCGAATTTGAGCTTTGTAAAGAATTAACAGTTGTTGTGGAGTGTAAAGCTTTCTGGTTTGAAAAGTTACAATCGAGATCTAAATTTTGTATGTAGTCCTACTTGATGACACGTCCATACTCCATCAGCGTTAAAACGCAAAAACCCAAGCATAGTGTCGCGATCCATAATGGGTGATCCCTACCACTCCGTCGCACCGAGCTTACCTTAAACATTTCTTGAATAGGTTTATTTGTATAATTCCATAGTTTTAGTAGTAGCTAGCGTAGATTTGCCGGAAGATTGTTTCTTCCATGGCCAATTTTATGTGGCTTGCTCGCGTGTAAGCTCGCATACCAGCCTGATTATTTTGTTATCGCCACATAAACAAACAAAAAACGTAGTTTATAAGGAAATTTTGTACTAAGAAACATCACACTGTTGTCCTTTTTACAAAAAAAATACTGCAACATTCCAATAAAAATCAGTAGTTATATTACCTTATCATCTACGCGTGCGAAGTCGCGGGTAAAAGCTAGTCTGCTATAAACTTAGGGTTAATTTTTTTTCATTCATTTCGTGGTTAAGCACACTGGTTATTTGTATTTAATGGGTTAACATCGGTTTCTAAATTAAGGTTATGTCTAGCAGGTTTCTATCACTTCTTTCAATATTTCCAAGATAATACGAATGTGTGATAAATAAAATTGCATTTGAAATTAACACTACACACACTGTAATGCCATCGTGTCAAAGATTACAATATAATCTGAATACTAATTACGTGTTGTTAGCGTTATTGGCAATAAAAGATTATCATTTCAATTTTAGTATATTTTCTTAGTGGTTTGTATTACCAAGTAGGAAAAAAAAACAAGCCCTACCTTAATAGCCATAAGAATGACGAACTTCAAATAACCACTCTTATAAGTTCCTAAATAAGGGAAATCGTTATCCTTAATAAAGGTTTCTCTTATTTTGTTTCAATACTGCGCAAGCTCCATGTGGTGAGCGCGTGCTTTAAATAACGATAACAGCTGAATCGTTATACATATTTATTTTCTTTCCTTTACTAGTGCGCAAGCTCTAAACGGTGGACGCATGCTTCAAATAAAGATAAAGACAATAGCCAACCAAAATAAGCGATGCAAAATCTCTCTATATTCCGCAAATATTGCCTGCAAATATAGTTAGTTTAATTGGTTCTTTTATATTGTTGTTGGTAAATTAACAACTAATGATTTGTTTATAGGAACAAAAGTAGGATAATAATTTTTGATATTAATTTCTAGATAAAGTTTAAAAGTTATACTAAACAGGTTTTGAATTAAATTAAAACAAAAAATGTTGTCAGTATTATCAGAGACCTATTGGAAAGGATTTTACTTTACAAAATACAAATTCTAAAATGTACAAACTGTTGAACAAGAAAAACAATTTATGGTCGTTTAGACTCTAGAATCGAATTTTATATTGCATTTGAATTTTGGTGCCTACATTTACATTTATAATATGTAAAATATGGAATTTATTTTTGACTTTAATAATACTTCCGGAGGGAAATAAACAAAAAGAGGGAACAGTTCATTAAAAATAAGGATTTTTACATCTTGTATAGAGATTAAATAGGAAATTGCAAAAAAATGTACGACATGTTCACAGGCCATTAGGATTCTGGAGTAAATGGTGCAAATGAAAATTCAGCACTTTCAATAATTAAGTATCACAACTTGCCTGAATAAAATCATTTATTTTAATTATACTCAAAGAAAGTGTCAGCTTTTTATTGCACTTCATTTCTTGGCTTCTGAATAGTTCTCGGCCTAACAATGAAAGAATCTTTCTTAGACGTGAAATATGTTTTATTTTTCAGTATCATCTCCTGAAACTTCAATACATTTATTCCAACGTTTTTTCAATAATTGAATACCATAATTAAAACATGATTTCGGAAGGTCTGTAAAATATCCATCCACGGTTGCAATAGCTTCGTCATTTAATGTAAAACGCTTTCCGGTCAGGTATCTTTACAAGTTTGGAAAAAAGCAGATGGAGCCAAATCTGGTGAATACTCTGGATGTTCAAGCAATTCGTACTTTAATTCATTGAATTTTGTTATCGTTAAAACACTTGTGTGAACACGTGTATTGTCTTGATTAAAAATGATTCTTTCCTTCTTTAAAGCAGGTCTTTTCTCACGAATTTTTGCATTCACCTGATCCAAAAGGTTACAATAATATTCATAGTTAATCGTTTTACCTTTCTGAAAATAATCGATCAACAAGACACTTTTATAATCCCAAAAAACTGTTGCCACAACCTTCCCTGCTGCCTTCTTTGGTGCAATTTCACCGGCTTCAATCCATTGTTTCGACCATTCTTTTCGCTCTGGTGTGTAGTAGTGGATCCAAATTTCATCAACAGTTATGAAATGACGCTTGAAATGAATTTTATTTTGCTTAAAACGATCCATACACGCTTGAAAAATTCGCATTCGAATGCGTTTTTGGTCAACTGTCAGCAAATGCGGCACCTATCTTGCACAAAGCTTTTTCATATGTAATTCTTCATGCAAAATATTTTTAATTCGTTCTTTTGAGAAGCCTATGGCCTGTGCCCTATCATGGACTTGTTGAATGATTTGTGTTGTAGCAGTTTTTGGACGACCTTTGCGTGGATCATCTTCGAGGCTTGTATGAGCATATTTAAAAAGAGCAGCCCATTTTTTCACAGGGAAAAGTGAATGTGATGAATCCTTTACACTTTTAAGAATTTCGGATGAATTTCTGTTATTGTTAAACCATCCAAAACAAAGAATTTAATCACTGCAAGATATTCAATTTATTCCATTTTGAAAACATCAATAACACGTCAATATTAAACAGCTGCTACTACTCGAATAAATTGACAGATCGAAATATAATTTTATATGTGTCTATATAAAGGATGGAACTTTCCAATACAGTTATGGTTTCACAGTTTCTAACGCCATCTATGTGTCAGGCCGAGAACTTTTCGGGCAGCCTAAGTATATAATACATCTATATGTTGCTTACTTTATTCGCGCACACAATCCTTTAAATTTGCCTGATGAAAAAAAATATGATGCAGTGGATCATATGATTCGTGCACTTTTACTGTAGATCTGCTCATCACACAATCCTTGGGATAAGAGTAATATTTTCTGTTAGTAATATTAGTAATAGTAGTAATAAAATATTACTGCAGTGTACCGTCACATTTTATGCTCAAAGGAATATATTGTACATAAAAGTGTATAAGTTTTGAAATACTTCTAACATAATATTATACAAATTTAAATTTAATATTAATTGTTGTAGTAGTACATTTGATGAAGATTATTCTAAAAAAATAGGTGTAATATCGTTTATCAATAATTTGATTGTGATAAGAGAAGTAAACAAGAGCCTAAACCTCGCCAAATTTGGCACAACTCTATTAAATGGGAAGAACCCGTGGAATATTTTCGAACTTTTCCTTGGTTAAACCTTTCTTTCAGATCCCACGACCCACCTGACCGCTCTAAAGAGGTTTTCAATGTCATTTTGGCTGGCATGGAACTTTACGTCCCTTTCTCGACGAAATGCCTTTTCGACGACAAGATTGGGTCCGACTGAAAATGCAAGGAAGGTGTTGCTCTTAAACATCTTGCCTACCGGCAATGACGTGAGAAACCCTAGTCGTAATATCTTCATTAGTACGCATCACAGTTACAAGTAACTAATCGATGACACCAAGGAGCCACAAAATCAAAGAGTTAAAAACAAATTTCTTTCCTGCCCCAACAATTTCAGGTTGCTAAAGCCATTAGTTAAAAATTTCATTAAACCTACTATACTACCACATACATGGTGTGATTTCCAGGGAAAACTTCATCTAGTACTCCCAATATGCATTCAGAGATGTCTGATATTGTCTCCAGAGTGTCCTAAAATGTATTTTAATGAAGCTTGACATCAAAAAACTTTAGCTCTGATGGAATACCTGCCACAGTATTCAAAAAATATGCGGAAGAACTAACTACAGTTTTCTGTATATTTTTAGACCTATCATACAGACAACGAATATTTCTTTCCTGATGGAAAAACTGCATTTCAGCCGATACCCAAAAAAAAAACAAAATTATTTTACCAAACCACTAATGATTAGTGTTTTAAGTAATATCAACAGTTGTGGAAATGACTGTCAATGAGCGTCCTTTAAAACATCTCGAAATCATCATCAATATGGCTTTTCTAAGCAAAGATCAACAGGAGATCTTCTAATTTATGTCATGTATTTTAAATAACACAATAACATTTTGGAGAATCTGAAGCGGTTGCACTGGATATATCAAAGGCATCCAACCGTGTTTGACATGAAGGGTTAATGGCTAAGCTAAGCTCTTATGATATGTCTGAAAAGTTTTATTTGTGGCTCGCATATTTTATCAGAGAATGTTTTTTAGGAGTGGCAGTTGACGAGTCTTTAGTGATTGCCCTATCAACGCTGCTGTGATCCAGGCTCCAATTGCCCCTACTCTTTTTTCCATTATATTAACGATCTGCTGAAAAGGACCAGGAATCCAGTTTACAGCTTTACCGATGACAGTATGTTTGTTTCTTTATTTACTTTAAATGCTGGAACATCATGCAAATTTTCGCAGAGAGTATGAAGCTGTTCCGCTTAACAAGGACCTGTTAGAAATTCTAACTTGAGGTAACAAAGACCGAGAAGAATTTTCAAAAGGTTAAGGTTGCGGAACTCGACGTAGTTATATCTTCTTCTTCAAGTGCCATATCCGATACGGACGTAGGTGATCTTCTCGCCTTTGCCTGTGGTTGGTGCCTTTCTAAGTGTTTCTACAGACCAAGGAAACCAAAGTGAGAGGGCTTTACTAGGCATGATGATATTACGGGTGGTTTGCCAGTTCCTTCCCGAAAGAGACGACCGTTACGTTGTAAACTTCATTTTATTTTCTTTTTTTTTATTATTTCCCGAATCGAGATACTAACTCCGGTCGCTGGGGTAGAAATCAGACGACTTAACCACTACGCTATGGTAACTCCTATAGTAATATTGGAACACTACATTCCACTATCATTGTCATTTAACTTACTGGACGTTAACTTGAGAGCAAATATGTCTTGTTATGAATATGTTGCGTGCATAGTAGAGTGAGCTTCTTAAAAGCTGGGAATATTATTTCGTACTAGAAAGATTTACAGCTCACAGCAACTTTTAGTCCTATACAAGGCTCTAATTCGACCAACGATGGAGTACTGCTTCTATGTTTGGGATTTTGCTCCCAAACATACGCTTCCTATCCAGGAGAGATATATTCGCCGATTCGAGACCCAGAACACACTATCATTCTTGATTTTTTTGGGACATCGAAGAATGGTTGGCAACTTGAGTATATTCTACAAGTACTTTCATAAAAAGTGTTAGACGAGTGTAGCCCGCCGAATTGCTCCCAGAGTGATGCATGGTAGGACTACATGTTGCGTTAATACACCACAGCCGTATGAGGTTCCTTTTTTTAGGAATCCTTTTTTGTCGAGGACTGTGTTTCCCACCCAGTACAATTTGCCGCGATTCGTGCGATCGCGCGATCCCTGTTTCCGAACATGTAGGGCCTTAGAGATTTTTCTGTAGTACGTGCACCATGTTCATAAAAAATAACCGGCCAAGTGCAAGTTGAACTTGCACAATTAGTGTTCCGTACCTTGATTGCTCTTAAAATAAAAAAAAAATGTTACGGTGGTGTAAAATGATCAGTGACTTCACAAAACACATCCCAAAGGAGTTTTTAACAAAGTTGGTTTCCAATCTTTACTAAATACTGATGACCTTGATTTTTGTTTTTTTTTATATACCAAATAAATTATTAAAGGTAATGCACTCGTGATAATTTTCGTTCAATCTAAACCCCGTGGAGAATATTCAAGAATTTTTTCAAAATTTTTTGATCAGTACTTTTCGAGATTAGGTGGGGGGACAACGATTTTTCGCGATTTCTTAAAAATAATACAAAGAATAGTGAGCCCAAGGATTACATTACATATATATATATATATATATATATATATATATATATATATATATATATATATATATATATATTTTTTACTCGTGTTTTCACAAGCTTTCATTTGACACTACACTCGATGACCTAGTAAAAAAATTTGTTTTTCACTTCCGATTTGATCCCCCAAATCTAACCCCTTAAGTCAAAATTTAACTTTCAAAACTACACAGCTCTGATGAGGCCATCAATTTCTATATTATTACCAAATTTCAACTTTCTATGACAAATAGTTTCGGAGAAAATTGGGTGTGATAGACAGATAGACAGACGGACAGACAGACAGACACCGAAGTCAACTTATAAGTGTTCCGTACGGAACACTAAAAATGAAACATCAACATTGAATGCATTTTTCTTACGGGAAAATTTGTTTCTATAGCAGGATGATTTTCAAATTGTAATATATTTTATTGTTATTATAGTCATGGCAGGTATGATAGGTGTCGATGATTACTTACTTCGATTCGGTTAATGATTATTATCGTTTGCCTGAAAAGATGAAGAGACTTAAAGATAACCACTGCTATTCATGAATAGAAGTTGTAGTACCTATTCGTTCTTAGGCCGTTCATATAAGAAAAAATTTCTGTGGAAACTTGCCAAATTCTTTTAAATGGTCTACTATTGTGGAACGTTGTGTATATGATTAATAAGTTGAGTATATTATTCTATGTTATTTGTATAAGTAAATGTTCGCGACGGTATTTTTGAAGTTGATTCAATATAAGTAATTGTCTAGTTTTGTCACACATAATTTGTCAGGAAAAATGTAGGTTATAACCTGACCTGGGATTAATTGTATTTTTATACAAAATATCGACAAGATTTGCTCAGCCTTTTTTATGCGATTCCCAAATAGATAAAAATTGTGTGTGTTCTGAAAAAATTCTTCTGTTTCACTTTCTTGGTGTCAGTGTTGTTTTAGTGACATCCATCAGTGATCTGACAGTAAATCATTGTTGATAATATAGTCAACTTGCTTTGGGAAAACGCCAGCACATAACATGATGACTGTATGAAGCTAATTGTTTTATGAGTATTTTGTAAATTTCTTGAGGCTTGTTCTCTGAATGTATATGTATGAAGAAGCCGCGGTCCCTAAGACATCACTCAGAAGACAAGTCTCAAGAAATCTACAGCTACACATAAAACCGATAGCCTCATAGAGTCAAGGTTCTGCAGTTTTCAAAAGCAAACTGACTATATTATCAAGAATGCTTAGTGCACTATCGGGTCTCTGATCAGCGAGGGGTATCTACCTGTTAAAAAAAACGTATAGTCTAACTCGCTTATTTAATGACAAGTAGAAAGTGCTGTAAAGCGTTGTAAGATTATTTGAAATATTACTGGTGGTTTATTTCTCCCCCATTATCCTCAAGGTAATTAACTAGACATCAAGATTTCCTAGCATTTGTGGGCCAATGAATTTAATTTACTTACGATTTTTAATAAATCAAACACATTAGTAAGAAAATTTCTTCAATTTTCAACAAATCTATTAAGCTAACTAAGCATAAAATTAGATAACGGGTTATCTTAAACTTTGCTATTCTATTTAGTTTACGCCCTTTGAGTAGAACTTAGGGAAAATAAGATAAGAATGGAATGCGGCAACCACACTGTACACAAACCGCATTTGAGGGAGAATTTCAAGGAAAATCTATAAGGGGTTGTGATATTAAGTACTATTCTAAACTAATACTAAGTTTCATATTAAATTGTTTATGAAATTTAAATAAAAATAATACTCACCAGAGTATATAAATATGATCTTGATGAAAAATCGTTTTTTATTTTTATTTTTTATAGGGTTGGTAAATTTTTTTTAAGGTATGAAGAGTGAAAGTTAGCTAATTAAAATGTTTTTATTCATGATACTTGCAAAAATGTTTTCCTCACAGACCCAGCACAATTACTTTTATTTTAAACTGTGGGTTATTCAGAATTCCGTAACAATAATTAGAATCTTAGAACAACAAACTTTGTAGTTGCGACACTCGATAAATTGACCTAACGTCTAGGTTTTCACGAAATTCATAAAGGTGTCGATATCTCGGAATCTAACGTATATATCTATATATATATATATATATATATATATATATATATATATATATATATATATATATATATATATATATATATATATATTCAGTATTCTGTGTACATAGAGTTACTGGAATAAAAATATGACCATTTAACCCAACTTACCTACGTCCAAAAATTCTTAATTTTTAAGATACAGGGTGTCAAAGTTATACTTTTATTTTAGTTTTTCTTAAGTAGCTTTCTTAATAATTGTACTATTTGTACAATATTCGGTGCTAAGGGCTTTTCTGAGATGAGAAATTGAAATCAGCTCACAGTTTTGTTGTAAATTGTAGGGGGCGCCCCTTATTGCACTGTGTATACTTTTAAATTGTCATAACATTTTTGTACCACTCTGTATGATATTTTTAACTAAATACTCGTGTTCTCGACCTTCTCCAGTCTAAAAAAGCTCTCTTGGTAAATGCTACTTCGAGCAACAGTTTCTGAGACAGTGGGATGTTTTTTTCGAATTTGTGGGTAATCTCTTATGCCCTTAACCAGTTGGTTTTTACATTCTTACTGTTACCCGTTAGTCTTTAAATTTATTACTGTTATTAGCTTGTTTGTCTTTAAGCATGCTCTAAATTTCAAAGACTATTCTTTTGGACATGTCCTAAGCCGGGATGAAGTGTGAAGCGTTTGTGAATTTGACAATGGAATTAAAAAATGGAAACAAATATCCCATTATCTCAGAAACTGTTTTTCGGAGCAACATTTACCAAGAGAGCATTTTTAGATAATGGGAGGCGGAAAATACCAATATTTAATTAAAAATATCATACAGAGTGTTATAAAAAAGTTATGACAATTTAAAAGTATACACAGAGCAACTAAAATTTACAACAAAACTGTGAGTTGATTTCGATTTCTCATCTCAGAAAACCTCTTAGCACCAAATCTTGTACAAATGGTACAAATATTAAGAAAGCTACTTAAGAAAAACTAAAATAAAAGTATAACTTTGACACCCTGTATTTCAAAAATTACGAATTTTTGCACTAAGGTAAGTTGAGTTAAATGGTCGTATTTTCATTCCAAAAATCCACAGTAACTCTAAATACACGGAATATTGGGACATTCTCTATATATATATATATATATATATATATATATATATATATATATATATATATATATATATATATATATATATTTTTTTTTATTTTTTTTTTATGGGTCTAGTACACGTGCTACAAGGAAGTCCCTAAAGCGCTACAGAAGCGACACGTGTGCGGAGAAAGCGATTCACGTTGTTCTTGAATCGCTGTAAATGGTACTCGGAGGGAAACACAGTCCTGGGCAAATTATTCCAAAGGGATGATGTTCTCCATATAAATCACTGCTTGAAAAGCGTTGTACGAGGAGTAACAAGCTGAACCTCATACGGATATGAAGTATTAGCGCGACGTGTACTTCTAACATGCACCGCTCTGGGAGGAATTAAGCGGGCCACATCCTTCGAACACTTTCCATGAAAATACTTGTAGAATAGGCTCAAGTCGCCAACCGTTCTTCGATGTTCCAGCGGATCAAGGCCTCCTGTCAGTTCCGGGTCTCTAATCAGACGAACAGCTCTTCTCTGAACAGAATCCAACAAATGCAGTGTGTGTTTGGGAGCGGAGCCCCAAACATGGGAGCAGTATTCCATAGTTGGTCGAATTTGAGCTATGTAAAGAATTAACAGTTGTTGTGGAGTGTAAAGCTTTCTGGTTCGAAATAATATTCCTAACTTTTGAGAAGCTCTCCTTGCTATGCCTGCAACATGTTCATGCCAGGACATATTTGCTCTCAAATTAACGCCTAACAAATTGAGTGACGATGTTAGAGGAATGGAGTGCCCCAACATAACTATGTCGGGTTCAGCAACGTTAACTTTTTTAGAAAAACTGCCGCCTGGGTATTTGTAGCGTTAAATTCCACTTGTTTACTGTCACCCCTAGATAGAATTTCTTCCAGGTCTTCTCGGTTTTTCCAGCAGATCGTTAATTCGTTTGAGTAAGAGATGTCCGAGACAGTATGGAGCCTAAGTGTACGGTCACACAAAGTATAGATTGGATTCTCGGTATATTCCATATATATTAATATATATGATAGAGAGTAGGATATACATATATAGGTACACCGGCGTATATATAGGTATCCCTCGACTGCCACTCGTAAATATATCTCTGAGGAAAACATGATTAGCCACAATATACACACACATATATATATATATATATATATATATATATATATATATATATATATATATATATATATATATATATATATATATATATATATATATATATATATATATATATATATATATATATATATATATATATATATATATATATATATATATATATATATATATATATATATATATATATATATATATATATACATATACTCCTCCTTTAAAATACAAAAATAAGCCCATCTATATCTCATCATTCAACATGAAAACACTATCAAGGGAAGATTTACTGGAAGAAGATATCAAAAATATATAGTGTTCAATAATACGAGTAGGAATAGGGAAGTTACAAGATTTGGAGAAGCCTGTGTAAAACTTAAAAAAGGCCATATTCTTTTTTATAAAGGTACGAAACGAAGATATAATTGCAAAATTGTACAATATTATGTTCCAGTCATCGAAAACCAAGAAGAAAAAATGAAGTAATTTTATGAAGAAATAAATACTATCTTTAAATCCAATTCAGCATATTACACGCTAATAATTGGTAATCTGAATGCCAAAATAGGTGTGAAGCAGGATGAAAATGAACGTGGCGTAGGCCCTTACGGCTCAGGAATAAGGAACGCTAGGGGACAATGATTAATAAACTATGTTAACGAAAATACCCTCCATATTATGAACACATATTTTAAGAAAAAAGAAGGGAGGTGGACATGGAAAAGCCCCAATGGAATAACAGCTAACGAGATCGATTATAGATGTAATATCGAATAAGAGGAACATAATGTTAGATGCACAGATTATCAATAAGACCAAAATGAGAAGAGATCACCGAATGATTCGGGTAAAAATAAATTTTAATACAAAAATGGAACGAAGAAAAATGATGAATCAGAAGATGAAAATGATAGATACAACACAACTAAAACACATAAAAAATGAGTATATGCATAAACTCGAAGAATATGAAATTAAAGAACCTGAACGAAACTAATAGAAAAATGGTTAAGCACCTTGTAGAATCTGCGAAAGAAGTAGCTCTCAGGAAAAATATTGAAGAAAAAAAGTTCTAAAAAAAACTTAATACAAAAACGAGAATCTAAGAAAAAAGACACGGTAGTTTATGAAAATAAGTTACAGACTTTGAATAAAGGAATGCATTCTAAGAGATGTAAGAAACTATAATAATACCAAAATTGAAGGAGAACAAGAAGGGTATAAAACAACTGCAAATAATCAGATGATAACCCAAACGAATGAATGACTAGAAAAATTTTACAGGGATTTTATGAGAGTAAAGCAGAACCATCACCAGATAAAAGCGAGTCAGTTAGAATGCGAGTAATGAACGAAGGATCTGAAGATATTCCCAACTTCACAAAGAAATTGGATGCTGACCAACCCCGAGGACAAGCCGGATTCGAAAAGGTTTTAATACACTGCACCACCTTCACATAATAGAAACTAGAACAGAAAAGTCAAACGAATATAACTTTAAGATTTGGATTGCGTATGTAGATTATGAGAAAGTGTCTGGCTCCTTTGAAATCTGGGCAACATTAGATAGTGGAAGTAACTATAGAACTGACAGCAGATATTCACAGATTATTCAAAATATATATAAAAATGTAACATTTCAGATTGTGTTAAAAGAAAACACCAATACGATAGAAATGAGAAGAGGTGTACTTCGAGGGAACACCATATCTTCGAAATTGTCTACGTTAGCGCTAGCAGTTTTGTTCAAACAACTCCCATGGACAAGTACCTAAGGGTATAAATATAGTAGGGGAGCAACTCAATCCTTTGCGGTTCGTGGATGATATTGTGCTTATATCTAACGACAAAGAAAAATTAGGGGAAATGCTGAGCGAACTTAATAACAAATCTAGAGAGATTGGTCGGAAGATTAACATCGCCAGAACCACGTTTATAACAAATAACAACAATTGTGATAAAAACTGTACTGAACATTGAAAATCACAAGAA
This sequence comes from Pachyrhynchus sulphureomaculatus, assembly GCA_019049505.1. Taxonomy (NCBI): domain Eukaryota; kingdom Metazoa; phylum Arthropoda; class Insecta; order Coleoptera; family Curculionidae; genus Pachyrhynchus; species Pachyrhynchus sulphureomaculatus. The sequence continues at coordinate 122,338,854 of CM032453.1, forward strand.
CGGATTCATACATATAACTTGGACAAAAATAGTAATATCCAAAGAAAACTTGAAGTAGAATATCGTTGAATTGGTCGGTGTTTGGCAAACTGCAAAACATCTTCTTTTTCAATGTTCCAAATACACTAAAAGTGAACACATTTGATCAATGCATATTGCCTGTATTAACATGTGGAAAGGAAACGTGGGGTCTGAATGAAGATATTATAAGTCGCCTACAAGTAGCTCAACAAGCGATGAACAGGAGGATGTTGGATATATCATTGAAGAATAGGCTGACTAATAAAGAAATTTAAAGAAGGTCCAAGGTAACTAATGTGGCTGAGAGAGTGAGCAGATTGAAGTAGAGCTGGGTGGGTCACGTCACTAGACTCTCTGGTAATTGAAGGCACTGGAATGCAAAAAGAAGTAGAGGATGTTCACAAACCCGTTAGTCTAACGACATCAAAAGACTAGCAGGATACAATTGGATAAGCAAGGCTCAAAATCGAATTAGATGGGCGTACTTAGGGGAGGCTTATATCCGACAATGGACTACCTAGCTGGTGATGAGGGTGATGATGATAAATCTATGAATAACAAATTTTACTAATCTGGCCACGACGAGTTTCTCAGCTTTGTATGATATTTTTTTTAAAAGAAAAACCTAATAGATAGTAAAGTGAACAGTAATTATTATTGTTATGTTCGAAATTTCTTAATTAAACTGTTATAAAAGCTGTTGGGCACACTATTTCAACAAGAGTTCATAATAGTTAACTCATATCGCTCTGCTATAGTTATTACTTTTATACAGCTCTTAGCGTCTAATCTCGGCATTAAATTCATTATAAATTTGGATAACCATTTTCATTTCTTTCAATAAATAATAACTTCTAAAACTATGAAAACCTCTTTTCCAATATTTGCATTCAATAATTTCGAATCAAACCTTCGTGTCGTCTAAAAAATGCATGTGATGTAGATATTTTTCTTTTTATTTGAACCACGAAATATTTTATTTGACATTTGTTGGTAGTTTTTGATTTAAGACGTTTGCATGTTCTTGTTTTGGTGAACATTATGTAAAATAGGTTGTTTAATTTATTTTTTAATAATAGAGTCAAGCGGCTTTTAGTTTTTAGAGAATGATAACGCATTTTGTAATTATGAAAATATGTATTTTAGCTTTCGTAAACATAGGTCAACAGGACATCTTCTAATCTAATTTATGTAACGCATGTTTGGAACAACGTAGTTGCTGTGTGCTCTTGATATATCCAAGGCAATGGACCGTGTTCGGCACGGGATTGTTGACTAAGCTACGCTCTTCTGGTATGTCTGAAAAGTTCTGTTTATGGCTCTCAAGTTTCCTCAAAAAGCGTTCTTTATGAGTTCTTTAACGATCTGCAGGAAAAGACCAGAAATCCAATATATAGCTTTGCAGATGACAGTACACTTATCTGATCTTTCACTTTGAACGCTCATACATCGGCTACTCATTCAAATATCCACAAACAGTAGGAGGTCCTTCAACTTAACAGAAATTTTATCTTGGGGTGATAGTAACCAAGTAGAATTTAACGCTCCAAAAATCTAGGCGGCAGTTTTTTCTAAAAAAATTTCTGAAGCCGACATAGTTATGTCGGGGCACTCCATTCCTCTAGCATCGTCACTTAATTTGCTGGGCATTAATTTGGAAGCAAATATGTCTTGGCATGAATATGTTGCAAGCATAGCAAAGAGAGCTTCTTAACAGCTGGAAATATGATTTCGAACTAGAAAGGTTTACACTCCACAACAACTGTTAATTCTGTATAAAGCTCAAATTCGACCAACGATGGAATATTAGTCCCATGTTTGGGGCTCTGCTTCCAAACATACACTGCATTTGTTGGATTCTATTCAGAAGAGAGCTGTTAGCCTGACTGGAGACCTGGAACTGGTCGGCAACCTTGATTTATTGGAACATCGAAGAACGGGTGGCGATTTGAGTCTATTCTACAAGTATTTTCAGGGAAAGTGTTCGATGGATTTAGCCCGCTTAATTTATCCCAGAGTGGTGCATGTCAGAAATACATGTCGCGCTAATACTTTACATCGGTATGAGGTTCAGCTTGTTACGCCTCGTACAACCTTTTTCAAGCAGTTTTTTATATGGAGAACCTCATCCCTTTGGAATAATTTGCCCAGAACTGTGTTACCGACCCAGTATAATTTACAGCCATTCAAGATCAACGTGAATCGTTTTTTCCGCACACGTGTCACTTTTGTAGCTCTTTAGGGATTTCCCAGCAGGCCCATAAAAAAAAATAATATTTTTGAAAAATTATAAAAAAATACTTATTGCAAGAATTTTTTATTTATTTTTAGAGAAATTGTATTACTATTATTTTTTTAATTTAGGTTGATTCAAATATTCTTCCCTTCTGTAATAAAATATTTTGAAAATTGTGTTTCAAAAAAATTGGTATACTATATGTGTAAATCTATGTAACTTATATTACGCATTTACTATTCGTCTTCTTGCAAGTTGTCTGAAATAAGTTATATTCCTAAACTATTTTTCTAATAAATATTTTTTTAAAAAGTTTAGTGAAGAGCGAATGATAATAGTGTTCATAAATTGTAGATTGTGAAAAGTGTAATTTAACATTAAATTCAATTAGTTGTTAAAATTCTTCTTTAATTGATCAGTATCCAATAATATTCATATTTTGCACTTGCACTATGTTGATTGCACAGCCTTTAAGATTTCCTAAGTTTAGACTTGCGATTTAAGAGTTTATCATCCTACTGTTCCTAAAATTTGGTAATTTGAATGTAAATTAGGTTTAATAATTTTACTGTTCTCAAATACTATAACAAAAAATTTGTCACTTGTCAAATTTAACAGCTTACATAGTTAATAATAATTAATAAAATAGCATCCTCTACATATCATTTGAAAAGTAAGAAATATCATATTTGGCTTTCTCACAAAAAAATTAAGTTTTCTAGTAAACGATATTTTGTTGTGCCAAACAGAAAGATAGTAAATCGAGTAACCCTTTTAATGTTTAAAATTCCATTCAATAACTTGAATGCCCTGTAAATCGGTAACGATTTAAAATAAATATCAAGAGTTATAAATTTTTGTAAACGAACTATATAATATATAAAAGTGTGCTCATAGGTAGACGGTGCCATTTAAAAATTCGTAGTCGACATTGGAATCTGTCAGATTTCTAGTGCCCAATTTTTTATTATTATATTTGCCTTCTTCATAGAAAACTAAATTTATTAGTGAAATTTTTAATTTTAATTTTTTTTTAAGAGGTTATTGAACCAAATTTAAAATTTGGTTCAATAACTTAAATACTCTGTATATCGGTAACGATTGAAAATAAATGTCAAATATACATTTATTACGTTATTAAGTGTTATATATTTTTGTAAACGTACTGAAAAATGCTATTTAATGGTATGCTCATATGTAGGTGTCATTAAAAAAAAATTGCAGTTGGCTTTGTAATCTGTCAAATTTGGCAAGTGACAAATTTTGTGTTATCATATTTGGCTTTCTCGCAAAAATCTAAGTTTGTTGGTAAAAAAAATATCTTGATACCCGAAATAGGAAGAGTGTAAATTGAATGAGCCACTTAAAAGTTAAAACTTGAATACCCTGTATATCGGTAACGGCGAAAAATAAATATCAAGTGTTACATAGTTTTGTATATGGACTGTAAAATGCTATTTAATGGTATGCTCATATGTAGAGGGTGACATTAAAAAAATCTCAGTTGGCCTTGTAATCTGTCAAATTTGATAAGTGGTCAATTTTTTGTTATCAAATATGGCTTCTTGATAAAAAAAAATTAAGTTTAATACTGAAAGAATTTTCTGGTGTATAACATAGAATAGGAAAATTCTAACTTGGGTGAGACACACACAATGTCCTGTACATGTAGCCGATTTTTTTGTTCGTAATATTTTTATTTCTAGATTCTTGAATGACACATTTTTTTCATTCTGAAATAATAATTTTTAACCTGGAAAGTGTAATTGGTATTTTTTCCCAAGAAGTTTATGAAGAAGATTTTTTGTGTAAAACAACTTCAATTCTCCTTGCAACTGAATTTCGATTACAGTTTAAATGTATTGTGACATTTTGTTTGTCTTTAGCTTTAGTGTCTGAGGACATGCTAAAGTCAGTTGTCTTTGGATGATACACAGTTAAGTTATATTTTAAATTGGCTTTCCTAACAAATAGTTTATAAGAAAGTTACTGTATAAGGGTATTTAAAGATTAGAAATAAATATCAGTAGTATAGTAATAATTTTTTTTGTGTGAGTGTGTGCTAGACCCATAAAAAAAAATTGTGTTACTGAAATATAAAAATAATAATGATGTAATTTGTCGTAAAAATTATATACTTTAGCTTATGATGTCTGAAATTAAATAATACCGTCAACTTCTGTTACTTTGCTTTAGTGTACTTTTTTGGACAAAGAATAAATGTTTGTATGATCTTTTTTTTCCTCGTAAAGTAACTGAGATTAAATCGTTATATTGACAGTCAATATTAATTAGGTTAGTAATGAACTGTTTATATTAAGTTATATTTGATGAAATAATTTGACTGTTACTATGCAATAAAATCAGGTTAACGGATTTTATGAAAACTTTACTTTCAGATCCACTGAAGAATTATATCCTGGCATAGGTATACATATATAAAAAAAAAACAATAGCAATAGTGCGTACCAAAAAATTGCTCCCAAAATGAAGCGCTACTAGATAAGACTTAACTCGCGCAATTTATCTCATGAAAAAGTTCCGTTATTGTCTGAAGATTATAGGAAGATACATACAAACATACATACATAGATAATCGATAAACCTCTTTTACCTGTAGGTGTCAAGGATCGTTCTTTACTTTTTGTCCACAAATTTACGCCACACGTCTCTATTTAAAGCTAGTTGTTTCGCAGATGTGCAAAGTGGTTTTAGGCCAGCCCTTAGTACACAAGACCACATATTTACAATACAGCAGATTGCAGAAAAGTCCCTGGGAAAAGATGGAAGAGTATTTTTAGGGTTTTTGGATACGAAAACAGCTTTTGATATGGTGAACAGACGTGAAATATGGAGGAATTTAAGGAACAAGGATGTGGATGAAAATTTATTAAGTACAATACAGAGCCTGTATGATAATACAATAAACCAAGTGAGAACGTGTAACCGAACATCGAAGGAATTTACCAATGGTGATGGGGTAAGGCAAGGAGGAGTGTTCAGTCCACTATTATTTATAAGCGTTATGGATGAGGTAATAAAAGCGAGCTAGGGAAAGACAATTAAGTACGTGGTACATGGGTAGTTACCGGCTGTAAAAATAGAGGCATGTGCATTCGCAGATGATATTGTACTGGCAGCAAGGACAGAAGGAGACTTGGAGCTGAACATGAATATATGGACAGTAGAGTTATAGGAAGTATAAGATTTATACCAATTCGAGTTGCTATCTTCTTTATAAGCCACTGCTTCTTCACTGTAGGAGATAGGCCTCTTCAAGTTTCTTACAATTGTCTCTGTCTGGTGCAAGATGGAGCCATCTACTGCCAGCTATCAACCTGATATTATCAAATCATCTTTTCATTGGTCTTTCGACACTTCGTCTGCTCTCCCAAGATCTCCATTAAAGTAATTTGGTTGTCCATCTACCATTATTCGTTCTAGCCACATGATTCGCCCATTTTCACTCTAATTTTGCCTCTCTTTTACTGATATCTGCAATTCTTGCTATTCATCTGATATCCTCGCTTTTAATGTGTTCTCCTAAATTAACACCTAACATCTGTCTTTCCATGGCCCGTTGAGTACGTTGCAGTTGACAAAGACTATTTTTTGTAAAGGTCATGGTTTCCAGCCTATACGTATTTACTGGAAGTATGCAGCTCCTGTACACTTTTTTTTAAGAAGATGGGGATATGTCCGTTTTTTAGAATGAATCCCAGTTTTTGAAATGCGGTCCACCTGAGACCAATTCGCCTTGATATTTCCACTGTTTGATTGTTCTTATCCAACCTAATCTTATGTCCCAAGTATATATACTCTTCCACTCACTCGATCTCTTCCGTGTCGATCTTAATTTTTGTGTTTTGTGGGCTTATAAGTTTTGTTTTTTTGATGTTCATCTCGAGTCCAACTTTCTGTGACACTTGATTAAGTTATTCTATCATGATTTGAGTTGATAATGTAAATACCTGCCATCGATTTTAATTCCCTTCTCTCCCACTCAAACTTTCAAATACAGCCTCCAAGGCTAGGGTAAACAATTTTGGTGAAATTGTGTCTCCCTGCTTAACACCTTTTTTGATCTTTATGGGTTCTGTTTTTCGATCTTTATCTGATTTAACCGTTAATGTCGCATTTTTATATTTGAATTTTAGGAGTTCGGTATATCTTGAGTCTATTCTGGTATGAACTAAGGACTGCATAATTGCCCAATGTTCCAGGGAGTCGAAAGCCTTCTTAAAATCGATGAAAGCTAGGTGCAGCTTAATATTATATTCGGTCGATTTTTTTGTTCAGAGTCTGGATATGATCTGCGAAAGCTCGCCTATTCGACTGGTTGGTAGTCATGAAACTTATTTTTTAGATGGTTTGTGACAATTTTAGTAAGAAGCTTGTATAAATGCAATAACAAGCTGTTGGGGCGATAGTTCTCAAGGTTTTCGTGATTGTCTTTCTTGAATAAAAGTATGACCTCACTGTTTTGCCAATGTATAGGTATTCTTTGTTCTTCAATACATTTAAGTTGGGAATGTGGAATCTTTGGCACAATGATACTACTCAGTATATATCACCACTACACCAAACACTTTATTTTTGCACTCGACGCGCGTTTCGCTAACCATGTTAGCTTCATCAGGAGCGATGATTGACAGTCAATCATCGCTCCTGATGAAGCTAACATGGTTAGCGAAACGCGCGTCGAGTGCAAAAATAAAGTGTTTGGTGCAGTGGTGATATATACTGAGTAGTTCAATACATTTGTTGAGTAATATCCTTATCGCTTCACAAAAGTTCATTTCCTCCCATTTTCAATATTTCAGATGTTATTTTATCTTCACCTGGAGATTTCTTATTTATCTGTATTAAAGCAGTTTCCAATTCACTTCGGCTTACTTCAGGAATTTCGAGTTGCTATGTAATCGAAAAACTATAGTTAGCCAGTTATGCTTTGTTGACGATGATATTCCATCAGGTATTACAAATTTTACCAAGAAAATATTTATATAAAAAAAACCCATAGTAAAAACGTGAAATATTTAAGGAAATCAGTAACTTTCTAAGTTTAAATATATTTTTTTATTATTTTTGTCGGATTAATAAATAAATTAAAATGGGTTTCGGATCCCTGACTGCTTGTAATGTCTTCGTGATTTTAGTTGGTTTTTACCATTGCATTTGTCAACATAGGGCTCTAAATGTCAACTTAGATTAGATCTAGAGACCTCTTTTCGTAAATTAACGTGGTGATTTCTAGGCTAACTTAATAAAAAGAGATTTTTATTGTGAAAAGAGTAAATCTTTGACACTTTAAGAGCATAGTCTAAAATAAAATATTATACGTTTTAATTTTTTATATTGGAATCTTATAAATGAATGTAAAGATGCGTCTTTGCCATCCAAAAAAAATATCGTGATCTTATGTGGCACAGTTTTTTTTTGAGAAAAGGTCTTCTTCCTGCACCATCTTCTCTAACTACGATTGGCGATAACTGTAGCAAAATCTTTTCTATTGTCAGCTGTTCTTATTAGGGTCTGTGCATTTATGCTTATCCAATCAAGACATTTGTCTTCTGCCTGGGCCTCGTTTCCCCTCCACTTTGCCTTTGATGATAAGATGTAATAACAGGTATTTACTGTGTCTGAGTAGTGCCCAAATCTTTTTTAATTTAACGATATTTAGTTTACATTTTCCATTAACTTTATTTAGAACGGATTCATTGGTTACATGATCAGTCCAAGAAATTTTTAATATTCGGTCGAACACCTACATTTCAGAGGCTTTAATCTTTCTCATAGTTGTAAGTTCTAAGGTCCTGGCCTCCATGCCATATAACAGAACTGATAAATATAGCACTTTACCATGCGGTAGCGTGTATGTCATATCGTGTAGTGTCAATTTCCTGTTACAGAGAAATCGCTTGATTCTAGAGAAGATACTTCGGGCATTCTCTATCCTCGCTTATAAGCTTTATGTCAAGTTTTGGTAATCCAGCATTCTAGATATTTGAATTTGTTAACATGCTCTATTTGCATATTATTTTTCGTTATGTTCATCCGTTTGTGACCTGATTTAGAAACCTCCGTAACTTTAGTTTTACGAGCACTGATTTTTAATATATATATATATATATATATATATATATATATATATATATATATATATATATATATATATATATATATATTATTTCCTGTTTGAGAGATATTATTTAGTAAACTCTGCAGAGATTTTTGACTATCAGCAATTATGATATATCATCAGCATGTCTAATATTGTTAATCTTTATACTTTCTTTAAAGCCACTGACAGCTCTACTTCTTTCTGAGTATAAGTTAACAAGGAGGGGATAGAATATAGCTCTATCTAACTCCTCTCAGTATTTTCACTTGTTGACTTGTACCCCACTGTGTGTACTGTGTGTTAACAGCAGTTGTGGGTTGCGAGGAAAGTTTTTCAATAATATTTATGTCATTAGAGTCCCTACCTTTTCGCTTCAAGCAGTCAATTAGTATACCATACTGAACTCTGTCAAGGGCTTTTTCATAATCAATGAAACGGGCATGTATATATATATATATATATATATATATATATATATATATATATATATAAATATATATATATATATATATATATATATATATATATATATATATATATATATATACATATATATATATATATATATATATATATATATATATGTATATATATATATATATATACATATATATATATATATATATATATATATATATATATATATATATATACGTATATATATATATATATATATATATATATATATATATTATATATATAATATATATATATATATATACATATATATATATATATATATATATATATATATATATATATATATATATATATTATACGTATATATATATATAATATATATATATATATATATATATATAACATATATATATATATTATATAAATTGACAGATATATGGTATACGTATATATATATATATATATATATATATATATATATATATATATATATATATATATATATATATATATATATATATATATATATATTATTATATATATATATATATATATATATATATATATATATATATATATATATATATTATATATATATATATATATATATATATATATATACGAGTATATATATTGGTCTAGACACTTTTGCATAAAGATAACTAGACTGCATAATGCACCTCTAGTGCCCATTCCTCTACGAAAGCTAAGCTGCTTGTGTCCCATATCTTGTTCACTTTTCGTGAATATTCGAAGAGGGATTATTTTTAGAAAATATTTTAAGAATATGGGATATTAGGCTTATGAGTCTAAATTCGTTACAAGTTTTAGGATTTCTTGTTTTTGGAATGGGGATAAAGAGAGATGTTAGTCATTCTTTTGGAATATTTCCTGTCCTTTATAGGTTGTTAAACAGTTAAACAATAATGAACAAATTGTCTTTTTCTACTAGTTGGACAATTACTGCAGAAATATTGTCGGGACCAGACGCATTGTTAATTTCGGTAATCTTAATTGCGTATTTGACGTCAGATGTTAAAATGTCTGGACTCATTTCCCTTTGTGCCCTACTTATACGAACTGACTGATAAAATGTATTTACTATAAGTTAATAATTTAATACTGAGAATATTTATTTTGTCGTTTCTATTGTGCCAAGATCCTTTAAAATAATTTCGTATTCAACCATAGTAACTTGTCGTTTCAAAGCGGTTTGTTTGCCAAGGAAACTGATGTGGTGGAAGTATTGTGTTCTATCTCACATGCATCTTCTTTCAAGTAAGTTAGTTTTCCTAGTATAAAGTTAATTTAGTGGGACGGGAAAGTTCCAGGCTATGAAATACCAAATTTTATTCATAGAAACTTTTTGCTTTTAGAATAAAGATCAAGACATTATATAAAAGCGCACTTTGCGGCGCATTTTTAAACCTAATAAATAATTTGCAAATATAAATAATTAGGTTCTTGGGCGATTCTGCGGGGCATTTTATCAAATAATTTGGACGTAATAAAAGAGTTTACAGTAGTAGCGGTACTTAAGAATTAATTTTTATTTAGGAACATCCTATATTTAATTTTTTTAATATGTTTTTTTCTTGTTTGTCTAATATTAATATATGTTATATATACCATATATATATATATATATATATATATATATATAATATATATATATATATATATATATATATATATATATATATATACATATATATATATATATATATATATATATATATATAATATATATATATATATATATATATATATATATATATATATATATATATATATATATATATATATGTATATATATATATATATATATATATATATATATATATATATATATATATATATATATATATATATATATATATATATATATATATATAATATATATATATATATATATATATATATATATATATATATATATATATATATATATATATATATATATATACAGTGCCACCTCGATAATCCGAATCTCCATTAAACGGATTCTTTAATAATCCGGACAAACATTTCTATTGCATTGTGTACTTTATAATCCGGATTTGATAGTACTAGGCAATCCGGACCTGCGTTTTTAGACATCTACTTAATTTAAACTATATGGGAAAATTGAAATCGATAATGAGGGGATTCCCCTAACTTCCAGTCTAATACATCTGGGATTCACACAAAATGTAGGTGCCTTTGATTTGCCTACAACGCATCGCGTATCGCGTCTAAAGGTTAAGGACTTTGTAGTTGTTTGTTTATTGTCACAAGTACAACATACCTACGTTCTATTTTACTTTATGTGGTTCATATAAGTATGTAAACGTTTTTTTTTTTTTACGTTTATGTACCTACATATTAAAATGCCTTCTAAAAGAAAGCATATTACACTAACAATAAAACAAAAGTCCGATATATTAGAAAGACTAGTTCTTAGTGAAAGCGGAAAAGTGTTGGCAAATGAATACGGAGTAGGAACATCCACAATTTTGGATATAAAAAAGAAGCAAGGGAAAATCAAAAGGTATGTATATATGATTTATTTTAAAGATAATTTTGGACACTCGCTATGGACATGTAATTTCTTTTAGATTTATTTCCAAATGTGATTCCGGTCCTGGCGTCAGAAAAACCTTACGAAAAGCCGAATATCCAGAAATGGAAACTCGTTTGTATACATGGTTTTATACGCAACGATCAAGGCACGTCCCAATTTTCTACGAAATTTTATCAGGCAAAGCAAAACAGTTTTACACTGAACCCTACACGAATGATAACACAGCCCCACAAAAAAAAAAGTGGGGTATACTTTTGATGCGATATATCAGATCCGTAGTATTTTTGCCCGCTGATCACGAATCTGACGTCAGAATATCGCCATCACATCTCAATTTTTTTTCTAACCTCAAAAAATAGGTAAAAAATTAGTAAAAATTAAGAAAAATATACTCCTAAAAAATTGATTCAAGCTTTTTCATGAATCCAAAGATGTATTAATATGTATTCGGACACGCTAAGCTAATATTCATCGGTTGGATTGAGCCATACAGTTCTGTTTTCTTTCTAACCTCAATAAATCAGACAGATATAGTGCTTCTCGAATGCAAAAACGAATTCAAATTAAAATTCAACCGATCCTTACCAAATTTGGTACACGGGGTCGCTGATCACGAATCTGAGGTTGGATTTGCAAAATTCAAGATGGCAGATGTTTTCGCGCCATTTTGAACGCCGAGAAAATTCATCGGTCGATTTTTATTCTTCTACCTGCATCCAGGGCACCTCCACGTGGTGACGGTGGGCAACAGTGTTACCCCACTAGCCGGCAGAGTCCCTGGATAACGGCTTAGATGCCGTCATGGCAGGTAGAAGAAAGAGAATTACGATGGAGGGACTCGGAAACCCAGTATCGGCGGTTGGTCAGGGTGGGAAAGCGGGCCCGCGCAGCCGTCGTCATCCAGCGACCGTAGCTCTTCATGTGTGGGTGACTTGGCTCATGTAGAGTATAATGCTACAAGAAAACGGTCTCACGGTACAAGGACTTTTCATAAGTGCGATAAAAACAGTGATTCATTTTGTTATATTTGCTGTCAACACGTATTGAGTAAAATGGGGTCACCGATAACGGATAAGATTAAAACCTTATATAAGGATTGTTTTAATATTGAAATACAGCACCAGGATACAGATTGGGTTCCCCATATCATTTGCAGTTCTTGCAAAATAATGTTGTACATCAATAAGAAGGCGATTAAATATTCCAGACCAGCAATATGGAATAGACCATACAGTGAAAATGATTGCTACTTTTGTATGAATGTTGTATCTAGGCATAACCGAAAAAATAAAAGCACTATTACTTATAACGATGTTTCGACAGTAACAAGACCAACTAAACTAATTCCGCCTCCTGAACCACTTGATGCTGATGTTATGGAAACAAATGATTTCACCTTAGCAGTTCATGCCGAAAACATTGAAATTGTCGAAAAATATTCAAACACTGTTACTAATGAATGTTCTAGTGACAACCTATCATATACTAGTGACACAGATAAAGAATTTCTACCATACAACCGTAAACCAGAACCAATACTCGTATCACAGTCAGAACTTAGTGATCTAGTCAGAGATTTAGGCTTATCCAAAGATGGTTCAGAGCATCTTGCTTCCTTTTTAAAGAAAAGACATTTACTTAAGCCAGAAGCTACGATTTCTTATTATAGAAACAGAGATGAAGAATTTCGAAAATATTTCACAATGGACGAGGAATTGTCACTTTCATAATGTACTGATGTAAAAGGTCTAATGGATGAATTTCAAAATAACTCATACGATCCTGAAGAATGGAGACTGTTCATTGATTCTTCTAAACGGAGCATTAAGGCAGTTTTGCTGCATAATACCAACCTTTACGCTCCCATTCCGATTGCTCATTCCACAGTTATGGAAGAGCAATATGAAAAAATGAAGCAGCTTTTGATAAAAATAAAATATGCTGATCATAACTGGAAAATTTGTGGAGATCTGAAAATTGTAACAATATTGCTTGGCCAACAGTCAGGGTTTACACTTTATCCCTGTTATAAATGTCTGTGGAATAGCAGAGACAGGGAACGTCATTATAAGAAAAAAATTTGGCCAACAAGAGAATCGTTCACTCCTGGTGAAAATAATGTATTGTTTCCACCATTGGCAGATCCAGGAAAAGTTCTTTTTCCCCCCCTTCCACATTAAGCTTGGACTTATGAAGCAATTCACGAGAGCATTAGATACAAACGGCCCATGTTTCAAATATTTGCATAAAAAATTTCCGAAATTTTCTGAAGCTAAAATTAAGGCAGGCGTATTTGACGGGCCACAAATAAGAAAATTGTTTCAAGATTCATTATTTGTTACTAAAATGAATAAAGTTGAAAAAGCTGCTTGGCTTAGTTTTAAAGAAGTCGTAACAAACTTTTTGGGAAATAATAAAAGTCCTAAGTACAAAGAAAGAGTCGAGAAAATGGTAAAAAATTTTCAGACATTAAGTTGCTTAATGAATCTAAAATTACATTTCCTGGACTCCCACATCGATGATTTCCCAGATAATCTTGGTGACTACAGTGAGGAGCAAGGGGAACGTTTTCACCAAGATCTGAAAATCATAGAAAATCGGTAGCAAGGACGATGGGATGACCATATGCTAGCGGACTATTGCTGGTCGCTAAAAAGAGAAACAAGTCCTCAAAAGCGTTTGGGCAGAAAGCCTTTGAATAGGTCATTCGCGGAAAAAAGAACAAGATACAGCCAAAAAAAGGAAAGTTAGGCGCGGGTCTAACCTTCGCAATTCTAGGGCTTAAGGGTCGACTATTTGAGAGTATATGGTTTAAAAGTCCTGGTTTTGAGTTTATTGGGTCTCATTTTTAAAGTTACAGGGTTATTGAGGTCTATTTTTTGAGGTTACAGGGTGTGGGAGTCTAAGGTTTCAGGGTTTAGGGTTTAAGAGTATCAGGTTTGAGGATTCCCCAACTGTATACCAAATTTGGTAGGAATCGGTTGGTTTTCAAAAAAATTTTGTCCGCCATCTTGGATCCGCCATTTTGAATTTTGCAAATCCGACCTCAGAATCATGATCAGCAACCCAAAAAACCCCCGTGTACTAAATTTGGTAAGAATCGGTTGAATTTTAATTTAAATTCGTTTTTGCATTCGAGAAGCACTATATCTGTCTGATTTATTGAGGTTAGAAAGAAAACAGAACTGTATGGCTTAATCCAACCGATGAATATTAGCTTAGCGTGTCCGAATACATATTAATACATCTTTGGATTCATGAAAAAAAGCTTAAATCAATTTTTTAGGAGTATATTTTTCTTAATTTTTACTAATTTTTACCTATTTTTTGAGGTTAGAAAAAAATTGAGATGTGATGGCGATATTCTGACGTCAGATTCGTGATCAGCGGGCAAAAATACTACGGATCTGATATATCGCATCAAAAGTATACCCCACTTTTTTTTTGTGGGGCTGTGTAATTTTAGAGCTAGCAGAGGCTGGATTTCTAACTTCAGAAAAAGACATGCTTTAAAAGTTTGTGGCGAAAAACTATCCAATGATGAAAGTGCCGTCGATCCTTTCCTAACTTTATTCGCAAATAAGATAAAAGAATTAAACCTTGGACCTACTCAAATATACAATGTAGATGAATCAGCTCTGTATTGGAAAATGTTGCCTGAAAAAACGCTGGTTCGTTCTCAGGAAAAGACCGCACCAGGTCGAAAAATAAACAAAGAACGCGTTACCTTTCTAGCATGTTGCAATGCTGATGGATCACAAAAATTAAAGTTGTTAGTGATAGGAAAGGCAAAAAATCCGAGGGCTTTTAAAAATGTGAACATACCTGTTGAGTACAAATCATCTGCCAATGCATGGATGACTACAGCAATTTTCTTAGACTGGTTTCATCATTCTTTTATTCGTCAAGTCAAAAGTCATTTAAGAAGTCTCAATTTGCCTGAAAGAGCCCTGCTAATCGTTGATAACGCTTTGAGCCATGGAACTATAGAAGAGCTGACTAGTGAGGATGGACAGTTTACAACATTATTTCTTCCACCAAATTGTACTACACTTTTGCAGCCTATGGACCAGAATGCAATCAGACTGACAAAATTATTTTATCGAGAAAGTCTTTTAGCCCATATTTTATCAAATAATGAAGAGAACCTTGTTAGGTTATTAAAAAGCATTAACCTAAAAGATCCTGTATGTCTACTATGCAATTCATGGGAAAAAGTCTTCCCTGAAGTCTTGAAAAAGTGCTGGCACAAAATTATGGCTTATGTGGCAGATACCAACCCAGACACTGAATATGATGCTGAAGATCTGATTCCTCTGAGTGAATTGCGGCACAATTTGCTTTCCACGAATGAAGAAATGAAAGGTAAAGCCTGAAATTTTTCTTTTGGTTTTTTTTTTGGTTAATTCGTAAATATTTAACAGATGTTTCAGATATGCTGAATGTTCTCACTGCGTAGAATCTCACGAACGTGGAAATATGTAATTGGCTTGAAAATGATGAAGATTTGTTACCACTGGAGGACATAGATGATACAGATGAACAACATGAGAGTGATAATGAAGGTTCAGAGTTAAATACTAATACAAACCAGACTATTAAGAACACTGTGAAGAATGATGAGGCAGTTAAAAGTTTCAATGTGTGCATGAGATGGGCAGAAGAAAATGATATCCCTCTAAGTGATGTTCTTGTACTTCAAAGATTAAAAGAAATTGCTTTTATGATAAACCAGAGAAGGGTCAAGAAAATAAAAATTACAAATTTTTTTACAAAATAAGATAAAACTTGATAAGATATGGTTCTATTTTAAATATTATTCTATGTATGTACTATTTTTTAGTTGTTTCGTATTAAATGATTCGTTTTTTAATATAAATAATGTCGTACTTCAGTAATTCGAATTATTTACTAATTCGGATCACCGCGGTTTTAATTAGTCCAGATTATCGAGGTCGCACTGTATATATATATATATATATATATATATATATATATATATATATATATATATATATAAGAAAGTGTAGAGATTTCGGGAAAGCGGTCTTGAATAAAATACTTATTTGTTGTTAAAGAAAAACTCTATATTTCGCTGATATTTTTTTAGCTTCATCTGGAGTTAAAAACTAAAAAATGACAAAGCAGTCTTTTGATAAGTTTATCACGTTAAAAAAAAAGGAAAAACTCACCAACTAAAGTATTCCTCCATTGGAAGAGGTATCACAGAAAAATACATTCAATTTAAATATATATAACTAACAGAACTACGAACAGACAAGACGAAACAACATACTGTGGCTCTGGCTGCAATGACACTGTTGTTATTTATTGTGGTTATTTCTTCAGAAATCTGAACAGTGGTTCAGTATAGGAACCGTTATTTTGTGTTTGTTGGTAGTAAATTAACATGAAAAGAGATGGACGTGTGTTGATTGTTAGTAAATATAAGTTAGACACCAACAATTTGACTAATATATACTGTAACATTTTAAATAACTTAACATCACACAATTAATAGTCATATCTCATTTACTAACAATCAACACACGTCCATCTTTTTTCATGTTAATTTACTACCAACAAACACAAAATAACGTTTCCTATACTGAACCACTGTGCAGATTTCTGAAGAAATAAACACAATAAATAACAGTGTCATTGCAGCCAGAGCCACAGTATGTTGTTTCGTCTTGTCTGTTCGTAGTTCTGTTAGTTATATATATATTTAAATTGAATGTATTTTTCTGTGATACCTCTTCCAATGGAGGAATACTTTGGTTGGTGAGCTTTGTCATTTTTTAGTTTTTAACTCCAGATGAAACTGAAAAAATATCAGCGAAACATAAAGTTTTTCTTTAACAACAAATAAGTATTTTATTCAAGACCGCTTTCCCGAAATCTCGACACTTTCTTTATATATATATATATATATATATATATATATATATATATATATATATATATATATATATATACATATATTTTGGGTTAATTATTAACTTCTAACTTTATATGTTCACTTGCTGATCTCTTACATTTTTCTCGTGTTCGGAAGGTTTCGAAATATTTAACAAAATATGGTTTAATATTGATACTTAAATCAATGCAAAATATTATATGGGGATAGATTGAAAAATCTTAAAACAGGGTAGATAACATTTTTTTTGCAACAAAAATTTATTTCTCAATATAATCTCCATGGAGCTTAATACATTTGGTCCAGTGATATTCCAATTTTTTTTTTACCTCGTTACCTGTTTTGACTGACGTTTTGTCTTTGCAGTATAATGGTGGACCCACGTTTCATCTACAGTCACAAGACGAACCCAGAAGCGGTTCGGATTTTACTGCAACTTTCCTAAACACGATTTTGAAATGTCCTTCACCGCGCATTTTTAGTCTGGAGTCATTTTTAGAACTTCATGCACGATATTATGTACTCATCCATATGAGATGCCTTCTAACTCAGCAATCTCACGTAGCTTAATGCCACAATCTGCTATCACGATACTATGAATTTTGTCGCCCATTTCTTTAGAAAACCTCAATGGGGCGACCTCAACGTGCAGCATCTGCAGTGCTCGTACGACCAAGTTTAAATTGATTTAACCATTAATGAATGATCTTGAGTGCTTCTACAGAGTTCCCATGAGCTCCCTTTAGTTCAATTTATATTGGGACCGCAGTGCACTTTTTCAAATAAAAATATTTTTATCACTGTACGATACTTGGCTTTATTCATTCCTACGAAACGTGTAACATCGATCACTTACGCTAGCTATCAACAAGAAACTGCACGTTTTAAAACTTCGAGCATAACCGTTAGAAGAGTCACGCTTACCAAGTTCAAATTCAAAATTTTTTTTATGAATTACAAATTTATACATATGTACTTAGGCTTACAAGTCTGACTTATGAGGTATTAATACAATACAATACATTGAGTAACATATTCATTTATACGAAAACCTCTCAGTTGACAGGTGTTTTGCCGAGAGGTAGACCCTCGTACCGTTTTGGTGTTTATTGCATCATTTTCAGATATCTTTACAGAATGGTGCTGTTTGTTATTAATTTAAAGTATTTTGTTGTTTACTGCTTTTTTTGTTTTTTCATAGTTGTTTATATTTTCGTTGGGAAAAATTAAACAAAAAAACCCAGGTACGTATGCGTGCCAATGGGCCTTTATTTTCACTATTTGCATTCGCTCTCTTTTTTTTTTTTCTCTCTCTCTCTCTCTCTGTCACGCGTCTGTCATTTTTCCTTCTCACTCATTCATTCTTACGTTATTTACTTTCATTATTTACATTCTTTATCGATTTGCAATATTACAATCGCTATACATGTAGATTACGTGTATATATGATTTTTAAAACTAATTTTAATTTTTTTTTTGTATTTTCACTTCACTTTCACTGCCCTTTTGTTTATGTTACACTCTACAATTATTTGCATTTATATTTACTTGGGTGAATTGTTCAGTCATCTTCGTTGCTACTCTATGTGCCTTACCAGTCAGTTTTTTTTTCAATTGTAAACTGGACGATTTTAATTTTATTCAGCCAGGTCTTCAAAATAAATTGACAACTTTGAATATAACGGTTTGGGATCGGATATGCAACTCGCGCATTGCTGTGAGGTCGTGTGTCAGTGATGATGTTTGTGTTTTGTGACTGTAGAATTTGTCTGATATGTCGGTTATGTATTTTCTAATTTTTGGTGTATTAGTTAAGACATGTAGGTCATCTGTTTTGGTATGTCGTCCCGCAGAGACTACACATCTGAATATCGTATTCTGCATTCGTTATATTCGAATTATCTGTGCATCTGCTATACTGCATCATACAGACGCAGCATACATCAACACAGGCCTTATTATTTGCTTGTATATTGTCAATTTATTTTGAAAGCTGAGCTGAGAATTAGGTGTTATTAAGGCGTATAGGTTTTGCAAAGTAACAAAGGCTTTTCGCAATATGTGGTTGACGTTTAGATGAAATTTCAATCTTGAATAATAATAATGTCTAGGTACTTCAGGCGCTTTCTGATAGGTATCTGGATGTCATTAATTTTTATTGGTTAATTTATTTTTGTTTGTATACTTTTTAGTGATAACTATTCCTTCGCACTTGTTTTCATTTAAATTGATTGGCCATTTCTCCAGCCATGGGGTTATATTTCTTAATTGGTTACAGATGTGCGCTTTAGCTACGTTTGCATAATAAGAATGGGCGTAGATGAGCACATCATTTACCCTCGTGCACACTATACATCAAAAATGAATCATTTGCTAACCTATATATTAATAGATATAAAAAAAATATATTTCCAGGTTTTCCAGTTTTACAAAATATTAATCAGGAGATACCATTGTGGGTTAGGACAGAAAAAAAATACATAGAAAAGTGAAAGTCATCTTTTTTTGATTATAGTCTTAAGATGATACAGCCTGCTAAATTATAAAAAAATGTCATTTTTACCCAAAAACAACATGATATATCCGCTGTAAAGAATGCGAGTTTAGTTCACTACACTTTTTAAACTGGTCTGTATACAAAAAAAACTTCGAAAAACCTACAACTTTTGTTAATAAAACACTTGTCTCTACTTCTATAAATTTCAAGATATTTTTCCACTCGACCCTGGTGGGCCACTCTGTATTGCTTCATCATTAAATACAGAGCCAGCTTTGTTTTTGAGGGTATTTCGACCCGAAGCCAATCTGAGCTTCTAGGATCAGAATAAACTTATTTTTTATTTTAAGTAATTTAAAAATATATTTCTGCCACATTAACAGCTCCGACAAATGATTTATTTTTTTAAACCAGGATTTGAGGTACAAATTTAATACTATTTTTTCTATTTTTATTTTATTTTTTTCTTCGAGATGGCATACGTCTTTACGGCGTTATCCTTACTTTATTAAAATATTTAAATATTACTAAAGAAATAAGAAAAACATTTTTTTTTACCTTTCCCTGTTTTAGGTTATCTTAAGCAAAATTTTCAAAGGTACTATCCTGCGCAAAGGTGGCTCTTTTCGTTATGAAATACAATTTAAGTCAACTTGTATACACTTGAAATTAAAAGTAGATTAAAAGAATAACGCATTATTAGTGAATTTTTAAAATATGCATATATAAACGAATATCTTAATTTTAGATAATAAAAAATCCACTAAAAAGACAACAAATTGCCTTAACTTTCACGTCATTCGAATATTTATAGCATATATTAACGTTACTCTCTTTATGAGTAAATACACTTTTTCTGGACCAAATTTAAACTGCAATTAAAATTTCATTGATTGAGATGTGCCCTTGACCAAGAAATCATATATATAATATATATATATATATATATATATATATATATATTATATATATATATATATATACATATATATATAGATAGATATGCTCAAAGTTTTAAACAGATGCAAGGCGCAGTTTCTTGTTGATAGCTATCGTAATTGTCGATGTTACACGTCTCGTAGGAATGAATAAAGCCAAGTATCCGTACAGTGATAAAACATTTTTTTATTTAGTAGAAGCAATCAAGACCATTCATTAATGGTTAAATTAATTTAAACTTGATAGTACGAGCACTGCAGATGCTGCACGTTGAGGTCGCCCCATTGAGGTTTTTCTAAAGAAATGGGTGATAAAATTCATGGTATCGTGATAGAAGATTGTGGTATTAAGCTACGTGAGATTAGTTAGGTGGAAGGCATCTCATATGAATGAGTACATAATATCGTGCATGAAGTTCTAAAAATGACTCCAGACTAAAAATGCACGAAGAAGGACATTTCAAAATCGTGTTTAGGAAAGTTGCAGTGTAATTCGAACCGCTTCTGGGTTTGTCTTGTGACTGTAGATGAAACGTGGGTCCACCATTATACTGCGAAGACAAGACGTCAGTCAAAACAGTGGATTGACGAAGGTGAAAATGCACCCGAAAAAGGCGAAAATAGTTTTAATCGTTAGGAAACGTGATGGCAACTGTTTTTTTGGGACTCACTATTCACACGTTGGTCATTGCTATAACAAAACTGCACATGCTTGGCTTCGAAATAGGTTTCCACCCATCTTACTCTCCTAATTTGGCACCAAATGCTCTTTATTTTCTAACCTCCAATTTTTTTTCTGAGGTAAAAAAAGTGGAATATTACTGGATCAAATGTATTAAGCTCCATGGAGATTATATTGAGAAATAAATTTTTGTTTTTTGCAAAAAAAAATGTTATTTACCTTGTTTTTTATAAGGTTTTTCAATCTATCCTCATATAATATTTTGCATTGATTGAAGTATCAATATTTGATGTACTTTAAACCATATTTTGTTAAATATTTCGAAGACTTCCGAACACGAGAAAATAAATGCAAGAGATCAGCAAGTGAACATATAAAGTTAGAAGTTAATAATTAACACAAAAAAGAGCCAATACCGTAACAAAAAGTTATGGAGGAGGTTAAATAGCTACTATATAATATAAATAACCTGCAGGTACTTCACTCTATTTATTATTTTTAAAATTGAAAATACACATAATATTGCTTATTGTTATTAATGTTGAAAAGTAACTAGTATGTACATTCGACAAGCACTTTTATAGGATCTTTAAGATAAAATTAGCTTTTTTCTTGGCGACATTTCGTCCTGTACATACAACCATCAAGTCAATATTTTTAATATTGCATTTTAGGACCTGCAACCGTTTCGATTTCCTAAAATTACTCTACACTCATTAATTTGAAACACGCAGACCTTTAACCTTATAAAAGATGTCTATCTAAATATTATATATTAATTTTGTTATAAAACTAAAATATAATATAAATTTATAAAACATACTAATAATTGCTGTGATTTTTTTTGGTTTCTTGATTTTGAGAAATTAATAACTTGATTATGAAATTCCTGAGGTAAAACTATTCGATAATTTGGTGTATTATTGTGAGATGCCAATTTTATGCATATTTTAAAAGTCAACATAATTTGATCGAATTAATATATTTATTACTCTTTTAAGCCTTTTATTGTGATTAATGATCTTTTGTAAATCAAATTCTATTTATGTAATTTTCTCTACCTTTGCAATTCGTGTGGCTAATTGAGTTAAAAGAATATTATCCTTTTCATCCTTGTCATACCTTGCGGGTCTTGAGACTACACTTTCTCTTAGTATCTTTTAATTAAGTCGGTACTTACACAATTCCAAGCTTTATCTAATGAAATTACAACATTTTTTTTAAATCTAAGAAATATTTTTATCGGATTTTACAATTTTTTTTTGTAAATCTACGGCGGTTGGTTATATTAAGCGAGTACCAATTTGGCTATAAGATCAGTAATAATATTTTATTATCATGACTAGTTAGTTCCATGGAATGTCCTTGGGCATGGTCTGATCTTAGAACAGCATTTGGACTAGGGTAAGGTTCCTCCATGTTACTTGCTTTTCTTGTGACATTTTTTATTTTAGGTAAAACGCTGCTAAATAAACTCTTGTTATCACTCATAGATATATGGTGGCTTTTGGAACTCAGTAGGAACAAACAAGTATGCAGACAATGTTCGGATTATTTATTATTACCTTGTGATTTTAGTATTCAAATTATTGGGTGATCAGATTAAATGATATTTGGTTTAAAAGGATTTTACTATATTCGGTTATAAATTATCAAACAAAAACAAATTTAGGATATGGACCATTTGAAAGTAATCTGCTCTTCCAATAAAATATTATGTTTAAAGAGGGCCTGCATTTGTTCGCCAACGAACTCCAAAGAGCATAAATAAGAGAATTATTTATCTGTCTTTTTCAACTTTAATAATGGATAGTTGAGGATTACGGTTGCGTTTATTTTATGAACCTCTTTTTTCTTTTGCAAAAAAGAGTCTAATCGTTGTCACAAGAGTAAAATTAAAAATTACTTTCCATTCAGGAATTTGACACGCCATCGGTCTCAAATCACGGCCCATGGTGGGCTTTCGGCACGCGCCGGGCACGCGACCGGCGAGGTGTAAAATTCCTATACTTTTATTTTTTGTTTGGCTACTTCGAAATCGTTCATTTTACATTCGTTGCAATGCAGTTATGGAGATTCGAAGTAAATTGATGTGCTATAGTATGATAGTTTCTGCGTTGGGTCGTCTGGCGATCTAATTTGTTTTAGAGTTGATACGTGTAATTTATGTCTGTAACATTTTTCTGAGATGTCGTCAATGTGTTGTCTTATGATTTATATGTTTTTCGTTGATCTCTACGTATCTATCTGAAGATACAACACGTCTTAGTAGTCTGTTTTGCACATGCGATGAAGTCTTTATGTTTCTCTGTCTGATATGCCGTTCCGTACTGGAGCAGCATGTATGAGTACTGGTCTGATTATTTGCATGTAGATTATCAATTTATTTCTAGGCTCCATATGTGATCTTGGAGCAAGTAGAGCATACAGGTTTTGCATTGCAAAGAATGATTTCTGGAGATGAGACATACGTATATGAAATTTTAGCCGTGTGTCAAAAATAACACCCAGATACTTCAGGTTATTCCTGAATAGGATCTGGGTGTTATTTATTTTGATGGGTAGGTTTATTTCATTGTTAGTAAACTTTTTAGTTAACATCATCCCCTCGCATGTGGCAGTATTTAATTTGATGTTCCAGTACGCTAGCCATGGGAGAATGTTGTCACATTAGCATAATACGAATGTGTATAGATAAGTGCATTATCTGCAAAAAATCCTGTTTTGATAAAAGGATACTTGGGAAAATCAGTCATCGCCTCAAATTGAAGAGGGTTCGCTATCGCCTTCAAGTTTCTTAGAGACTCCGCTCAAGTAGAAGTGGTATTATATGTTATAATACGAGGGATAAATATGCGCGGCGTCTGTAAAAACGCGACGAAGCACATTTTAATATTCCCATGATAGCCAGTCGGTTACATTTTACGGAGACGTTTTATTCTCCGAGTTTGTCTTTTTGTAGTGATATCTATATTTTCGTGGAAAAAGTAAACAATATTAAACGAAATAACTTTGTAAGGTACCTTAACCTTACTCTATTATGTACTTGGTGTAGTAGATATGGTTCCTCTCACCAGTCTGACTCTTTGGTTCGACATTGGGTATTTTTCTGTTAATGGCTAACTTCCTTCCTTTATCCTTTAAATTTTCTGTCTCTTGCATTTCACTTTAGGGGTGTCGCTAAAATCTACAGTAATAGTTGCTCACGTAGGATTTAGCGTGGCATATGTTCATTATTCGACAAAATTAATACGAGAACATCGCTTCTTTGGACTATGGAGCTATTAACATACTCTTACACAATTTTACTGGCAGTTGCGGATTGTGTATTTGCTTTATTATTCTAAACTTTTTAACAAATTTAAACATTTGTTTTTACTTTTACAACTTTGAAGTAATTTTATTCTTTCCATCAACATCTACCTTATCAATATTTTTATATACTTAGATATGTTAGATGCTTTCTTTTTTAGATCGAATTTTCTACCTAGAATATTTTCATTTAATTTTAACAGTTTTTATCTAATTAATAATTAGCGGAACATTGATATTTTCATGCATATAATTTATTCGTATAAGGTGCTTGGCTTGCGATGCCATCACAGGAGATATTTTTAAGGAACTAGATGATGAGACTCTTAAAATAATCCATAAAATATGTAATAACACCTGGAAACCGGGAATATGGTCAAAGGATTGGATGACATCTATAATAATACCTCTACATAAGAAAGGTTCCACCCGTACATGTAGTAATTATAATACATTATCTCTGTTATCACATCCAAGCAAGGTAATGTTACACATCATAAATAACACAGGGGAACAGCTGTTTTGGTGTCGAGGTTTTTTGAGCTGATTCTATATCAATTTGATGTCCTGAATTCAAATAACGTATTCATTTGTACCTAGGAGCTCAAATTTTTAAGATATACAATTTTAGAGAAATATAAGTTACATTATTGTAACTCAAATCCGTAAGTGTAGTAAACAAAAGTAGATACGAAATTTTATTTTAGTTATACAAAATACAATATTATGTCGTACTTACAAACAAAAAAAAACATTGAAGAAATGAAATAGTCACTCAACACTTGGAAAGCTTCTTTTTCCGCGACATTCTTGAATGTTTTTTTAAACAGTCCCTTTTTAAACTCCAGCAGTAATCTGCCATCATGTGCATGTCCCATCTTCCTTGGTAGCGGTCCTCCATAACTTTAATATCTTGGTGAAATCTTTCACCTTGTTCCTCACTCATGTCTCCTAAATTTTCTGGAAAACGGTCTAAGTGGCTGTGTAAATAGTGTATTTTAATACTCATATTGCACTCTAAGGATTTGAAACTATTAAGCATCTTGTTAACCATTTCAACATAGTTTTGAGCTTTATGTTTGCCTAGAAAATTTCCTACAACTGATTCAAACTTGATTCATTGAATTTATGAAGGCAGGATCCTTAATTAATTGTCTTATTTGTGGGCCGTCAAATATCCCTGCTTTGAGTTTTTCTGTGCTCAACTGATGCATTTTTACCCCTATATATGCAAAACAAGACCCATTCTTATCAAGAGCCTTTACAAATTGCTTCATTAAGCCCAACTTTATATGTAACGGGGAAGTATGATTTTTTCTCTTTCAACCAAAGCGTCGTTAATGACATTCTTTTCCCCAACGTCCATGTTTTCTCTCTGAGGCCAATCTTTTCTAACCCAGTGGTGTGTTTTGTCCCTACTATCCCAGAGGCACAAGAAACACGGATATTTCGTGTAACCACTTTGCTGCCCAAGAAGTAAGTTTACCATTTTTAAGTCTACACAAATCATCCATTGATGTTCGTAATACTTTATCTTCTGCAAGACCAAAGCTATGGTATTATATTCTTCTTTCAGTTTCGTTGAGTGAGCTAGTGGTATTGAACCATATTTATTCCCATTATGTAGAAGGACACATTTTAAACTTCGCTTTGAACTGTCAATAAATAGGCGCCAATCATCTGGAATATATTCAGAAAGTCCCATTTCTTTCATGAGTCCCCTAATTTCGTGACAAAATACAAGATTGGCTTCTTGAGAAAAGAATGGTAGCAGATCTTTTTCTCTTGTACGGTAAAAGGTAATTTTGGTTCCTTGTTCCAGTAAATTTTTGTCGTTCAACCTAGAAGCCAGTACTTCAGAAGCTTTTTTCGATAAATTGAGATCCCTGGTGAGATCATTTAATTCATTTTGATTGAAGCGTTGAGGAACTGATGACGTCCCCTCATAGTCACTGTTAGTTTCATTAGCATAAGAACTTTTATTAGCATCAGAAGAGCGATCAGAGGAAAAATATTCGTCATCAGAGATATGTGGTAGCTGATGAAATGTTGGAATCGGCATTTTATCTGAGTGCGAGATAGGGCGTATTGCCGAGTCTAAATTGGGATAAGTCCACTTACTGCGGTTATTTCGATTGATTCCATTAGTATTTACTAAACAGAAATAACAATCATTGAAGTGGTTTTTTGGTTCTCTCCAAACCATTGGTACGCCGAATTTTAGACATTTTCTTTTCCCGGTAGTCCACTGCCGTAAATGCTCTGTACAAGTTTTACATACGAGATGCGGGGCCCACGTTTTGTCCTGATCACCAAGCTTAACTCCAAAGTATCCAAGATACGCTCGCTTTACAAAGTCAGTAATAGTTTGTCTGTTTTGTTGAAACATGTATTCTCCGCATATATAGCAAAACACATCAGGTTGATTTACACAACTTCTTCTTGAACTGGAACCTGAACTCATTTTAATTCTGTTCAATAACACAAAAACACTCTTTTCTTAACATAAAATAACACGCCGAATTCGATCTACTCTCATTAGTAAGAACGCACAAACTGACGAGACTTACCCGAGTTAGGTGATTAAAAGGGTCAGTTCAGGTACCTGATAGGCAATGGTTCCACTATTTATAGATTTACCTGGGATTTACTCAATTACAGACTGACAATAAAACCATTGTACCTACATTAATGAATATATAATAATTTTAGAACTCTCATAAATGAATATACTGAATAAAAACCACATTGGTAGATAAGTTGATGTATCTAAAAAAGTAGAGCTGATAGAGAAAAACGGATTGCATGTATAGATTTAGCGTCCCAAATATAGTTAAAATCAGCTCTAAAATCCCAGGCACCAAAACAAAAATATTTTTTTGTTGCCCTGTGTAATCGTTTAAGATACTATGTGGACGAACAAATCTCTAGAGAACAAGCCGGATTCGTTAGAGGAAGAGGCACAATAAATCCAATTGTTAACATTCGACAATTGAGAGAAAATGTAGGGAATGCAACGTTTCTATGGTCATGTACTTCATAGATTATAACAAAGCCTTTGATTTTGTCAGCTGGAAAAAGCTTTGGAGGGTACTATAGCAAATGGGTGTTCCTTATCATCTGATTAAACTGATTAAAAACTTCTATTTGGGCAGCATTGCAGTGGTGAGAATAAACAATACACAATCACATCAATACGATCAATTTCATCTTCGTCAAGGTGTGAGACAGGGCTGTGTTCTGTCTCCTACAGTGTTTAATATTTATGGTGAATTTATAATGAGAAATGCACTAAACGAATGGGATGGTGAAATCTTAATAGGCTGTGAGCGAATAAATAAATTGCGTTACGCTGGTAACCATAAATAGGACCAAAACAAAGTTGACAAGAGTCGATAAGGCTAACTGAATAGTAAGATCTGACTTACTGAGTGGTATTGACACAGTAAGAAATTTTTTTATGTCTAGGATCAACCATAAGTAGTGTGGGAAGATACGAGGATGAAATAAAGAGAAGAATATCCCTAGCAAGAAATGCTATGCCGAGGTTTACTAAGATATGGAAAAGTCCGTATATAACTAAAAGAAAAAAATAAATCTTGTCCAGACTTTAGTCTTTCCAATATATGGCGTAGAATCCCAGACGCTTAGAGCAAAGGAATGTAAATCCATTGATTCCTTTGAAATGTGGGGTTATAGAAGGATTGATTTCCAATCAATCTATACTTAAAGAATTAAATATAACCATAATATTGTCATCACTGTATCAAAAAAGAATTCTTCAGTATTTTGGACATGTAGTCAGAAGACCAGGTGATAATGTAGAACAGCTTATAATAATAGGAGGGGTCCAAGGTAAAAGCAGTAGAGGCCTTTCGCCAGCAAGATGGTCGGATCAAATAAAATAAGTTATTGATCAACCACTCCATGTATCAATACACTTGACAGAAGATCGACAGAAATGAAGGGAAACAGAGGATAGAATAGTGAGTCATTCCAAAGACATTACGACCCCCAAAATTGAGGAAACGAATAGAGAAAGAGGGAGAATTTATTCGCTTGTGACGCATTTTCAATTGACATCATGATGTCTAATGAACTTTCTTTCCTTTTTGCTATATCAAACCTTGTATATTTTATGGCTAGTAACACGTAGGCTGAAAAGTTTTTGGTCTAGCTACTTAAGACACAATTTTTTTTTTGCAAAATTCGACTTTATTCATCAACATAGTCTCCTTCAAGAGCGTTACAATCAGTCCAACGCTTTTCTAACATTTCTATACCTTTCTTGTAGAAGGATTTGTCTTTGCCTTCAAAATAGGCCTCAGTTTCGGCGATAACTTCTTCACTGGAGCCAAATCTCTTTCCCGCGAGCATTTTTTTAAGATCTGCGAATATATAATAGTCGCTGGGGACAAAATCTGGAGAATACGGTGGATGAGGAAGCGACTCGAACTTCAATTCATGCAATTTTGCCATTGTAACCACTGACTTGTTACACGGTACATTGTCTTGATAACAGAGCACTTTTTCTTGTTCATTTCGGGCGGTTTCTTTGCGATTTCTGCACCAATAACTTTATATAATAGTTGCTATTGATGGTCTTTCCCTTCTCAGCATAGTCGATGGAAATTATTCCATGCGCATCCCAAAATACAGAGGCTAAAACATTTCCAGCCGACTGTTGTATCTTTAGTCGCTTCGGGTGGCTTTCACGGGCTGCTGTCCACTCGCATGAAAAAATCCTTTTTATTGCACTTAAACAGGTCCAAATGTCCAGAGCGTTCAGCATCATTCGTATCTCTACAACGGCATTTAACTTCAGCATACCAGTAAATGATTGTGTGTGATTTTTCAGGGGTAGAGTCCCCGTAACACTTTACTTAAACGGTATTTTTTCCCATCAAAAAACAATGTTTAATCAACACACGAAATTAGATTTTTTTCCATTGTTTTGAAAATATCAAAAGTAGCATCACTAAAGTCACTGTAACTTGTAAAATAATTGTCGAAATGTCATGAAATTTTGACATGTATCGTTTGAGCGTTGGTACTTCCTAAAAACCATATGGATTTTTGAAAAGGGCGACATCTATGTGTCAGACCAAAAACTTTTCACCCTACGTGTTATATGGGTCCGTTAAAAATTTGCTGTAAACTTTATTTTTGAAATTTAATATATACTAGAAATTAAATCTGTGGGGTAAATCCATTTGCAACTTATTACAAATTATGATAAGTTAAATTATATTTTAGACATTTCACCAAAACAATTTTCACTGAATAGATTGTATCTCATAACTTACTTGCAAATAATCGGTTTTTTCTGCATTAGCTGTAGAAGAGTCAGTAACCTTAGGGAGAGCGCTACCCTATAAAAGTTGATTGAGGAAATGAAAGAGAATCGTTATTTATGGGGGTTGAGCTATAAAGAGAACAAAAGATAAAAGGAAATATTGATGTTATGTTTATTTTTAGGTCAGTACGACGGCCTATGAGGACTGAAGTTGGAACGCAAATTGGTAAGCAAGAATACAATAAAGTTTATACAGGATGTTTTACGATTACTTAAATAACAGGGGAATTGTTGTTTAGTTAAAAATGTTTTATTATGTGGTACTGAATATTTTTTGTTAATCGAGATATTTGTCTTCTTTTACGTATTATAGTAGCAGGTAGAACAGTTACTTAGGTATCCAAGTGGAAAGAACCCATACGGTAAAATTTGTAGTTTAATAAAAGGATGAATACTATTAACCATTAACCAATAAATTTCTGTTAAAGGTTTAATTTTCAGTTTTACCCAATGAAATTCGAAACATTTTACATGTGTAAAGAAATATTATAAAGAGTGTTATAGAAAACTTGTGAAACTTGTGAACGGTGAAAGTTACGTAACTTATGTCGGTATTGATCAGTTAATTTATTTTTATTGATGAAATATTGAAGTCAATAAGGAATTAAACAAAATTCGAATATCATTAAATTCTGTATTTGGCCTCATTTTTCTACCTGTAAGTTAACAATTTATCTTTTGTTTATAAAACTAAGATATTCAGTTAAGACTAAATTAAAACTAGGACACATTAAAAAATATATATACAAAATTGTCGACAGTAAAAAGCTCCTTATTATTTTTCGGAAGAATACCTTTGCAAAATAAAATGACATATAAAAAATTACTATTTTTATTCTTTATTAACATAAAATCGACAACAAAGACTTTTTCCGTGTGTTTTACATATTTACCTAACCAGCTAAGAAATGCTTTATTTTCTATAATAATTACTACTTGTAATTTGAGGGTGTTAGTGTAAAAACACTGTATACATAAATATTCGGTGAAACTGATGAATTTGTAATATCGCGATGACATATACACATATTTATACATATCGGATGTTACTATATGTTCAGTTTAGATTTAAATTGTTAGCTTTTACAAAAATACCGGTTGTGTCGCAAATGAATTAACTCTGGGTAATTCGTTCAAATATCTGTCAATAATGTCTCAACGGTAATTCATTTCATTGATCGCTGGTTGAATGCCAGCATTTAGTGAATTATATAGAGATATTCCCATACAAGGGACTGTTATAACTTGGATATTAGCAATATGATATAACTGTCATGACAAACACTACATGCTTATTGTTAACAAGATTAACACTGTTTTGTAAACAAATATCCTTATGGTGGGACTAGAAATAATTATTATAAGTTATAGGAGGAATAAATGCATAATAGATAAATACCTTGTTAGATCAAGTGCTAGGGGGTGCTGCCCTATTCACTTTTTAGCCTCTCGGCCTTAAGTAAAGCCAAGTAGAAGCGTTTAAGTCAACTGCACTTTTTTTATTTTGATTTCTCATTCACTTCATGGTGTTTTAATATTCATCGTTTATATGTGTGTATATTTTTACAAATAGATATCACAGTGTCAACTTTTTTGTGAAACTAGCAGTAACTGTCCACTTTAAATATGTATATGTTATTTATCTACCTAAAATACTTTCATGGTTATCTGATTGATGATTTTAAGAATACCTAAATTTCTACTATTTTCCATTTTGTGCTAAATTAAAAAAAAATCGTCACCTTTTTAGAAATTCTATTTCTACTTATAACACGTAGGCTGAAAAGTTTTTAGGAAGTACCAACCTTCAAACGATACGTGTCAAAATTTCATGACATTTCGACGAGTAGTTTACAAGTTACAGTGGTTTTAGTGACGCTACTTTTGGTATTTTCAAAACAGTGGAAAAAATCTAAGTTTGTGTGTTGTTAAACACTGTTTTTTGTTGGAAAAAAAATTACCGTCCAAGCAATGCAATGGCTTCATAAGTGTTACGGGGACTCTGCCCCTGGAAAATCACTTATCATTTACTGGTATGCTGAATGTAAACGCGGTCGTACACACACACACACAGACACAAATGATGCGAACGCTTTGGACGCCCAAATGAGGTGGTTACACCGGAAAACATAAAAAAATCCGGATGATCGTAAAGTCAAATTACGTGAGATAGCTGACACCCGTAAGACATCAAAAGAACGTGTTGGTCATATTTTGCATGAAGATTTGAGCATGAGAAAGCTCTGTTCGAAATGGGTACCGTGTTTGCTCACAGTGGACCAAAAACAACAACGTGTTGATGATTCTGAGCTCTGATTGGACCTGTTTAAGCGCAATAAAAATGATTTCTTTATGCGATATGTGACAATGGATGAAACATGGATCCACTATTACACACCGGAATCAAATCGGCAGTCAGCTGAGTGAACAGCAGCCGGTGAAAGCGGTCCGAAGCGACCAAAGACACAACAGTCGGCTGGGAACGTTTTGGCCTCTGTATTTTGGGATGCTCATGGAATAATTTCCATCGATTATCCTGAAAAGGGAAAAAGCATCAATAGCGAATATTATATTGTATATGTATTATTGGTGCGTTTGAAGGCAGAAAACGCAAAGAAACGTCCCCAAATGAACAAGAAAAAGTGCTCTTTCATCAAGACAATGCACCATGTCACAAGTCAATAGTTACGCTGCCAAAATTGCATGAATTGAAGTTCGAATTGCTTCGCCACCCACCTTATTCTCCAGATTTGGCCCCCAGCAACTGTTATATATTCACAAACTTCAAAAAAATGCTCGCGGGAAAGAGATTTGGCTCCAATGAAGAGTGGTTATCGCCGAAACTGAGGCCTGTTTTGAAGCCAAAGACAAATCCTTCTATAACATTAGAAAAGCTTTGAACTGATTGTATTGCTCTTGAAGGAGACTGTGTTGATGAATAAAGTCGAATTTTGCAAAAAAAAATGTGTTTTAAGTAGTTAGACCAAAAATTTTTCAGCCTACATGTTACATGGAGGCAGATGTTCTGTCAGCATATAATTTGATTTACTCACAACAACCATAATAATGTTCTGACGGCACGGCACTACTTTCAAAAATTTCGAAAAAAAAATGTTTTGTTTTTATTACCACTGTTTTTGTTGAAACAAAAAGTGAAATGAAATATAGCTCAATTTATAAGTGTTTCTTTGATAGCCCTTGCGAAAGGCTTGCAAACATTTTTTGTCTACCCTTAAAATTACCAAAGAAGAATGTTGTGCCCTATGCCGAATTTATCTCTTAGATAACTAGATAAAACTGATAGTTGGTTTCGGCGCCTAAAGCATCTAGGCTTCTTAAAGGCTTTGTACGCCTATATTGTTTTTGGGTTGTTGAAAGTCGATGTCCTTTAGAAAATCAGCAAATTTCTACGTTAAATCGTCTTAACAATCCCTGTCCAAAATCAATGGAGACCTTAGATGCGTGTATTTAGTCCTCATGATTGCCGGATGCGGCAGAATTAAACAAACTCATTCGTTCGTCCCTACGAACCATCTGTACCTTTAACATCACTGAGATTTTTTAGTATGTATGTGTGAGAGTACGTCTGTCACCATCTTCAGGTCCTTTCTCTTTAATCGAATATAGACCTAGTATACTCCTAGTATACTGAGGTTTCGATCTTCTTAAAAGACTTTTGGATTATTTTAACGCTGATGCCTCATTGTAGTCTCAGAAAAACTCAGCGTTCAATGAATTCATCTTGTAGCCTCATTGTAGTCTCAGATAAACCCAGCGTTCAATGAGTTCATTTTGTAGAAGATTCTTGAGAGTAGAGCACATTATGGTCTTCGAACATTAATGCAACTCGATGCAATTAATCGCACGTGTAAGTTTCTAATCCAACCTTTAAAATACTTAAAAAACAATTGTCTTTTTATGGACTCAATACACGTACAACTTGGGATGGTTCAGCAAATACGAAGAACACTTTTGGTAACTTCTAAAAATGCTATTCTTTTCGTTTCGTCTTTAGTTGTTATACCAATGCTGCCATCTATGCCTTCGAGCAGTATGCTTGAGAAAGGTGCGTTTCTGCAATAAGTGCCAGCCGTGCTGTGCCGGCTTAGTAAGTTGCCGACAGAGTGCAGTATAACCATCTGTTTGTTATAGTTTTTCACGAGTTACCTAGATAAAGGACTAAAAATGTGTTGTCGTATTTGCTGAACCTAGCCCAGCTGATGAGCCGTGATACGGCGAAACGCGTCTTGGGATGGTTCAGCAAATACGAAGAACACTTTTGGTAACTTCTAAAAATGCGATTCTTTTCGTTTCGTCTTTAGTTGTTATACCAATGCTGCCAATCCTAAGGAATTGATTCCGAAGGGATGGAGTCTCTATATAAAAAAATGTGAAAAGTGTGCTGAACCTTATGCGTATGTATTCCTAGCATGCATTACTATGGAGCGAATTAAGAAGATGACATATATCGAATACTTC
Source organism: Pachyrhynchus sulphureomaculatus (assembly GCA_019049505.1). Lineage (NCBI taxonomy): Eukaryota > Metazoa > Arthropoda > Insecta > Coleoptera > Curculionidae > Pachyrhynchus > Pachyrhynchus sulphureomaculatus. The sequence continues at coordinate 122,373,402 of CM032453.1, forward strand.
CCATGAAAGAACTTATAGAACAGACTTAAGTAACCAACTGTTCTTCAATGTTCCTAGGAAACAATATTTTTGGTGAGTTCTGGGTTTCCAATCAGACCAATTGTTTTTTTCTGACTAAAATTTAACAAACGCAGCCTATATATGGGAAAAGAGTCTCAAATATGATATAAAAGCTGTATTAAATCGTTGGTCAAATTTGAACTTTGTAAATAATTAACAGTTATTGTGGAGAGTAAAACTTTCTGGTACGAAATAATATTAACAACTTTGCTATAGTTGCTACATGATCATGCCAAGCCACAGTTGATGCCAAGTTAACGCTACACACCGCACCAAAATAACCAGTTACCCTAACGAGAAGCAGGTTATTTCTACCTGTTAGATTGTTAAAGTTTTTTCATTCGCTTGCCAGTTGTTATCTTATCCTAACTTATCACTATCTGAACAGACTTATATGATTCTACACGTCACGGCGAGTTTGTCTCTTATAGTAAGTTATTTACACCGACCCACTTTTAAGAAAAATGCTGCAACAGACAGATAGACGTACAGATAGACAAAGAGATACTGAGTTGATTCTATAAGTCCTCCACTCTTCGAGGGTTGGTATGGAATATTTAGACCAATTACTTCTTTTAAATATACTCTAATTTTCCACTAAGTGTCCGACATTTAATATTTAAAGTCAGTATTATTAAAACTTTTCAACAGTTTTGAAATCAGTATTTTTCGCTAGCGATACTAAAAACTTTTCAAATTTGATGAATAAGTAATATTCAATTTTCCAGTTCAGGTTCAAATTTTAGGTACACTATTATTTATAGTTCTCATATAAATAGTAACAACGGATATATTACTGAATTAACTACCATTTTACCTCAATATAACCTAAAATTAACTTTACGTTTTATTTAACAAAGTTTAAGGGTGAAAAGGTCTCGTAAACTGTTTGTTTAGGTTTACTGTTATGTTACCTTTAAAGGAAAATAAATTAAAATATTATTATCGTAAAATGCTCTTCATACACAGGCACTTTCAGGCGAAAATTAACGCTGTTAATGTGATATTACTGATAACTAGTTAAAAGTATTTAATCATGTTTGTCTTTTATTTACTGACTTATCATATATAGACAATACGTGTTAGATCCTTGTCTATATTGGACACCACAAATCCTTTCTTATTCAAAATTATTAAACTAGCCGTTTTTTGACAGTTGTTCCTAATGTATAGGGCCTCCCAAATCAAAGACATACCGTCATCGATAAATATATGTATATTTCCAATAGAAATATATTTATTTAGAAAAATATTAGGTTAGGATTTTTAGAGAATTTCTTCGGGGATTATAGTCTTCAGATTTCAAAAAATTTGTATAATAATGTTATAAAAGACAAGAAATATGTGGCAGGTTAAATTATAGCGAAGTTATATAATTCAGTGCTTCAATTTATATTGTTTGTTTAGATTAAATCAATTTCTAAACTTTCTTATGCTTGTGGCATCTGTATATTATTTTATACTTATTTGTGTGAATGGGTAGCACTTTTTATTAGAGGGCCTGGGTCGCTAGTTATGTAGAACACTATTCAGTATGTTTTTTTTTTTTTTTTAATTTGGATAGACTTTTTCTACATCTATTTGTTGATTTTGTCTAGGGTAAAAATAGGAAACTTTATATCTTACAAATGGTGATTAAATGCTTAAAATAATTGATCGCTTGTCAAGTGAACAATGAATCGAAAGGGAAATAATTAACAATTTATTTAGGTTTCTAAAATTCTGTAAAATATCCCTGGCTTAATGTGCAAAAAAACTACATACAAGAGAGAGTGCTGATGTTCAAGTGTAAAACTTCCTAATAATAAAATATGGTTCTACAGAATATGCAAATGAATCAAAGAAAAAGTTTTTCCTTTGCAGAAAGCTCAATGTTGAATTGTTTATAATTTAGCTTAAAAAATATTTAGAATAACATTATATTATTGCTTAATTTTATGAGTTTAAAACAATTAAAAAATCTATATGTCTCCTTATTTTTCAAGAACAACTGATTTTGTTTTTTTTAAGGGTTAATGTCAAAGAATATTATAAAATAAATTATACACCCTGAATGCACTGTTTGGTATTCTATGAGGAGAAATTTTTATTTTCTTGACTCAGACGCTTCGTGTCTGATCATTATCAGGTCTATTTCTAAATATGGACCTATGTTGTTCTTTACATTTTTAGAATTTCTTGGGGTAATAATGCTTTTACTTTTAATACAAATTAGAGTTATATATATATATATATATATATATATATATATATATATATATATATATATATATATATATATATAATATATATTGAAATTTTAAGGTAAATTTAAGATTTAAATTCGAAAATAAATTCAGTGCACCAATGCCTACAATCAAATAAGATTTTCGGTTTAGGCGTAACTTTGGAATCTATCTTTATGCCAGAAACAACCTGCCTTGTTAACGAGAGCGGAATCTGGTGTTAAAAATAACAATTTAACAGACCATAGGGTTTATTTGTTGCCTGTCCTACCACCAAGTGATGCTAACATCGATCATTTAAAAATTAATTGTTTAAGTGCTGAAATTGTCATCCTGAGCAACATTAATATCCGCAACATTAACTGGCTTATTCAAATATGGCTGAATAAATCTTATCAATGAACCAAAACGGGTTGCCGATCGTGGTGGAGTGTTCGCCAGTCTCCTTGACCTATTTTTAATTAGTAATCAAGAGTTTTTAACCAGTAATCCGCCGTTGAGTTCTTTCGACTATAAACTGCTAACTTCTGCTTTGTGAGAAATTTCTTTCCGCTCCAGTTTCTGCTCTAGCGTACGGAGTTTGGGGATCCATTGTCCAGGAACTTTTTTATTTTTAAATTTGTGCACAACCTTGAAAACTGTAGTTTGGGATGCTCCAGTTTCTTAAGCAAACTTAAGGATTTTCATTCTTCAGTACTTGCCTCAACCGATCATCTTGATTCAAAAATCATTCCGAATTGAGTCTTGGCTCCAATGAAACTGTTTAGATAAAATTTTTAGTTGCAAATAAGATGGGCCGTCATTGGCGTACACCTGGGGCATTCTTTTACTAATAAGTTTTGGTTCATTTGCCTCTTTAGTTCAAATTACCTTCAGTCATTTTTTGGATAGAAAAAAAATTATAAATACTGCAAAAAAGGACCAACTAACTCAAAATTTATATATATATATACATATATATATATATATATATATATATATATATATATATATATATATATATACATATATACATATATATATATATATATATATATATATATATATATATATATATATGTATATATATATATATATATATATATATATATATATATATATATATATATATATATATATATGTATATGTTATATATGTTACAATAGAGGTTTTCACGGATATCGAATGGAATTCCTGGCTTCAATCCGCCCGTCCAACAACGACCTGCACGACGTTTCGCCAAAATCTCATTTGGCAGTTTCAAGTGCTCTTGCTGCTGCTACTGCTTCTCAATTCTATGTGATATATATATATATATATATATATATATATATATATATATATATATATATATATATATATTGTAACATGGGAACTTGCCCGCTTTTTGAGGCGTCATTTTGTACCCTGTGAAAATTGTTTTTCCCACCTTTGGGCGCAATTTTCTTGCAACCTCTTTTTAATTTCTGAGAATGAATTGAGTGAATAATGATTTTAAAAGAACTAAAGAAATTAAACAAACACTAGCTCAGTTTTCCTTGGTAGAGAGATATGGGTAAGAGATAATTGTTGTACGTCTTTTTGGAATTATTTTCTATTTTTAAAAAGCTTTAGTTGTACAAATTTTGGGCACCATTCATTTTAAAATAGAAAGGATCTAACTTCAGCTAAAAAAATGAAAAAATGCTGAAATGGTGTACAGTTGTTAAATAAAAAAATCAGTTTGGTACAACCGTCCTTATCCTGAAAAGAAAGATAGGTGTACAGTGAAACACTAGCTTTAACCAACAAAAAGAAAATTTATTCATGATTTTAAAATAAAAGTTCTAACCTTTGCAGTTTTAAGAATTACAAAAATTCTAGCCTAAAAATTAGTTATTAAAATTAGAGTCCCTAAATCAGACATTTTACTTCTAAAACTTTACTACACCCGAAATCGAAGAGTCGTGATATTCACTTCACGATTTATAAGTTCAAATTGCTGTTAAAACACTTATTTGCGGGGAATAGATCTTTGATGTATGTTCTGGTGACTTACGGTTTTCCTACGGGCTTCTAGGCCTTCAATGGAACACAAAACCGATTTCACACATTCCATCACTTATGAGAAGAGCCTACTTTGGCTACTCCATGTAGAAAACACACAAAGCCCACTACGGCTTAACGTTAAAAAAAAATTCGTGCTTAACTTGGCTCTCGTAAATATTGCCAGAAGCCTCTACTGCGGCTTGATGGAAATAAGCCTTCTCGGCGGCTCGGTCGAAGTAAGCCCCTTGGCGGCTCGGTGGAAGTAAGCCCTCACTGCGGCTTGTTGGAAATAAGCCTTTACTGCGGCTTGATGAGAATCAGCCTTCTCGGCGGCTAGGTGGTAAAAAGCCTGGTCTGCGGCTCGGTGGATGTAAGCCCTCACTGCGGCTTGTTGGAAATAAGCCAAGATGCATGTTCTCCGGACCCTTAAATAAGCCGTGAGAACTACGTCTCTAAAATGGCGACGCCGGAACCAAACTCCGAAAACAAACATTTCACCAATCCCGGCGTACCACAAATACGATGGATTCGGTCGGCAACCCGCACTGCACACTATATAACGAGCGGCTAGGAATTCCAGTGTAATACACTGCTCGATACAAAAATGAAAAGAAGTACAATATAAAGCCAAAAATCAGTAACATTACATGGTCTTAAAATCTAGGAAAAAATGAATGTTACATTACCCCCTTCCAAAAAGAAATAGACTACACTAGTCTATTAAACTAAGGCTACTTATGAAAAGGTACAAAGTGGTACACTATCACTTAATACTAAGGTCAGAACTTAAAACAAAATTACAATCTTCGGATCTTATTACTAGACTTAATTTAATTAAGCACTAATATTAAGTACAATGAAAACCAAATGAAAATCTTTGCATGATCACAAGAATCTTATAACTAGACTTAACTTAATTAAGCACTAAGGTTAAGTACATCAAAAAGTAAATAAAAATCCTTGCATGAACATAAGAAATACCTTTCTAAAGTAACAATCGCTGTCTTCTTATATAAAAGAATCAGCTCTGTTATTGTTACCAAAACAAAAAAAAATATAACTTTGTCTAGACTCTTGTCTAAATCAAAAAAAGTGAACTGAAACAAAATATGAACACCCCCCTCAAAATAGTTTAAGGATTGTCAGAAAATTTTCTATTTCAGCAAAAGAAATTTACAAAAATTCTTGAATAAAGAAAAATAAAAAAACTGATTCTAGTGCAAACACTAACACTAAAAAGAAAAAGTCTTGTAAGACCATTTAGCACAAGGCTAAGAAACATCTGGATAAATATCCAGACAATGCTCGGGAAAAATCGCTATCAATGCTCTAGCTCATCGCTAAGAGAACATTCCAAATCTAGTATCACTACTAGTCGCATCAGAGAATAATCGCACTCTATAACGCAATGTCGACGTCCTAAGACATCCAGACATGCTAAAATCGCCAGGGAAAACGCTACATCGCGCAATGTCGACGTCCTGAGACATCCAGACATGCAAAAAAACGCCAGGGAAAACGCTCTGGTTGATCGCCAGAAAACACGTCAGCTCATCGCCAACAAAACACTCTGGTATATCGCCAAAAAAAAAAACCTCGGCTCCTCGCCAAGAAAATACTCTGGTATATCGCCAGAAAAAAACCTCGGCTCCTCGTCAAGAAAACACTTTGGTATATCGCCAGAAAAAACCTCGGCTCCTCGCCAAGAAAACACTCTGGTATATCGCCAGAAAAAAAGCTCGGCTCCTCGCCAAGAAAACATTCTGGTACATCGCCAGAAAAAAGCTTCGGCTCCTCGCCAAGAAAACACTCTGTAAATAGTCCTCGACTACACAAAGTCTGCGTTCTAAAAGAACAATCTCGCCATTAACATAGTGAGCAGCTATAAAAGCTAACAATATCACTATAAGCGCAGTGAATAGCTATAAAAGCTAAAATTCACTCTAAACACAGTGAATAGCTATAAAAGCTAAAATTCACTAAACTGAATGATCCTGCTTCAAAAAGCAATGTTCACAAAGAACAGAATGATTAGTCCACGCGCAACTAACATTCAAGGAAACATTCCCAACATAACTATATGAGACAGCAAGTCTCGAAATAGGACCTCCCTAAAGTCATAATCCTATATATAGGAGTCCATAAGCAAAACGACTCAAAATCACGCATTTTGAGCACATGCCCTCAGGCAACCAATACACACCGAAATATATACAGAAATATATACAGAAATATATACAGGAGTTCAAATCCCCAAACTCTTGGTTATGATAACTCCATATCGAGCTTGGTGAAAGCTCTTAGCAAAAGCTAAACAAATCTTCGGCACATCGCACCAAAGTGACAAATCTGCCTAGAAACATGAGCCAGAAGAAACGCCCTCCATCATGCTTCAGGGTGGCTACACAGAGATATAAAACTTAACCAGCATTGCGCTTCTTCAAGTTGCATGAAGAACCCTCGGGTACTGGTCTCGCCCTAGAACAACAACGAAAAAAATTTAATCCATCCCACATAACAGGAGATAAACACCTCACCACGATATACTGAAAGGGTGGAGACAATAAAATAAGGAAATGGTGACCCTGGTGTCCACCAACAAAAGGGAGTAGATTATAGCATCCACTAAACTAAAACGGTGTCTACCACACCACCATAAGTCAAAAAAAATTAATCAATAGGGTGTTCCGAAACACACTACTGCCAACAGCCTGTCACCACTAATAGGCTAATTGGAGCTGAGGTCGACTACAGTAGCTAGGCTCTCCTTTGGCTCAAATAGAAATAACCATTGAGTAACAAAACCTTTAAAAGGTCCCAAAGGTCAAACGTTCGCCCCCCATAGACTACCCTTCCAATCAGTCTGTTCCTCAGGAAGACTAACTCCCTGCCAAACGTCGTAACGGCATCTGTTAGCACCCGGTGCATCACAGCCTGTAAAAACAGATAACTCATGGGATACAACCTAAAAGGTTTACAAGGTTAGCTTAACCAAGCTTCTACGGAAATTTCCAAAAAACGAAAATGAGCTTAAAAGCTACACGAAGCAAAAATTTCTCAATATTTCGGTGGCAATGCAACAAAACTTTTGAAGACGACAAGAGCTTTTCCAGCTTAATCAGAAATAGAAGAAAACATCGTTGACAGCTAAAATATTCGATCATGGTGTTAATCGTCTTCCTAGACAATAGCCTCTAGAAGAAACTGCTACAGGTATCAGGCATAACCGTTTTCTGTCAGCCCAAACTTCTAGATTACCTCTTGGAAATCTAAAAATTCGGTTAGGAATCTTCCTTCACTGCGCTTAGCCACTCTTGACAAGGTTCTCATCTCGGTATCAGATTTTGATCATTTCTTTGTGAAACGACTGTCTTACTCTGCCCTCGTCTGCTGTAAATGATCAGCCTTTAGTTCTCCTGCAGGACTTCAATTTTCTATCAATCTGATAGTAGACCGAAAAAACTCATCATACGCCTATGAGTCTATGCCAAAAAAATTTAATAAACTAGTGACTCAAAGGTAACGTTTAAACGGCCCTGAAAAGAATAGAGAGTACCCTCAGTTTGTCAATTCAGAAGAAGATCTAAATCAAATTAATCCAAGTCTTAGACTTACTGGATAAACCAAAATCAATTTACTCTTAATTGCACCCAAAATATACCATTAAGGTAATAAAAATACACCCACTGGGGTAACAAACTTTGAAATTGCTCATAAAAAATCTTTTGACTCCACATCATACCACGCGAGCTACATCCTGCGCTTGTCCAAACTCAAGATCACTTTGGATTGCCTCTAATCAAAATTTCGCTTCCAAGTGTCAAGAACTGGATATTATTTGGGGTCATAAGCAAATCAAATCCCGCGACCACCGACATACCAGTCTTATGATATATCCTGAGTGTGACTCTTTCGCAAGCTCGCAAAAACTGAGTCGATGCTAAACATCAACTACAATCAACCTAAGTTTGGATATGATCAGTACCCAAAACCTTAGCAAAAAAATAATAAAAGTAAGCTATACTCTGCTCAACTTTTATAATAGTCAAAAAAACGAGGTCGTCACCTCTACAGAGCAACATCAAAAAAAAAATAAAAAGTAAAGCAATTAAGATAATGTAAATATAAATTATTCTTCTTCTGACAAACTTTCATTAGGGTTAGGTTCATTGAATGGTTTTAAGTCTTTAATATGCCATTGTCCTACTTTTGTCCCATCTAAATTAACTAAACCATAAACTAAATCTGAAATCTTTTCTCTTATCACGCAATGCACATACTTAGGTACCAACTTAGATGTGAATTTATCAGCTGCACTGGAAAGAATTTTATTTTTTCGCCAAACGTGATCACCTATTTTAAAGGAAAAAATCCCTTTTTCTAAGGTTGTAAGACTTACTGTTCCGTTCATAAGCCTTATGTATCCTACTACGCACGTCGGTGAAAATATCTTTTAAACCCTTTAAATTTTCGGCGTACGCACCCCTGTTACTCGGAATTATTTCGCTGTCAACATTGACATCCAAATCTAAATTTTTATAATACGATCCAGCTAGAGGTATGTTATATGTCTGCCGTAAACTAAGAAAGACGGTGTAAACCCTGTTACTTCGTGTCTTGCGGTGTACACGGGATTAAAACGGATGTTAAAACCATAAGTTTCACTTAAGCTCTTAAAACTCTTAGAGGTATACTGAGTACCGTTATCGCATATCAAGAGCGATGGAACACCGTGGATTAGAAAGACATCATTTTCCAAAATTCTCTCTATATATTCTGCTTTAGAGCTTTTCAAAGGAAATAGCTTGGTATACTTTGTAAACCAGCAAGAAACCACGAGAAGCCATTTATTTCCCTTTTTTGAACGTGGAATGGGCCTACTAAATCAGCTGCTATGACTTGGAAAGGGTAATTAACCGTTTTCTCTTTTCCCATCAGTCCCATAGGTAGTGTATTTGGAGATTTCTGCGCTCCACATACTTCACAAGTCCTCACAAACTTTAAGATATCAAAACGCATTTTTGGCCAATAATACTGTTCCTGAACTCTGTGAAGAGTTTTATAAAAACCAAAATGACCAGAAGTAGGAGGAGTGTGACACATGTCCATAATTTCCTCTCTCTGTGGTTTAGGAACTAGTATTTTCCACTCGGGTACATTAACTTTTAAAGGCAACTGGTTTGGGATAAATTTGTACACGAAATCATTTTCCACCTTCCACTGCGGAAAATTTTGAGGAAATTCTTTAATTTGCTGCCGTAAATTATCGTACCATGGATCTATACGATCTATGTCTACTGTATCAATTCTTACGCCAATCTGTGCATTAAGACTGTTTTCCTCCACTGTATGATCTGGGATTCTTGACAAAGCGTCAGGAATAACATTGTGGACTCCTTTTCTATGAATTAAATTAAACGTATGTTGTCTCAGCCTAATCGCCCAACGCGCTAGTTTGCCACTAGGGTTTTTAATAGAATTAAGCCACAATAAACTATAATGATCTGTTATGACCGTGAAAGGAACACCTTCTATGTAAGGTCGAAACTTTTCGATATTAAAGAGTACCGCTAAACATTCTTTTTCAACAACCGAATAGTTACGTTCAGCCCTTGATAAAGTTCTACTGGCATATGCTATCACTCTTTCCTCACCATTGATTTTCTGTGTTAGGACGCCCCCTAAACCGGTATTAGAAGCATCACTAGAAATATAAAACTGTTGGGAAAAATTTGGTTGGGATAAAATGGGAGCTGAAACCAATAGCTCTTTAATCTTTATAAAAGATTCTTCGGCTGCCTTTGTCCAATCTATCGATTGTCCTTTTTTTTGTCCTTTCAAAAGATCATTAATAGGCGACAACAGGGTAGAAAAATTCTCAATAAAACGTCTATACCATGAACACATTCCTACGAAACGCTTAACTTCCGTAGTATTAGTAGGTCTCGCATAATTAACCATGCTTGCTACTTTATCCGGATCGGTACGCAAGGAATTTGAGCCTACAATATAGCCTAAAAACTTTAGAGAAGTTTTAAAAAAAATCACATTTGCTCAAATTTATCGTCAGTCCGGCCTCTTTCAATTTATCTTTTACTTCTTTAAGTAAGCGAATATGCGATTCGAAGTCTTCCGATGTTACTAAAATATCACCTAGATAGGTAAAAATATGTGGCTCATATTTCGGACCAAATATAGCGTCCACTAAACGTTGCTGAGTTTGAGCAGCGTTCTTTAGACCAAACGGCATAGTGACGAACTGAAATAGACCTCGGCCTACTACTGCAAAAGCGGTCTTTTCCTTAGAGGATTTGTCCAAAGGAATTTGCCAGAAAGCCTTTCTAAGATCTATCGAGGATACATACTTAGCATTCCTGAGTGATGTCAAAATTCTGTCGATGTTCGGTAATGGATAGTTATCAAATTTGCTGACCTCGTTGAGCTTTCTTCCGTCAAAGCATAGACGATATCACTCCGAGTTTCAACATTTCGTCTAACTCCTTATTTAATACTTTTGACATATACGGAGACATGGCGAAGGGCCTTGTCTTTACAGGACTGGCATCAGCCGTATCTATAGACATGGTGATTTTATTCGTTCGGCCTAACCTATCTTTACTACTTATTTCCTTGAAAGAGCTTATTACTTTTTCTGCCTTTAAGCGTTCCGTGGGCGAGAGATCATCAAGGGTACATAGACGCCGAAAAAGTTGTCTAAAGAACTTTCGAATACAATCCTCAAAACTTGTTTGAGAATGGACTTCTAGGACGTGATATCGCGAGAGATCATCTAGGGTACATAGACGCGAGAAAAGGTTTTCTAAAGAACTTTCTGAATAACAATCCTCAAAACTTGTTTGAGAATTGACTTCTAGGGACTGTGGATATCACGAATTATCTTTAAAATTTACTAAAATTCCGAATTTTTGTGCAAAATCACAACCTAAAACCAAAGTATGTGATAGAGAAGGTACTACTAGAGCAGAGATTACTAAACAATGACCATTGCAGACTCGCGGCAACTCAACCGTACCTAAAACTTGTAGACGGCTGCCATCTGCAGTGGTAACACTTCTATTTTTGACATGGCATATTTTTATACTTAAACGACTTAAAATTTTAACACCATTCTGACCTACAACGGAGGCATTTGCACCAGAGTCAAATAAAGCCGAGTAATGGACACCTAATAGATTTATCTTTATATGCGGTCTATTATCTAAATATTTATGCACGAATAAAGGAGACATGTGACCATTTGGAGAAGCAGGAGTTTTAACTTGAGAAGGAGAACTTTTATTAGACTTAAAAAAAAATCTGAAACTTTTTGTAACTATTTAGTCCAATCTGATCTATTGGAATATTTCTTTACTTAAGATCCTCGTTAGAATCTTTCTTTTATCCGCGACCGGACGTTCTGAGAAAGTACGACGGATTTTCAGTTCATAGTCTAATTCATATTCCAGTCGGTGATTGACTTTAAAATTGAAGGCTTCCATGATAAATGTATTTAGATTATAAAATTTAAAAGAATTGTTTAAAAAGTCGTAAAAATATTTTTCCTGTGCTCCCAATAGTCAAAATAAAATCATGTAAAGGCAACTAAAATATGTAAACTTCTTTACCAAACATTTTAAGAATTTCCTATAAAAAAATCTCTAAATACCGTTTCCTATCAGCAAAGTATTTTTAATATTCATGCAAAACATCGGTGAGAAAAAAGTACAGTTTTTTTCTTCGGTTAACCGCAAAATAAATCTAACAGTGCAAAAATTAAAGTAGACCAGCACATCCGCCAATCTGAACTATAAAGGTAGCTTTTAAGGAAAAAGCAGGGATCACTTATCTTAGAGTCAATTAACAAAATTCAAATATCTATACCACCATCAGATAAATTGAAATAAATAATCCTTCAAATTTCCTGCTTTTGTCTTATTGCTATAGTGTAGTTTCGTTTAATAAACCTTATGAAATAAAAAATGTCTGAAAAGTTAGAGCTTTTACTTTGTTCGAAAGCTAGTACACTGAACCCTTTAAAAAATAAAATTCCAAAAGCCCCGCGTTGACAGCGCTATTTTGTATCATGGGAACTTGCCCGCTTTTTGAGGCGTCATTTTGTACCCTGTGAAAATTGTTTTTCCCACCTTTGGGCGCAATTTTCTTGCAACCTCTTTTTAATTTCTGAGAATGAATTGAGTGAATAATGATTTTAAAAGAACTAAAGAAATTAAACAAACACTAGCTCAGTTTTCCTTGGTAGAGAGATATGGGTAAGAGATAATTGTTGTACGTCTTTTTGGAATTATTTTCTATTTTTAAAAAGCTTTAGTTGTACAAATTTTGGGCACCATTCATTTTAAAATAGAAAGGATCTAACTTCAGCTAAAAAAATGAAAAAATGCTGAAATGGTGTACAGTTGTTTAAATAAAAAAATCAGTTTGGTACAACCGTCCTTATCCTGAAAAGAAAGATAGGTGTACAGTGAAACACTAGCGTTAACCAACAAAAAGAAAATTTATTCATGATTTTAAAATAGAAGTTCTAACCTTTGCAGTTTTAAGAATTACAAAAATTCTAGCCTAAAAATTAGTTATTAAAATTAGAGTCCCTAAATCAGACATTTTACTTCTAAAACTTTACTACACCCGAAATCGAAGAGTCGTGATATTCACTTCACGATTTATAAGTTCAAATTGCTGTTAAAACACTTATTTGCGGGGAATAGATCTATTGATGTATGTTCTGGTGACTTACGGTTTTCCTACGGGCTTCTAGGCCTTCAATGGAACACAAAACCGATTTCACACATTCCATCACTTATGAGAAGAGCCTACTTTGGCTACTCCATGTAGAAAACACACAAAGCCCACTACGGCTTAACGTTAAAAAACTCGTGCTTAACTTGGCTCTCGTAAATATTGCCAGAAGCCTCTACTGCGGCTTGATGGAAATAAGCCTTCTCGGCGGCTCGGTCGAAGTAAGCCCCTTGGCGGCTCGGTGGAAGTAAGCCCTCACTGCGGCTTGTTGGAAATAAGCCTTTACTGCGGCTTGATGAGAATCAGCCTTCTCGGCGGCTAGGTGGTAAAAAAAGCCTGGTCTGCGGCTCGGTGGATGTAAGCCCTCACTGCGGCTTGTTGGAAATAAGCCAAGATGCATGTTCTCCGGACCCTTAAATAAGCCGTGAGAACTACGTCTCTAAAATGGCGACGCCGGAACCAAACTCCGGAAACAAACATTTCACCAATCCCGGCGTACCACAAATACGATGGATTCGGTCGGCAACCCGCACTGCACACTATATAACGAGCGGCTAGGAATTCCAGTGTAATACACTGCTCGATACAAAAATGAAAAGAAGTACAATATAAAGCCAAAAATCAGTAACATTACATGGTCTTAAAATCAAGGAAAAAAATGAATGTTACAATATATATATATATATATATATATATATATATATATATATATATATATATATATATATATATATATATATATAGATATATTTTCTATAATAATAAAACATTGAATTGCAGATCTGTCATTAGATTTTAAAAGTGTCAATATAAAACAGTGACAAGACAGAAATACTACCATTCAATAACAAATATTAATCCGCTGATATTTATTATTGTATTAATTTTAATAAACTCAATAAAGATTATCTAAAATTAGAGACCGACATAGCATATTGCCACATCCTAGAAGAAATACCGTTGGCAGCAACAGAAGCTCCTGGATAGGAGCAGCAGTTCACTTGGAACGATGAAATGGAGGAACAAAAACGGAAAAAACAACAAGCCTACCAGAAGTGGACGATGACAAAGGATGACAATGAGAGAATAGAATACAGACTACAACAGGCAAAATTTGAAAGAATGGTCATCCAAAACAAAAATGAAACGTGGGACAGAAAATGCAAGGAAGTAGACACATACTCTCCGAGGAACCAAACCATCGAAAGCTTGGAAATTTCTGAAATCACTAAAAATAGAAAACACCAATAAAATGAATATGTATCCCATATAATTAGAGGAATGGTATCAGCACTACTCTCAAGAATTTCTCGAAAATAGAGAGCAGTATGCAACGTATCACCAACCAATTATCATATTCAGGGCCAATATATAAATATAACAGAAGAGATGGTTTGGAAAGCGGCTCGGTCAATGAAGAACAGAAAAGCGGCTGGACCAGAGGACATCCCCGCACGAGACTAAGAAGTTTATGCTAAGACACATATTCGAAGAATATATACAAGTAAAGAAAATACCTTAGATTTGAAGAGAAGAATGGATAACACCAATCCACAAAAAGGAAGCTAGAACTAGCTGCCAAAACTATAGATGTATATCAATAACGAGCACACCCAGTCAAGTCTACGGAAAAATTTTAAGAAATATAATTGAGGATGAATATAGTTCCCACGAGATTGAACAATAGTCTGGTTTTAGAGCAGATAGTTCATTAGTAGACAATATATTTAGTGTAATTCACTTAAAAGACATTAACGAGCAGAGAACTCAATCTACGGATTATAGATCTAACCAAGGCGTATGATAATGTCCAAGTGAAAAAAACTATGGCAAATATGAGAACGATCGACCATAAACAGTACAGCAATCGCCGCAATAAAACAGCTGTACGACAAGTCACGTTCCCGAATAAAGTTGGGAAACATTCTCTCTGAAAATTTTTTCTGTAACACAACGTGCCAGACAGGGTTGCTGTTTGACTCCTACATTATTCGAAATTTATCTGAATGAGGCATTAGAGACATGGCGAAGAGTATGTAGGGGAGTGAGAATACAGCTGACCGACGAAACTACGTTGTACACTCTACATTTTACCGACGATCAAGTGGTTATTGCTCAGCACAAAGAAAATCTTGAATTTATGATAAGAAAACTGTTTGAAGAATATAAAAACTGAGGTTTAACAGTTCACTGCACGAAAATCAAATATTTGTGTATAGGAGGAAAACAGGGACGCTTTACTTTAAATACCGGTGAGGTGATTGATGCTTATGAAGAGCATATGTATCTCGGAACTAATATAAGTAAAGATGGTAGAACGGAAAAAGAAGTGGAGAGTAGAATAAGTATAGGAAAAGTGGTCATAAGACACCTAAACTCTGTTCTGTTGTCGAAGAACATAGCATCACAGAGAAAACGCCTCATTTATAATGCAGTATTTAAGAGCATCGTGTTATACAGTTCCGAAACTTGGCAATTGACGAAACGGTTGGAACAGAAACTAATGGCACTCGAAATGGATTATTGGCGAAGATCACCTGGAGTGTCAAGAATGGATAAAGTTAGGAATGAAAGAATAAGGGATATAATAAAAGTAAAATCCACGATTCTTGAGCAAATTCAACAACGGCAACTTATATGGTACGGACAAGTGGAAAGAATGGAAGAATACCGAATACCAAAGATGGTTTTAAAGTAGGTACCAAGCGAAAGGAGAAGAAGAAAGAGACCCAGTGCGATACGGTGTGGAGATGTTCAAAGGGAAATGTCAGAGAAAGACCCGGAGATTAGGAAGATCAAATAGGATGGAAACTGGGAACCGGAAGGCGAAGGACGCTATAAAAGACCGGACTGATGATTATTCATTTTATTCTTATTGGCCTTGTAAATATAGTCCCAAATCTTGTTTCGAGGTGTCATAGTATGATTTGTAACATTTATAGTGTATTTTCTTATTTTCATTACAAATCTGGGGTTGCGTTTCAACAATGCAATATATGTTTAAACAGACAATAACTTCTTGTTGATTTAAAAAAGTAACAATATTTAAATTGAACGAGTTCGTTTTACTCAACAGGAACATCTAATTAAAAATAATATAATAATCTTGGATTGCATTGTTATTATTGCGGAACACGTAATATAGTGTATCATGACCTGAATGGATATTATATAGATAATATACGTTGGCGTTTTCCTTGCTGGAACAAAATTTCACATACTTATGCTTTAGAATAATATATGAGCCAAGTGTATAGATTCGCAAATTCCACTATTTGGTTAATAATAGTAGTTGTTCAAATTTTTGCAAAAATTCTGAATCTTCGATTTCGAATCGAAACTGGGGAATGGTATACGTCCTTGCAAGAAGCTCAATTGGCTACAAAATATTAAAATCACCAACTGAAAAAAGATGACTTCTCCAAGAAGCAATTTTCGGGAGAAACAGAACATTGTTTTATTCATAATAAAAAAATTAAGAATTTCTTCTTATGATCCACTTTATTTCTATACGCTATACTATAGCTTTTTTCGGACAAGGTTCGATACAAATTAGGAAAAATACGACTAAAAATTATTTGGTATTATATATCCAGATATTCGTAATCATCCTAAACCACAAAAAAAATGATAGTTACGAATATTTGCATTTATAACGTCGAATAATTTTTCACCAATAAGTTTAGTTTAGATCGAACCTTGTCCGAAGAAGTTATGGTATAACGGAACAAATGGCATCATGTATCGAAAGAAAGTTGAACGTTGAAATATTAAATTCTTTCATTAATTATAATGGAGTTTCATCAAGTATCCGTCAAAAAAATATTGGAAATACTTTATTATTTTAGCTATTTTTCAAAATAATTTTTTCCTTTAATAAAGTTCGAAAAATTATTAAAATAGTAAATTAAAGAATTTTTTCAGATTTAATAATTAGTCGCTTGGTCGTTTGTTTAAAAGAAATACCATCTTGACGTTTCGCTGTGAGGTTTAGGGCATTTTCAAATTTTTCTTTTTATTTTAGTTTCACTCCTTGAATGGATTTTAAACTATTATTAAAATAGTTATAATTATTACAATAGTTTAAAATCCATCAAACGTTCAAGGTATGACAGTAAAATAAAAAAAATCTTTTAAAGATGCTCTAAACGTCAGGGCGGAACGTCAAGGTGGTGTTTCTTTTAAACAAATGAACTAAAAAGTCCAATCCATCACATGTTCTATTACAATATTCTCAAGATAGTAGTCAGCATTCATGGATCTCGTACGGACAGGAACTAACTCAGTGCGAGCATCAAAGCACATGGTACCCAGAACATAACAGAGCCACCGCTGAATGGAATCCTTGCAGAGATATTGCGAGGAGCAAAACTCTCTCCTGGTCTTCGCCATACTCGCTCACGACCATCTGAATATTTTAGACTAACCCTAGTTTCATCTGTGAAGATAACTTGTTTCCAATCATCCACAGGCCAGTTTTCGTGATTTCGAGCAAAACGTAACCTGGCAACTCTGTTCTGTCTAGTAAGCAAGGCGCAGTGGCTGGTCTCCTACTGTTTAATTCAGCTTCATTTAACCGTCTTCTAACTGTTTTAGAAGAAATTGTGACATTGCGAACAGCTTCGAGTTCGTTTCTTATTATAGAACTAGTGACAGTCCTGTTTCTTAAAGCATGTTGTCTTATAAAACGTTCATCTAGGTCGCTAGTGCATCGATTTCGCCCTTGCCCTAGCCTTCTAGAATAAGTTCCTACTTCATTCAAGCGTCTTACCATACGACTTATTGTGGAACGATGTTTGCCTAACAAATTGGCAACATAACTCTGACAATATCCCTCGTCCAATAAAACTGAGGCTCGCACGACCTCGTGTTCAGTTAAATTCCTTGTTCGATTCATTTTTCTAATTCTTCGGGGTCAAAAATAAAACAGTCTACCACAAAAACGTATTACTTTGAAAAAGGGAACGATTTATAAGCTTACTTTTAAAGAAAATCTATCGCATTATTACAGAAAATTGTTTATCTTCTAAAAAATTCTTTAAAACTGTAAATCTAAAACGAACTGTTTTTGATTTCTGTCATGAACAACGAAACAGAATATGCATAGCCTACTATTCAAATACTCGATAAACTTTAAAACTGACATAAGAAAAAGATAAATTAATTTTCAGATTGTTGCGTTAATTTTGTCCAGGAGTTTATATTTATCAGCCTTTCCAGGCCATTAGATCTTCTAGATATGTGGCCAAAGTACCTCAGATAGGATTGTTTTATTGTGGATTGTTTTTACATTCAGTTGGTGTCTAATTTACTCATTGTTGTTGTTGAAACCGACGTTTCTCTATCACTGAAAATATATAGTATATATATATATATATATATATATATATATATATATATATATATATATATATATATATATATATATATACTATATATTTAATAATACATCTAAAGTTGAATGCACATGAAATTAAAAAAATTATTTTTAAAAACTGCTATTAAAATATTAGTTTTGACTATACTTTTACTATCTCGTTAACTAAACAGTGTAACTTTAAAGGGCACCAATGTTATAGTTAGGGATTTAAATTGATGAGAACACTATCAAGGCATAAAATTATGAACTATTTTATGGTACAAGATGAGGAAATTCTGATACTTAATTTCAAAATTTCAAGGCATTAAATTTTCTACCTGTCTAAGGTGTTAGTATCAACTTTAATTTTAAATTTTCTTATTGAAACATTTTTTGGTTATTTTTATGCAAAAGGTCTTAGTAAAAAAAGATAACCGAGCCGGTAAAAGTTTTGGATTACTTAACAAGTAGATCGGGTCGATATGTTAAACTTTTTAGTAAATCTATAATAACTACTTCGCTATGTACTATGTGGGTAAGTGGCGCCAGCGAAATAATTTTATTGCACCAGTCATTACACTAGAGTCGACTTGAGCGACTAAATTTAGAAAAGAAAAATACATTTTAATGAATTGTTTTGACTTTCACTTTAGTGATTTTAATAGTATTGATCATAAAATTCCTTTAAGAAACGAAATGCTTTAAAAATCACCCTGAAGATATTATGGATAATTCAAGTATAAATGTTTTACTTTTTAGATGTGATATGTGCAATTTTAGAATTAAAATTTATATGGGATTCAAAAGTATAATAATATTTAGTAAACCGCAAGTTGCGGTTTACCAAATATACAATATTTTGGTTCACCTCGTTATTACACAGTTAAGGATTCAATATATTTTATTTCTCCTAGTACTGCTTGACGGTTACCATAAATATTTACACCAGTCACAGATACATAGATCAAGAACTCGGTAAAACAGAAAATAAAAAACCGGTCAAGTGCAAGTTTCACTTGCGCAATTAGTGTTCCGTACGTTGATTGCTTTTAAAATAAAGAATTTTGTTACGCAGGTATAAAATGATCAGTGACTTCATAAAACACACCCTAAATGAGTTTTCAACAAAGTTAGTTTCCAATCTTTACTGAAAACTGGTGACCTTGAAATTTTGGTTTTTTTTTGTTATATACCAGACAAATTATTAAAGGTAATGCACTCGTGATAATTTTCATTCAATCTACATCCCGTGAAGAATATTCCAGGGTTTTTTTTCAAAATTTTTTGATAAGTACTTTTCGAGATAAGGCGGGTGGATAGCGATTTCTCGCGATTTTTTAAGAACAATACAAAGAAAAGTGCGCGCAAGTATTACATTATATATAAATATATATATATATATATATATATATATATAAATATATATATATATATATATATATATAATTTTACACGTGTTTTCACAACTTTTCATTGACACCACACTCGATGACCTAGTTAAAAAGTTATTTTTTCACTTCCGATTTCGCCCCAAAACTAACCCCTTAAGTTAAAATTTAACTTTCAAAACTACATGGCTCTGATGAGGCCATCAGTTCCTATATTATTACCAAATTTCAACTTTCTATATATAAATAGTTTCGGAGAAAATCGGGTTGTGACAGACAGACGGACACCGAAGTGATCTTATAAGTGTTCCGTATAGAACACTAAAAATATCTTAAGTTTTACAGGAAATTTTTTAAAGAAATTATTGTTATCAAATATATATTATTAAAAAAAAACCGGTCAAGTGCAAGTTGAACTTGCACAATTAGTGTTCCGTACGTTGATTGTTTTTAAAATAAAAATTTTTGTTAGGGTGTTATAAAATGATCAGTGACTTCACAAAACATACCCCAAATGAGTTTTCAACAAAGTTAGTTTCCAATCTTTACTGAAAACTGGTGACCTTGAAATTTTGGTTTTTTTTATATACCAGATAGATTATTAAAGATAATGATAATTTTCGTTCAATCTATACCCCGTGGAGAATATTCCAGGATTTTTTCAAAATTTTTTGATCAGTACTTTTCGAGATAAGGTAGGGGACAGCGATTTTTCACGATTTTTTAAAAGTAATACGAAGAAAAGTGTGCGCAAGTATTATATTATATATATTTTTTTACTCGTGTTTTCACAAGCTTTCATTTGACACCACACTCGATGACCTAGTAAAAATTTTTTTTTTTCACATCCGATTTCACCCCCTCAAAACGAATCCCTTAAGTCAAAATTTATGTTACGGTGATATAAAATGATCAGTGACTTCACAAAACACACCCCAAATAAGTTTTCAACAAAGTTTATTTCCAATCTTTACTGAAAATTGATGACCTTGTAATTTCTGTTTTTTTATATACCAGATAAATTATTACAGGTAATGCACCCCGTGATAATTTTCGTTCAATCTACACCCCGTGGAGAATATTCCAGAATTTTTTCAAAAATTTTTTGATAAGTACTTTCGGAGATAAGCGCGGTGGACAGCGATTTTTCGTGATTTTTTAAAAATAATACAAAGAAAAGTGCGCGCAAGTATTACATTATATATATATATATATATATATATATATATATATATATATATATAATATATATATTTACTCGTGTTTTCACAAGCTTTCATTTGACACCACACTCGATTACCTAGTAAAAAAATTTTTTTTTCACTTTCGATTTCATCCCCCAAAACTAACCCCTTAAGTCAAAATTTAACTTTCAAAACTACATGGCTCTGATGAGGCCATCAATTCCTATATTACTATCAAATTTCAACTTTCTATGACAAATAGTTTCGGAGAAAATCGGGTGTGACAGACGGACTGACAGACAGACAGACAGACAGACAGACGGACAGACAGACACCGAAGTGATCCTCTAAGTGTTCCGTAAGGAACACTAAAAAGACTTACAAACAGTATAGAAGTATTGTATTAATAAATTATATTTACTGTTCTGGAATCTGGGAGGTGGCATTAGAATTCGGAAATGTATAAATGAAAAGTTTTGTTTGTAAAATTTGTTAATCAAGATTAAGTTAATGTGGGAGTGTATTATGGTCAAAGATCTATATCAACTGCAAACTGCTGTTCTATAGTGTAACAGAAAGTGGGTTAAATTACCAATAGAAACTTTGAAATAGGATTACGGATTATATTAATTTGGATAAATGTAATAATATGAAATCTTATTCGTTTCTTTAAAATCAGTAGGAATACGAAAACACCCTCTATCATTTAGTAAGCTATTATGGTAGTTGTCATCCCTTAAATTCCACACAATTCTACAATTTCTTAGTGCGCTAAATAATGTCCTGTATAATAACATTTTATTTTTAGTGTTCCTTACGTAACACTTATAAGATCACTTAGGTGTCTGTCTGTCCGTCCGTCTGTCTGTCTGTCCGTCTGTCACACCCGATTTTCTCCGAAACTATTTGTCATAGAAAGTTGAAATTTGGTAGTAATATAGGAATTGCTGGCCTCATCAGAGCCATGTATTTTTGAAAGTTAAATTTTGACTTAAGGGGTTAGTTTTGGGGGGTGAAATCGGAAGTGAAAAAAAAATTTTTTTACTAGGTAATCGAGTGTGGTGTCAAATGAAAGCTTGTGAAAACACGAGTAAAATATATATATATATATATATATATATATATATATATATATATATATATAATATAATACTTGCGCGCACTTTTCTTTGTATTATTTTTAAAAAAATCGCGAAAAAATCGCTGTCCACACCCGCCTTATCTCCGAAAGTACTTATCAAAAAATTTTGAAAAAATTCTGGAATATTCTCCACAGGGTGTAGATGAACGAAAATTATCACGGGTGCATTACCTGTAATAATTTATCTGGTATATAAAAAAAACAGAAATTACAAGGTCATCAATTTTCAGTAAAGATTGGAAATAAACTTTGTTGAAAACTTATTTGGGGTGTGTTTTGTGAAGTCACTGATCATTTTATATCACCGTAACATAAATTTTGACTTAAGGGATTCGTTTTGAGGGGTGAAATCGGATGTGAAAAAAAAATTTTTTACTAGGTCATCGAGTGTGGTGTCAAATGAAAGCTTGTGAAAACACGAGTAAAAAAATATATATAATATAATACTTGCGCACACTTTCTTCGTATTACTTTTAAAAAATCGTGAAAAACCGCTGTCCCCTACCTTATCTCGAAAAGTACTGATCAAAAAATTTTGAAAAAATCCTGGAATATTCTCCACGGGGTATAGATTGAACGAAAATTATCATTATCTTTAATAATCTATCTGGTATATAAAAAACCAAAATTTCAAGGTCACCAGTTTTCAGTAAAGATTGGAAACTAACTTTGTTGAAAACTCATTTGGGGTGTGTTTTGTGAAGTCACTGATCATTTTATACCACCCTAACAAAATTTTTTATTTTAAAAATAATGAACGTACGGAACACTAATTGTGCAAGTTCAACTTGCACTTGACCGGTTTTTTTTTTATGATAAGTTGCCAAATCCAACTTTGGGCTGACGCCAATCACTCGATATCGTCAAAAAAGTGCTTGATGTAGAGGCCTTGACAATCGCTCACACCACGCTAGTTGCATGTCGCTCCTACGGAGTACACTCCACCACATTTTGTAATATCAGGAACCAAAAGTCAATAGTTTCTGTCAGTTAGATATTTCCAAATTCCTTGGCAGGAATAGTTTTATTTTAGTTCAGATGTGGAGTTTAAGTCAATATTTAAATATAGATTTCTGAATTTGATAATCGACTTAAAAAAAAAATTAGTAAGCAGATTTTTTTTATAGGTATAGCACATGGGCTGCAGGGAAATTCCTAAAGCCCTATAGGAGCGACGTATTTGCGAATAAAGCGTTGGTCTTAAATCGCTATAAATTGTACTCGGTGGGAAACACGTTCCTGGGCAAATCATTCCACAGAGTTGAGGTTCACCATATAAAAGACTGTTTGAAAAGGACTGTATGAAGAGTGACAAGCTGAATCTCATACAGATATGATGTATTAGTACAACGTGTATTTCTAACATGCACCGCACTGGGAGAAATTGAGCGGGCTACATCGATCGAACACTTTTCATGAAAGTACTTCAATAATAGACTCAAGTCACCAACCGTTCTTCGATATTCCAAGCAACGAAGATTGCTGGTGAGTTCTGGGGCTCCGATCACGCGGCTATCTTCTGAATATAATCCGACAAATACAGTGTATGTTTGGGAGCTGAGCCACAAGTATGGGAGCAGTATTTCATCATTGGTTGACTTTGAGCTTTATACAGAATTAAAAGTTGTTAGAGAAGCTCTCTTTGCTATGGATGCAACATGTTGATGCCAAGACATGTTTACTCCCAACGCTCAGCAAGTTGAGAGACAATGCTAGACGAATGTAGTGTCCCGACATCACCATGTTGGGTTCTGCAACGTAAACTTTTTTAGAAAAACTGCCGCCTGGGTATTTGTAGCATTAAATTCCACGTGGTTATTATAACCCGACGATAGAATTTCTTCCAGATGTTGAACGACTTCCTGCAGTCTGCGGATATTTGTATGAGTTGCCGATGTTCGAGCATTCAAAGTAAATCGAGAAATAAGCGAACTGTCATCTGTAAAACTACAGATTGAATTCCTAGCACTTTCGAGCAGATTGTTAGTGTAAAAGAGAAAAATGGTAGGATATACTATGGAGCCTTGGTGCACGCCTGCGTTCATAGTGAAGGTATTAGAAAGAAACCCGTCAACTCTTAAAAACGCTTTCTGAGGAAACACGACAGCCATAAACAAAACCCTTCAGACATATCATAAAAGTGTAGTTTAGCCAACAATCCATTAGGCGCAATACGGTCAAATGCTTTGGATATATCAAGTCCAAGCGCTCAAGATTCCTCATAATGTGCAATTATGTTGCTCCAAACATGTATGACATAAGTTAGAAAATCTCCCATTGATCTTTGCTTATGAAAGCCATATTGATGTTAGTTAATAATATTGAACTACCCAGGTTTTTAGAAGATGCTAATTGATAGCCTTTGAGTTTTCGGCAGGTATTCCATTTTTTAGTCTCTAGCTTAATTAAAATACGTTTTATGACATGCTGTTTGAAGACAATATCGGGCGTCCCTGAGTGCACATTGGGAATAGTGCGTGGTGTTTTTCCTTGGAAATTGATAGTCAAATGTGAAGCAAAGGGTCCATTTAGCAAGTTGACTTTCTTAACAGGTGTTGTTACAATGATATTATCCGGCCGTGTGCGTGGTCCTATAGTGGATTTAGGGAATGGCTTTAGCGACCGACCAAAATGACCTGGAATTATTGGGGTAGGCAAGTAGTTTGTTTTTAATTCTTTGATTGTGTACCTGGTTTCGTCTATAATTTCTTTGCATCTGTTTCGGATATGAGTGAAGATGTTACGATATGATTTTCACGCTATATTCGTCAGCAAGATGTTTAGAAGCAACAGCTCCTTTTTATTTTCGATCGAACCAAGGCTTACCGTAGGAAGGACATTTCTTCGAAAAAGGGGAAAAAGCTTCCATGCCTGCCTAAATGATATCAGACCTCTTACCATTGGAAATGTTCAAAAATATTCTACGAGTTTTTTCCATTTAGCAGATTTATACTGCCAAATCTTCCGCGGTTTATGCACCGATGACGGTGTAAATCATTACTGGTTGAAAATAGGTGAAGAAGACTGGCGAACTTTCCGTCACGACCAGGAATTCGTGTTGATTCATTCATAAGCTCAGTGAAGCCACAAATAATTGTGAATGATTTAGTTTCATGGCCTTGTTCGTCCGTCGTATTCGAATACTTAAGCCAGTTGATGCTGACAATAAGGTCGCCCAGGATGGCAAATTCGGCACTTGGTTAGTTAATCTGTATATGATCGGATGGTGTCTGCAAGAGAAGCGGAAAGTATTCTGAAGTTAGTATCACTTAGTGGTCGACAGAGGCAGCAGATAAACCTTGTAGGTGTATTGAGTCGTTATTATTTTTAGTCACTTAAAATAAAAATTTGGGTTTTTCAGAGTCTCCTCTCGTTGGCCACGGAGATCGCTTCTGAAAAAATATAGATTCCAAAGTTACGCCTAGAGCGAAAATAGAAGTACCCAAGATAGAGAAAGTTGACTATGCAGATCGATTAATTGACCCTTGTTTTGCAGAGAGCGAGTACATGAGGCAGGTGTTAGTGCACTGATTCAAATTAAAACCTCATATATTACAATAATCTACGAGCTCCATTATGCTGTTCTTTTCTCACACTAAATCCGGGGGAATCGGCACATCCACTAAATGTTAAACAACTTTACGGAGTTTAAGCTGATATGGTGGTATCAAATCGGGCGATGCCGGTGGGATCTGGGCATCTACTATACGTTTTGGTATTTAAGTCGTCTTCTACGAGGTGGTATTCTTACTGGAATCCCCACGAGAGAAATATGTGCCAATCACCTATTGTCAAAAAACCACTTTGAGAGTGTTGTATGTACGACAATATAACTATAACCACGTAATGAGTATTTATCACATAACATCGGAAAACTCTTGTAATTTTTTTAATAACACGATATTTCATCCATCTCTATAAATCAAGTAAAGACTGGCATATATGAAAATTGTACCTTACTGAAGTTTTTTCCAAACAAATATTAAATCAGGGTAATCAGGAGTAATAACAATATGGGCTATAAAAACACGTTCAAGTGAATGAAAGAAAGAATATTGTTTTACATAATCACATCCACTCTCTTGACAATAACTTCTATTGCAACGAGCCTGATTGTGATTTAAAAAAAGGCTCTTAGGTCTCAAAAAGAGATATTAATAAATTAATCTAAGAAAATGGTAATTATACCAAGCATATGTGGTTCTTGTTGATTAAATTCAACGCGTTCTTGCAACAAAAGGAAGAATTTGTTCTTATTATCCCATATTCTTATTAAATTTGGAATCCTTACCGTCTTCTGTTTCTTTTAAGTTTTGCTTTGCCATACTGAGTAGAACAAAAATTAGGCGATTAAGGATTAAAGAGATAAAATAACCATAAAAATTGTATGATTCGTCTTAGCAAAAAGGCGTTCTAGTAATCGATGGTGTACTCTCAAGGTAAAATAGAATTAAAATATCAATTGTATTTTGATTGTAATAAACACATCAAAATTACTACATGAAAATGCATTTGTCGTTAAGAATATTTGAAATTTATGGCTGTGTAATAATAAATAACATAGTTTTATAACAATGTATGTAGTTGGTTGGTTGCAGTAGAGAAGTATTAAATGGTAAATACTACAGATATTTTTTTAGTAAAAATTCTTTGTATTATCGCAAATAATTAAAAAAAAATTCTATCTAATGTTAATTTGCCGTAGTTTTTGCGGCTGTAAGTGTAGGTATGAAATAATGATAGAAGTTTGGGTAATTTATTTCAATAGCAATTTCTTGCCGCTTTCTAATGAGAATTTCTTCTGTTCCCATGTTGTAAATTTATATGGGTTTTTCCTATTACCAACTTGTCGATTAAGGAAAATAAATGTTTTTATTTGATATCGTTTAAATTTTCGGATAATCCGAATATAAATAAATAAAGAACTGTTAAGCAAAGATTAAAGATATACGAGATATATTGAAAAATAATTTTAAGATGTTACTTTAGCTATAAGTATGTTACATGAAAACATATAGCTATGAATAAAAATATTATTATATATGTACTGTACAACCACTGAACCGTTTTTTTATTAATGTGGGCAAAATGTGGCTCAATTTTATAATTTTTTAGCATTTTATAGGGCCATATTTGATTCGCCATCTTGAATTTCGGAATAGTAAAATTTGGACTTCATATTCGAAATCAGCGATCACGAAAAGCAATTAGTAAAAAAAAAAATTCCGCTAGTGTTACTAAAATTTATGATAAAATGATAATTTTGGCCAATTATTGCTCATCTGTTTGTGATAATTTAAAATTTTATTATCATACGTTGTTTTGGAAATTAAAAGACGAGGATTTAAAAAATATATATCCCGATCGGTTTCGAGTTAAGTTTGTTTGTTAAACGAAAAAACGTCATTTCGTACCACTGTGCACCTAAATCTAAATGAAACTATAATAAAAGTTAACAGAATTATAGTGATTCCTGGCATAACGAAAAATTTCGGCTTTGAATAAAAAATTATTTGCGTAGGTTAGATTTCGGCTCTTTTGTGTATTCATTTCTTTTGTTCAAACATTGAACGTTTCTACAGGGCCAGAAGCTTTTCTAAAGTGCAATAGTTCTATTCATTAATTGTAGCATGAAATAATAGTAAAAAATATATATTATGCACGTCAACACTGTAGCAGTATAGGTAATTATCAATATACCATTCTCTTGTTTTTGACATAAGATCAATGGCGTACCTACTAAAAAACCATAAAACTTCAGGGTTCATTTCCTCATTAGTTATTGAGAAGGGATATTATTAATTATTTTTGTGCAGTTGCTTTTGATGCAATATACTAAACGATTTTTATACCACCCTATGTATATACATGTATATATATATATATATATATATAATATATATATATATATATATATATTTATATATATATATATATATATATATATATATTATATATATATATATACATATATATATATATATATATATATATATATATATATATATATATATATACATATATATATATATATATATATATATATATATATATATATATATATATATATATATATATATATACATATATATCTATAATATGTATAAAATGCAACGTCTGTCTGTCTGTCTGTCCGTTAGTGCGTTTATCACTGGAGAACCACTTATCCGATTTACGTGCTTTTTTTTTTAAAACATACATATGTTCTCTGGCCAGGTTATAGGCTATATTTTATTACGATAGGTAGCATAAGGAATGAGTAGTGACGTAAAATAGTGAATGAAGCCGGAAAAAAAGTTTGCCGCTAGCGCGTTCCCTTGCAATACACAGCCTAAACCATTAAATATGGAACAATATTATGTAGCAGAGAATATCTATAATCTATAATATATATAAAATGCAATGTCTCTCTGTCTGTCTGTCCATTAGTGCGTTTATCACGCCAAAAACCACATATCCTATTTATGTCTTTTTTTAAAATTCATACACATATTCTTTGGTCAGGTTATATAATAATAATAATAATAATAATCTATATCCATAATATATATAAAATGCAACGGCTCTCTGTCTGTCTGTCTGTCCGTTAGTGCGCTTATCCCTCGAGATCTACTTATCCGATTTACGTGATTTTTTAAATTCACACATATGTTCTCTGACCAGGTTATAGATATATATTTTAATATATCTATAATATATATAAAATGCAACGTATTTCTGTCTGTTTGTCCGTTTTGTGCGCTTATCACTGGACAACCACTTATCCGATTTACGTGCTTTTTTTTTAAACATGCTAAACCATTAAATATGGAACAATATCATGTAGCAAAGAATATCTACAATATATATATATATATATATATATATATATATATATATATATATATATATATATATATATATATATATAAAAATGCAACGTCTCTCTGTCTGTCTGTCTGTCCATTAGTGCACTTATCACTTGAGAACCACTTATCCGATTATGTGTTTTTTGTAAATTTATACCTATGTTCTATATAAACCGATATAAGCCTAGATAATGGGAGATAAGGTGAGATATTGGGAGATACGGAGAAATAATTGAGATAAGTCGAGATAAGCCTCGATAATGGGAGATAAGGTGAGATAATGGGAGATAAATATAAATAATGGGAGATAAGGAGAAATAATGGGAGATAAGTAGAGATAAGTCTAGATAATGGGAGTTATGGTGAGATAATGGGAGATAAGGAGAAATAATGGGAGATAAGGAGAAATATTGAGAGATAAGTCGAGATAAGCCTAGATAATGGGAGATAAGGTGAGATAATGGGAGATAAGGAGAAATAATGGGAGATAAGGAGAAATAATGGGAGATGAGCAGAGATAAGCCTAGATAATGGAAATTATGTAGAGATAATGAGAGATAAGGAGAAATATTGAGAGATAAGGGGAAATAATGCGAGTTTTTTTATTACGTTGGGTAACATAAGGAATAAGCAGTGACGATAGTGGTGAATCAAGTCCACGCGAGAGGAGCCGCGGGCCCGGCTAGTTTATATATATATATATATATATATATATATATATATATATATATATATATATATATATATATGTATATATATATATATATATATATATATATATATATATATATATATATTGATAAGTGTTACGGTGACTCTGCCCCTGGAAAATCACTCATCATTTACTGGTATGCTGAATTTAAAACGCGGTTGTACAGATACAAATGATGCTGTACGCTCTGTTCCTTCCTGGATGACTCTAAAGTAAAATTGCGTGAGATAGTTGATACCCTAACGATATTAAAAGAACGTGTTGGTCACGAACATTTGGGTATAGTGGACCAAAAACAACAACATGTTGATGATTCTGAGCGCTGGACCTGTTCAAATACAATAAAAAGGATTTTCTTATGCGATATGTGACAATGTGTGAAACATGGACCCATCACTATGCACCGGAATCAAATCGGCAGTCAGCTGAGTGGACAGCAGCCGGTGAAAGCCGCCCAAAACGACCAAAAACCCAACAGTCGGCTGGGAAGGTTTTGGCTTCTGTATTTTGGGATGCGCATGGAATAATTTTCATTGACTGTGCTGAGAAGGGAAGAACCAACAATAGCGAATATTATATAAAGTTATTGGTGCGTTTATAGGCAGAAATTGCAAAGCAAACGGCCCCAAATGAACAAGAAAAAGTGCTCTTTCATCAAAATAATGTACCGTGTCACAAGTCAATGGTTATGATGGCAAAATTGCATGAATTGAAGTTCGAATTGCTTCGTCATCCACCGTATTTTCCAGAATTAGCTCCCAGCGACTATTATCTATTTGCAGACCTTAACAAAATGTTTGCGGAAAAGAGATTTGGCTTCAATGAAGAAGTTATCGCCGAAACTGAGGACTGTTCTGAAGGCAAAGACAAATCCTTTTACAAGAAAGGTATAGAAAAGCGTTGAATTGATTGTATCGCTCTTGAAGGAGATTATATAATAAATTCGAATTTTTCAAAAAAAAACAAAATGTGTTTTAAGTAGCTAGACCAAAAACTTTTCAGCCTACGTATATATATATATATATATATATATATATATATATATATATATATATATATATATATATATATATATATATACATGCTGAACAAGTTGTACAAGCAAATGTGTCTAAACAACATCAATACAACTTAAAACTTGCCTCGTATAAAGAAACAAATCCTTGTGTCTGTCCGTTGTTTACAAACTACAAATAAAAGTTTCAGGTCTAGTGTAAATACCACCTATATGAGTTTTTTTTTATCTAACACCCATTAGGCTGTAATTAATTTGACCCACATGACAATTATTTATTTATTTGATTGCTATCTTGCTACGCTAACAAAAACGGACCCGTGTAAAGACAAAAAACCTTGTGCTTGAATTAACAAGATAAATGTTTACAGTTACAGAACGCCCGGACGGTCATGAAATTAACAAACGAATCGTTTTTGTATTAATGTCAAATTTAGAAGGTCGGTTCGGAGACGACTGGTAATATTAGTTACTTTATTTTAACATTGAAACCAATTTTTGTAACAAGTATTTGAGTTAGTAACTGGAACTTGAAATTTTAATTTTAATGAATATTTTGTTGAATTTTATTTTACATTAAATGTTTCTTTTTATTAATATCAATTTTAAAATAGTCTGTTTGAAGAGTACAGATATAACTTAATCCTTAAATGATTTTAGTTTATTAAAAAAAAATACTCCTCAACGGAAATCTTTTGGTTTATTAAAAGCCTGACTGAAGACCCTCTTACATCATGCTCGCCAAGAAAAAACTACTACAGACTGTTGAGTACAGCCGGTTTGTGTCAGACTGAAGATTCCTGAACTCCACCCACAAAACTCTGGTAGGGTAAGGAAGCTCAAGTTATTTAGCTAGGAATCTTCTCTCACTGCGCTTAGTTTTCCGTTGAATTCCCACAAGAAACATAACACTAACCAAAGCCAATACTAGGATATAAGAAAATTCTCCAACCTGAATCTGAATATTTTTAATCTACATCGGTTAAATGACACAGATCAGTATTCAGCCCCTTCGCCAAGATAGGTTTGTACAAGTCGGCACTTATCTATAAACAACCAAATTTCTGAAGTGTTTATAGTTCTATATTCTATTAGCTCAATCTCAGGGTAGATTCGTTTTTTTATTTACTCAATCAATTTGGTCTAGACTTTGTCACTATTATAGATTTGTCAGAAGCTAATGGGTACCATCAAATTTTACTTTATTATGAAGGGGTTATGCGGGCTATTACAGTGGACCATAGCGTGGTGGTTAAGGTGTCTGCTTTTTACGCCAGCGACACAAGTTCGTATCTCGGCTCGGCAAATAGTTAAAAAACAAAATAAAATAAAATTTATAACGTGACTGTCGCCTCTCTCGGGAAGGCAATGGTAACTCAACCGTAGTATCATGCCTAGTAAAGCCTTCTCACTTTGACCATTCGAAACCGGCATTCGACTGTAGGTCCCCTTTGACTGTGAAAACACTTAAAAAAGGCACCAACGACAGGCAAAGGCGTCAGGGTCGTCTCCGTCTATATCGGATATGGCACATTAAGAAGAAAGAAAAAAATATTATTTAGTCATGTTCGGGCAAAAGGTTACTTCACTTCACGAAAAAAACTCAAATAACCTGTTAGTTAAATTTATTTATTTGTTTATAAAAATATTATATCTGTACAAAAGATATATACTCAAAT
Source organism: Pachyrhynchus sulphureomaculatus (assembly GCA_019049505.1). Lineage (NCBI taxonomy): Eukaryota > Metazoa > Arthropoda > Insecta > Coleoptera > Curculionidae > Pachyrhynchus > Pachyrhynchus sulphureomaculatus. The sequence continues at coordinate 122,405,778 of CM032453.1, forward strand.
CCCCCAAATTTAAGGTATACTATATTTATATACAATATAGTATATTGTATATAAATATACAACGTCTTTGCGAAAGATATGTAATCAAGTGGCCTATATATATATATATATATATATATATATATATATATATATATATATATATATATATATATATATATATATGCGCAATCTGCAACAAGTTGTTCGAGGCTCTTTTAGTATCATTTGACCAACGTGACGATGATCTCCTTCTGCTGCGCTTATTTACCCTTGGTTTTCATTCCAATATTTTGGGCATCCATCTCATGTCTCTAATTCTGGCAATGTGTGCTGCCCATTTCCAATTTAAAGTAGCTACGCGCGTGATGACGTCTGTGACTCCAGTGCGTCTATTCAGATCTTCGTTACGCATTCTGTCATTAAGAGTCACACCAAGAATTGACTTCTTCATGCGCCTTTGCGCAAGCCTCAGTTTGTGTGTACTTTCTATAGTAAGTGCACACGTTCTTAAGTAAGGACTGGAAGGAAGCACTGATTGAATGTTTTCTTCTTCAGACTAATTGTAATGTCGCTCTCAAATATATCTTCTAGACCTTTATACGCCGACCAAGCTAGATCGATTCTCCTTTTAACTTCAGATGTTGGATTTCTGTCGATGATGCTTATCTCGTGGCCCAGATATATGTACTGTATTATTTTGTCTGTATCTATATGTCTATATATATATATATATATATATATATATATATATATATATATGTATATATATATATATATATATATATATATATATATATATATATATATATATATATATATATATATATATATATATATATATATATATATATATATATATATATATATACATATATATATATATATATATATATATATATATATATACATATATATATATATATATATATATATATATATATATATATATATATATATATATATATATATATATACCTTGATGGGAGGCTGTGTCTTCTTAATAGATAATTAAACGTAGGAAGCCTTTTAAAAAAGTTAAATATACTCTACAGTGGATTACTTATTTGGATTTCTACGAGTTGGTAAAAATTCGTAATCGTACGCCTGGCTAGCCCAAGAAGCAACTTCACATAAAATTCTCCAAGGTAAACAAGCGTCAATCAGGGACGAAAAAGAAAACTCTCAATCTTTACTCAAATTTATCACATGGCCATAAAACTTAAGTTTTAACTTCAACGTAATATCTGAAATATAAAATACTTGACACTTAGTTGTCTTATACTTGTACGTTAAAAAAAACAATGTAAACAATTTTTCAAGTATGGTATTTCAACCATCAAAACAGATTTATTAAAATTTTAAAACAATGAAGCTGCTTTTTTTTCAAAATTATCCAAAATTCTGAAGGCAATAGTACTAGATTGGTATTCCGGTCCTGTTCATTCAAATAGTCCTAAAGCGCAAACTGGAACTACCTTGTCACCTAGGTCCATTTCATATTAAAAAAAGGTCATTTACAAATGAATATGATAAAATATTATATTAATGATAATTTTAAAAAATATATTAATTTATGCCATTTTTTAATATACCAAAAGATAAAATTTTAAATATTTTATTATTTTTCAAGAAATCGAATTTTGCTCGTAACAAGTAATCATTTCGTACCCTACCTGCCAAGATTTTTTTTTGAAAATTGGTGCGTTTCTGCTTCTAATTCAATATATTTCGTAGCTCTGTAACATTATATATTATTTGTCACTTCGTTTTATATGAAGAAGAAGAACTTCTCTTAATTGCATACTCCCAAAGAATCCGTATAGTAGATATCCACATATGCAACAAAGTTGAATTTGTCTGTTAATCTAAGGTATATATCAAAGTATCAAAATTGCAACCCATCTCAAAGGCTCCTTATAGACACAATTAATGTATATCATGTTATATTGAGTTATGAAAGATTTCCTTATGAACTTTTGCAGGTAGTTGCATATGATAATGATATTACGGCATCCTCGCCTATATTCTTAGGATATGAAAAAAAGGTAAAATCTACTCAGACGGGGAGGTGTAAGATAAAAAAAAAGAATTAAAACGACTGATAATAGAAAGCCTGACTGAGCGAGTTGATCTTTTGATTTACAGCCAAGGTCACCAAAGGATAAATATCTAATAATTTCGGAAGCATCAGTTTCAGTATCTTTATTGAATTATAAGTAAGGCTAGGCCTCTTTCTTACATTAATGAATGAATACTAAAAATAACTTAAAATGAATGTTTGCTTATACTAACATAACCTAAGTTCTTATACTAGTGGTCCTATACTAACTTAACCTAGGAAATGTGATTTCAAAAGCTGCACGTAGCGGACAATTTATAGGTGGTGTTTCACGTTACACTGGATTATGAAAACTTTGCTGTTTTTTTTTTGTTCGAGTAGTTGTATATATAAGGAAGTAGTAAACATTATCAAGCATTATTGAGCCACGCAGTCTGTACATCTAGGACTAAGGAGAACCAAACACCAGATGCATTAAAAATATTCCAATACTTAACCTCAAAACCTTCGAACAGTGGAAAATTAATAGGTGGTATAATACGTTATACTAAATTGTCGAAATTTTTCTTGTTAATTTCTGTACTTACATTACAAACGAGTACCAATGTCAAAATAATTAAACTATCTCAACGGGTAATCTCAGACGCCGTATGTGGCGGACAGTTGTTATAGTAAACTGTAAAAACCATTTTTTTGTTAATTTTTGCGTATATACCGAAGATATATATATATATATATATATATATATATATATATATATATATATATATATATATATATATATATATATATCCATAAGGTGCGACAAAGCATAGAGATCTGTTGGATCTACAGTTTTAAATACCAAAAAAATAAAAATATCTCAACTATACAAGATATTAATGTCCTTGGGAGTATACAATTAGATGTCTAAAAGTATATAAATACGTACATAGGGAAACGCAGTAGGTGCAAGAAATGCTCTGTGTGACGATGTACGATAGTCTGTCTATTAATAGGTTTCTAGCCTAGCACAGAAAGAACAAGTAACTCTCAAACACGAAAATTGTTTATTCAACTTTATGCTCTTAGCTCAACTGTAACTCTATACTTTAAAATAAAATTTTTTGGTTTGCAAACCAATCTTCGATATCATTTAATACTTTTTCATTTCAATTAAATGTGTGTCCTTTTAAACCTTTTGTCGGTATTGGTAATAAGTAATAGTCCGAGAAGACTAAATTTGGGGAATATGGGGGATGATCAATCAGTTTGAACCCTAATATGTTTATTTTTTTTGCAAAAATAATGTTTATGAGTGGGCCTAAAAGATCTTGTGAGAGTAATTGTAAATAATGAAAATATATAATGGCTGAGGACTAAAAGTAATGCGGGAAGAATGAAAACCGTCTAGCATTTGTTCAGTATGCAAATATTTTTTAATTGCTTGTGTTGTATAAGAAATTGCTAAGGTGTTACATACACTTCGAATTATCAAAAATTCGATTTCTTGTTTTTTTTTACGGATTTTTATTCTCTATACTTCTAAAAATTATCCAACAGAAAAAATTTTTAAAATGTCCATTCTATTACAAAGTTATGGCATTAAATGTGACCTGGCGTCGGATTGGGACCGTTACCTGTTTTCAGACACTGTTTGCAATATTACTCAGTCAATTTTTAATATTTTTTAACTTTTTTTTTTTTTGTAATCTTAATAATCACTTTTTCTATAAAATGTCGGTTTTTGTAAGTTTTCTAATGGACAATCTTTTACAAATAATTAGACATAATTTTTTGGTCGTCTAAAGTTTGAAACACCATAAATTTTTATTTTTGAGAAAAAATCCTTCGAAAATTTTAACTACTACTACATTATTTTACAAGATTAATTTTTCTTTTTACATACTGGATTAGTTTTGTGAAGTTATCCTGGAGACAAGGAGGTGCCATAGTTTTCATTAGTGGTCTATTTAACCCGATAAAAAATAATGTTAACATTTAAAACGTATTTAAAAAAAAATTATTATAATTTAAAGTACATTAAAAATATATAATCACCATTCTTTTGTATTATTTACTTAATAACCTTTAAAATATTTTTTTAAAATACACATAATTTTTGCAAGGCCTGGATGTATGCTACATTTTTAGTCAAAAGGACCAATTTAAAAATTGAATAAGCATAAAACAAACTAAATAAGTATTAGAAAAATAGAAATACATTTACAAGATCTTTAATTTGTTGTAAATCTCTTCACATGAATAATCAATGTACTTTATTGGTGTTTGGAAATTAATTAAAAATTCCGTTTTTTACAGTTTAAATGAAATTTTAAATTTTTGTGAGGCCTTTTGGTTGAAGCTGTACTATTGAAATTTTATTATTTATTTGGAAAACATGTTTAATAAAAGATTATTTTGGGTTAATGCTAGCCGGCCGTTTTTCATTTAGCATATTTATTTAGTTTTAATTTTTCTATATACTACAGATATGCTTCACAGTGTGTAAATTATTCTTTTATGACTGTGCGCAAAATTGAATTTTACATCCTGTTGAAACAAGGCAACTCTACTTCTGTAGGTCTGTACATTGCGGCTATCCAGTCTTAAGATTCAGTATGAAAATTTTTACACTCTGATATAAATATATTCTCATTAGTATAAACATCTAGAAATTGTTTTTGCTGTATATGAAGTTGCTTAAAAATTTGCTGTTTGAGAACAATTGCTGCATTTTTATTTAGGAGAATCTAATGAATTGTAATGAATCTGAGTAATTAAGAAAATTAAATAAACAAACTAAATGATAAATAAATAACACAAAAGAATGATTTAATGGGACAAATCATTTTTTTTACATGAGTTTTAATTTATTGACAATCTCTCGACATGAGTAATCAATGTAACTCTTTTGGCGTTAGAAAATTAATCAAAAATTCCATTTTTTACAGTTTAAAATGAAATTTTTCATTTTTGTGGCGCCTTTTGGTTGATATTTATCTGGAAAACATAATTAATAACCGATTATTTAGGTTCTTTGATTGTGTTAGCCGATACTTGTTGGAAATTCATAATAAAATTATATAAAAACAGCACTATGTTTTAATTTCCAATATATTTAAAGTAACTTGACAAGTGTTTGACCATACAAGGGCTTCTTCGGAAGTAAATAAGAAAGAAAAATATTTGGTAGTAATCCTGGTTATATAGTGCTTAAAACTGTCCTTAATTATCTAAGATTATGCTAATCATTTTATTATATTATTTACAGACAGAATTATTTTAAGAATGTAAATCTGTGGTACTATTTCAGAGAACTAATAAAGATTAAGTACGGGTGAATGGTTTAAGTCTACCTGTTCGTATAATAATAGATTGGAGTTTTTCCGTTTGTTAATTTCAAGACATTCAAGCAAATTTAATTTTTTAGATTCATTTTCTACATGTAGGATTTTTAACGTATCATTAAAATTATGGGAATCGTTTATTATATGGGTTGCGTAACGTAAATTGTTTTTATTTTTTAAATAACTATGTTTATGTTCTTTAATGCGAGTTTCAAAAGATCTACCAGTTTGTCCTACGTAGGTTTTAGTACAAGATCCACAATTTAATAAATAAACTCCTGATTTTAAGGATTTCTTAGATTTGGTTTCGTTATTAAAAAGTATGGGTAATCCTTTAAGCCATTTACTAGCGGAAATTTTCATTGATCATTTAAAGCTAAAAATTCATTAAAACGCAGTAAGCAAAAATATTGTTTACTGGTATTGATATTTTGACGATATCATTTCCTGTTTCACGGGAACAGATAGACAACTAACAATCCTCCTTAACTTCCTAAATAATTTGCATCATATTTAAAAATTAAGGGGTTGATAAAATAATTTGCCAATTCACGTTTAAGAGTGAATGCAAATATTTTTAATGAAAAGGCATTCATTGATAAAACGAAAGATCTAGTTCTCAGCGAAGGCGATAATTTAATTTCTTTTGGGCTCAGTACTTTGTTCCCTAATGTATCAATTTCAAAAATCTCGTATTACCTCCAAGAGTTTAGAATGAATGCCATTGAGTAAGAAATTATTTCTTAATATTTAATTTTGGTTAAATTTTGCATAGCAAAAAATTAGTTTTAATATAACAATGAATTTTTTGTTCAACGAGAAGGCATAGTTGTGGTTAATTGCTCATCATCTTTTATGACCAATTTATTCACGAGTAAGTTTGAAACTGAAGCCAGTCAGGAATTTAAGTACTTTCTAAGGGTGTAGTATACGTTCGTGGATTTGCGATTTTCGATGAAAAAAATCAAATATAGATAATTCTTGTTTCTAAACTAAGCAGCCGATACGACTCGATTAGATTTACTTGAAATTGAGAACAACGAACAATTACCATTCTTGGATATTTTAATTATTACAAATAATAATAAATTAGAATTTATGTATACATATAGGACAGATATTGTAACGGCTAGATATATTTCTAACTTTATATATATTTTATTAATTTTGATAGGAAAGAGATTATAGAGGTATAATTCTTCTGGAGTTCTCCCGTGTCAGTCGAATAAATGATGTTGGCGATTGGCTGATTATACTACGGTTTCTTTAGAGCTTGTTCCGAGAACTGAGTTATTCGGAATCTACAACGAAACTGATTTAATTCTGTTTGCAATCGGGGTGGGCGGTGGGGTGCATGATCTGTTCCCTGATTGGTGAGGGATAAAGACCAGTGCCACGATTGAGATTATTGGGACGTTTAGATATTTCGATGGACTCTCGAATAGCTCTAGAATAGAAAACGGAATTCCTTGCAAGGTTCATTGATTGGTCAAAGATAATCTAGTGGCATGTTTCATACCGGTGTTCTGGAAGCACTGAAGTGAAAATGTTAAGGAGATGTACTGTCCTTCGATATTCTTTAATTCTAGTATGTATATTTCTGCTAGTTTCGCTGCAGACTATTGGGATCAGAGAGCGGTAGTGCGAGTAGAAAACCATTTTTTTTTTATTGAAACCAGAAAAAGTGTAATACAAGGATGTGTACTCTCACGTATACTATTCAACCTCTACTCAGAACATATATCCAGGAAAGCTTTTGAGAACGTCAGCGCTGGTATCAAAGTAAACGGCGAAATTATTATTAACGTTCGATACGCTGATGATACTGTTCTCCTCGCCGATTCCCCGGAGGATTTGCAAGAACTTTCGAGTAGGATCCACGAGGCAAGCCTGGAATACGGCCGGGACCTCAATATCAAAAAAATAAAATACATGTCAATATGCGAGACATCACCGACTCCTCAATTCTTGACAGTAAACAACTAATCTATCTAGAAAGAAGCCACATATCAATAACTGGGATATATTCTTAATGACAACTGGGATCATTCTAGGGAAATAAGAATCAAAATTCAGAAAGACAGAATTACATTTGTAAAGATGAGACATCTCCGACGCTCCCGCGACCTTAGTATAAGTCTCAAAACATGAATCTCAGAGTTGTATGTCTTCCCAAATTTCCTGTACGGTGTGGAAGCTGGGACTCTTACGGCTACAATCGAAAGAAAGGATCCAGATATTCGAAATGTGGTTGTATAGATGGATACTTCGAATATCATGGATCGACCATGTCACTAACGAATAGGTCATCGGCCGAATGGATTGTCAGCCAGAAGCTCGTATATTTGGGACACATACAATAAGAAACCTTCCGAAAAAGTATCCAGGGCAAGGTTGACAGCAAGAGAGGTGTCGGAAGAAGAAGGATTTCTTGGCTGGCTATTCTAAGAAAATGGTTTGGAATTAATTCTACAGAGCTTTTTAGAACATCAGCCAATAAAGTCCGCATCATTATGCTAATAGCCAACATTCGGACCAAACAGGGCATAGAAGAAGCAGCAGGCTCCTTATCTTTGATAGATCTGAGTTATTGTGAGTGTAGAGCACGCAGACAATCGTGTTATTTTTTTTTTGTTTCCGTAAAATTTTTGCAATGTGATTTGTGACATTTGTAATGTATGGAAGCAAAACAATCCTAAAAGACTGATCTGCTTCACTTAGTTTTCGAAGACACACAAGGTATTTTAGTTCTGATTGAAAAGATTGTGGCGGAGAGAGTGATATAGCTCTAGGAACATGGGAGTTAATGACTAAGTGTTCTTGTACGGGATGGTGATGCCAAAAAGCATTTTAATATCCATCCGCGTGAGTGAGCTTTGTGCATACTAATTGGTCCGAAGCCATATCTAACCATCGATCAATAAAACTCTTCAGGAAAGGGAGCACATAATTATTTTTAATTTCAAATATGAAGTGGATATTTGGATGTAAAGAGTTGAGATGATTGAGAATACTTTAAAGAGATTCGTGACCGACTGGTCAAATTACGAAAGAGCCGTTAATGTACTGTTTCCAGAGTAATTTTGGTTTAAGATTAAAAATACCATAGCTTATTTTTTTAAATGTTCCAGAAATATGTTTGCTATACCTGAATAAAGCGGAGAACCCATTGTCGTGTCAGATATTTGTTGAAGAATAAATTTCACCAATGTTACAGAAGTATATGAGAAATCGGGTAATTATTGTAGCAAGAAATTTGTTGCGCAAACAAGAAGGTCGATTCAAACAAGGTTTAAAGAATATTTTGCCCATTTAAGGCCGGTAGATCAGAAAAATCAAATATTACTGAGCGTGCCCTTGAACATATGCATTCAGTAATATTAGATAAATCCTAGTCCAGTCAGAATACGACCAAAACAGATCAAAAACAGAAACCGTAGGATACTGCTATTTTTTCTTTTAAATACTCGTCTCGACGAGTACATTAAGGAAAAAATATTCCGACCGCTGAAAAATTGGGGCAACACCCTCAAAAAATGGGAGAATTGGCCAGTTTGTTGGGTTTTTTAGCGTATTTTTGTAATTTTATCATAAATTTGTGGAAGATAAACTAAAAATTCTGACAGATTTTGATTCTAGATAATAAAATGAAAAATTTAAGAGGTTATAGATGTCATTTGAACCTTCTCGTTTAGATAAATTGGCTATTTTTGTCGTTTTTTTTTTTCTTTTGATATTTTTAATGATTAAACAGGTGTACTTGCAAACTGTAAGCTATTTTTTTTTAGTGAACTCTGTAAATATATTCCGTGGACATTAATTTAATTGATTCAAACATAATTTTAACCATTTTTTACATATTAGATATATTTTTCACTCCCCATAATATTGATAAATTTTACCGATTCCCGTTGGTTTCTTCTGACGAATTTTTTTAACAACTTTTTTTCAGTATACTACTACCTTACCTAAAATATCAGAAAATGTTCCTTAGTCCCTAAGCCTTCATTTGAGTTACTTAAGAACTCATTTAAATAATTTAGGCATGAGAAATTGGCCATTTTTTTCTCAAATTTAATTATTTTTATTGCAAATTTATGATTTCTTTTTGAAAAATTATTTTTTCTTGAGTTTTATAATATTTTCAGTAGCCAAAGTTATTTTTAATTGTTATGACATCCAAAGTCCCTTAAATTTTTTTATGTTGTTTCGAATCAAAATCTATCAGAATTTTTGGTTTTTCTTCCATGAATTTATGATAAAAAATACCAAAAAAACATTAAAAACCCAAAAGCGGATCAATTCTCCCATTTTGGAGGGTGTTGTTCCACCGACCAGCGGTCGCAATATTTTTTCGTTAATGTACTCGTCGAGACGAGTACTAAAACAAAACAGTAGCTGTATCCGATGATTTCACCTCAAAATCGTATTCCGACTAGACTATTAAGGTTAACTCAAAATGTATACGTACCGAAATTAATGGAGCTTACGAAAGTAATGAAATTATAAAAAGTAAAAATAGTCTAAGTAAGGATAGAGGACATATCCTCAGAGTTCTCTTTATTGGTTATTCGACTCGATCTAAACCGCCGTCTCTGGTTGATCCGTTTTGATATAAATAGCTTAATTTTTAATATTAGATTTAGTCAATCATTACTTTTCATGATTCCAACATGATTAGCGAAACACATGTAAGTGCGAAAATAAAGTGCTTCATGTAGTGATGATAATTGTAGAGTTCTGTCATTGTGCATAAGATTTCAAAATTCTAACGAAGCAGAATACGAACTAACAAGAATATGAATATAAAAAAATCTGAATAAACACTGAATAACGAAAGGGACAATGAGACTGAACTTTCAATTACTTATTTTTCTTTAGAACGATGCTCCGAGTACATTATTTCCCATTCCCATTACTATTGGAATATGGATTTAATATTAAATCGGGTAACAGTCTGGTTAAATGGAATTAAGGGCAGATAGGAGTTGGCACTTTAAGTGGTCGGATTATTAAATTGCATTTAAAATAACTGTGAAATGGTAGATTAAATTTTTGAAATGTTTTCGAAACGAGAAATATTTTGCTGTTGAAGTATATAACCACATATAGCTATTTGTTTGCATTTTAATACGTGACGTACACATACAGACGCTTTTCATGAGCGATATTATGGTTTGTTCATGTATATGGTGATTAAAGCAAGGACAAATGCTTAGAATTTTATGGTTTTTTTTTTATGAAGAAGCCTCAGAGTATTTCTGTCATTCTCACTTTATAAAATTATAAATGAACGTACTTTGAGATTGTTCTGGCTCATTAAAATGTGTCACGTAATTTAAAAAATTTTAGTGATTACCTGTTATTTCTGAAATTTACATATTTCTGCAGTTGAGCAGACCTACTAGATGCCACCTGGATCTAAAACATAAAGCTGTATAGAAAGATTTTCCTTATGATACGAAATTACCATTTATAATTCACAATAGTTATTAGTAATAGTGCAGTAAGAAAAGGTCAAAATAATGATGAGATAGGCATAGTTTAGATAGAGCAATATTATGATATTATTCTCTCTGGAGCATCACCAGGAGTATTGTCCTGAGTTTTGGATCTCGAAAAACTTGTGTTCTTTTATTTATAAACAATTTAAGGTAGTTCACTCGTGACAATCGGAGCCAAAAGTATAGTCCGACAGTAAATACAAAAAGTTTAAAATACTCAATGGCAGAGTATTTTATTTTTGTCGGTGACTGTATTCGATAGATGGAAACTTTCATATGCGGACACACACTAATACAATCACACTTTTAATGAAAATAATAACCCTCCCAATGCGAATACCAAATACTCTATAGAAGTAGCGTTTTTATAGGTTCTATTTACTATTTAGATCATATTACTTCTGTTTTAAAAAAAAATAAAATAAAATTAAATAAAAAATGCCTTTTGATTATAATCAGTTGCGACATAAAGGCAAATTTGCAAAGGAGAAGCTCATCAATAAACGGAAAACAAGTATTTCGGGAACGAATGACGCGAAAAAATTAAAAACTGAAGAGCCGAACATATGTAGATGAGTTAGGAAAAAAATTGAAGTGTTGTCTATGTAAAAAAGTTCTTTCACTAGAAAAGACGAGAAACGTTTAGGCCGTAATTACAAATTACGTATCGTATAAAGAGCGCGTAATGAAAAAACTAATATTGCCATCTTTAATGCCTTAAAAAAAGTGTTATTTCAGATCTTATGATTAAAAGATTAAATTTCATCTTTTGGAAGATCTAAAAAGTTCTTATGATAAATTGGGGTTTTACAGGAATAGTGCAAAAGACAATGGGAAACCATGTGTAACCAAAGATACGCTAGTATTAAAAAAGTAATTAATTACTTTACAAATAGTTTATAGCACTTTATTTATTTATCATTAGAATCATTAATTATTTATTTAGTTTTACTTAGAAAATTTATAAAACTGTTTTTTTTTAATATATATTTAATATTGTTATCAATTGATATGTAACAATGTTGATAAATAAACATAATATTATTTTAAAATATTATCGAAAAATTATTGAACCTACAAACATATTTTTGTTTAAATATAAATCTTTTAAATACTAAAGAAAAAATAATAAATATCAAGATACAATAATTAATTTATTTAATAGTTTTATTTGATGATTAGAGATAAAGCTGATAAATATATTGTGTTTATTCAATAAATTATTTAACCTACAAATGAATTTCTTTTAAAAGTTAACCATTTTAAATGCTGTTTGTATGTTGGCGCGTAAAGTATGACGTTGTACAAGGTTGTAAAATTGTGATATCTGTCCCTCATTACGAAGTTATTGTTTTAAAAAAAATGTCAACTTTAAATATTTATATCTTTTTAACAAATCGATAAAAAAATATAGTTTTATTTCGAAATTTTTCTAATTTTTTTTTACTAAATATTAGTTTTTTAAAAAATTCGTAAGACTGGTTTTTAACATATAGACGAAACTATGCCTTTTTATACTTCATTGGCCTATTGCATGCTAATTACGTACACTTTAATTATGATTACCTCGCTTCACAATCGATCAATTTTTTTTTAATTAAATGAAAAACATTTAGATTAACATCATATTTCAATTTCAACAAATTCTTAAGAAAAGTGGATTTACGAGTGAATTAGCTTAAGTTTTCAAAACTCGTTTTTTGAACTTAAAATGTGAATAACTCCGGTTATATAAGTCGGATCGAGACAAAAAAAAAACTCTTCATTATGAAATTTCCAACAAATTCTCCTTAATTTTAAGTTGCTCAAGTGCGTACATAACCGACAAAAACAAGCAAAAAAATGTTTTTTTTTTCATTTTATTGTACAGCTCGACCAAGTGAACCGTTCGGCTTGAAACTTTCAGAAAATATGCTATTTTTTATAATAAAAATACTCTGAAATTTTAGTATAAAAATATTGAACCCAGTAGGCACGATTGAATTTTTTATTTAAAATTTTAACTGCCCGTCATTTTATGCCATTTGATTTTTTTAAAAGCCTCGAGACCTAAATTTTGAAAAAAAAGAATCCATTTTGGACTAAACGGCATAAAATGACGGGTAAATCAAATTTTAAATACCAAATTCGAATGTGTTCACTGGGTACAATATTTTTGTACCAAAATTTCAGGGTATTTTTGCTTTAATAAAACATATTTTCTGAAAATTCAAGCCGATCGCTTCACTTAGTCGACCTGTACAACAAAATGAAACACAGTTTTTTTTCTGCTTTTTCGATTTTGTAGGTTATGTACGTACTCGAGCGACTTGTTTGAAATTTCACTACTAATAGTTTGTTTTTTTTTGTCTCGATCTGACTTATATAACCGGAGTTATTCACATTTTAAGCCTAAAAAACGCGTTTTGGAAGCTTAAGTTGTTTATAAACAAAACAGCACAATTTTTTCGCGGTCCAAAACTCGGGACAATACTCTTGATGATACCCCAGAGAGGATAAAATCATAATATTGCTGTATCTAGACTGTGTAATTTCAAATGCTTTTTTTACTGCCCTATAAGCCTTGAATGAATTTTTAGTTAAAATAGTATCTTAATAAAGAAAATTAACGCAATACAAGCGTGCTGCAACCATCAAAGAGAATAAGATACAGTACACTGATAATGAATGTGTAAAAGCCGATCTTTAAGTTACCATAAAGAAAAAACGCGGTTGAATGCCTTGAATACATCAACCGCAACCGCAACCTCTCTTGACTCTATAATGTTTAACTGCCTTGTTCCAAACATAGCTTGGGAGTTATCTTGTTGATTTTTATTTCCGAGAGCCATATTAATAACCTCTCTTTTGAGATAATCTTTTTAGCGTTTTTTAATATCGGCTAGAGCCGATTGCAATTTTTTTTCTGTACGAAAGTTGAACAGCCTTCAATAAACCGGTGTTTGGTTACTGGTATATTTCTTTAAGAGGTATTATGACAGGCATTTTATTCCATTAGTGCTTGTGACTTTTCTAGCTTTAAAAAAATATATTCTATGATACGATGTCTGAAAATGATATCAGGCAATTACGATTGTACCATAGGAACACTGTTTTTGCGTAGTAATCGCCAGTGGACTGTAAAGCAAGCAGAATTCAACTAATATGCTGACTTTTTCAGCGGATGTTGTTACAATAATATTGTCTGACCGTGTACGTAGCGGTATAAACGAGTTGGTGAATCTTTTACAAATTGCCTTAGTAAACAATCAGGGTCTTGAATCGTTGAAACAAACTCACATTTGTTTTTAATTCTGTAATTATCTGCTTCGATGGTTTCGTTAATTACGAGTTTGCATCTGTTCTGGGTACAGTTTATGGTGATTCACGATATTGTAGGGCGACAAGTTTTTTAGAAGCAACAGCTTCATTACATCTTAAGATCTAACTTGGGACAAAGAGGGCTGTAGATTTTGTACTGGCCAAAGTAATATTCGTAAATCCTTAGTAACATAAAAGAGGACGTCAGAGCTAAAACAAACGCTTTCCCAAGAGAAAGTTCAAAAATATGCATTGAGTTCTTCTCTGTAGCAGATGGATGGTGCTAAATTTTGGTACAGCTTAAGTATATTTTAGTCCTAGTCCCTAATATCAAATTCTATGGTTGAAAGAACCAAACGGAAAATTTCCGATCATAGTGTTTATGGTCAAAAATAGATTAAAAAGACTAGCGAACTATCCATCACGAACAGAATTCCTTGTTGGATATGCTGAATAAAATAACGTCTAAATGGAAAAGATTCTGCTTTACAACCTTGTTTATTTTATATGCTTACACCAGTTGAAGATGTTTTAAAGTCGTCTTAAACGGCAATTTTAGTAGTCGGATGATTAATCTATAAAACATCGATGGTGTTTGTAAAAGAGATGAAGAAGTGAAATGGACCCTAAAATTACTGTCATCGGGTAGTAGTAAGAGCATGGGTGGGTAGGCTTATAGCCAAGCAAACAGATCAGAGAGATCCAACTTAACGTGGAATCTGATCCACATGATCGGCAGATTGTACTATCCCAGTCCGCTGTTTTTCATAGCCTTGTACTTTTTACTTCCAGCCCGCCATGAACTGCGAAGAGCTACCGATTTTAATATCTGTGAACGTCTCCGTGGCATTATGGCGAAGTATGTTCGTCGACGATGATCTTCGGTCCTTCCAGTTCAATTTCAGACGTGAGTCGGATTCAGAGGCGCTATCTACTTCGTCCGCCTTTTGGTTCAAGCGATCATCCACCAACAACATGCTGTCTTCAGCTTATTGCAGGGGTAGGCGAGGCCGACTTAAGGTAGTCTTTACAGAAAGGCGGTGGCTTTATCGTCAGCCTTTCATGGCCTGAACTGTTTTTCACCAACAGTGTGCCTGGCAGTTTATCGTTGAGGTGGGCAATGTAGATAAGGTACCAATTACTTCAGGATAATTGGGTACATAAAATTTGTTTGTTAAGCTTATAAAATCTGATTTTAACATTAGTTTTATTTTGAACTTTTACCTATTAAATATTTAGGTATGGCGGGAAAAAGGAAACTTCCTTCTATCAAAGAAAAAATTGATGTAATCCACGAAAGTGAAAAAATAGTTTGAGTATCAGGAAACTGGCTAAAAAAATTTAAAGTAAGCGAGAGATAAGTGACCATATTGTTACAAAATAAAGAAGTTAGAAATTTGTATCAAGAGAGTGGCAACGCTGAACAAAAAAGAAAATTTCCTAAAACTGAAAGTCTTGCCGTGGACTAAGTCGTTTTCAATTAGTGTTGTAAGGCCCGAAACAACTACTTACTAATATCTGCGCCCATAATTCAAGCAAAACCCCTCGAAGTTGCACAAAGCATAGAACTAGGTGACTTCAAGGCATTAAATGAATGATTGGAAAGGTTTAGTCGTCGGCACGATATTACCTTCAAGATAATATGTGGTGAATCTGCCGATGTTAATATCGAAGATGTGGAAATTGCGATACGAAAGAATTGCTTTTCTAAAGGCGAATTTCTGTGTAATACAGATATGGATGACTATCAAGAAGATAATATTCCACTCGCACAATTGATTCCTACACATTTGTGAATATGAAATAATTTGCATTGATTGATAGCGATGTCGCAACAGAAAGTGCATAATTGACCATCACGACTGTATTGAAGAGATGCGAGAAATGAATAAATCTACTTCAAATTCGGAAATTGATGATAAGAAATCTGAAATTGTTCCAGTGTTGAATATATCAAGCCTATCTGAAGCCTGCGCAAGTTTGAGAGAGAACTTTTCTTTATGTGAACAATTTCGACATGGTTCCAAATATTTTTAAGAAATTATTAAAATGTAAATCTAAATTTTATAAAAATAAACTAAAAAATATGAAGCAAGCATTGATTCCCTATTATTTTAAAAAATAAGAATTTTAATATTGGTACGCATGAATGTACATAAAACATGTATATGTATATACATCTGTATTATGTCTACAATTTACATATTGTGTATGTAGTTAAATTTAGTTTAATTTTGTTTTTTTTAATTCAAACTACAATTCATCAATATAATAATGAATAAAAAACAATTAAAAATGTGCATCAGTTCTATTAAATTTAATTTAAAAAATATAGTATTTTACCTGCATGAATAATTATTACTGATTCGGATGATTACGACACTAATTTTCAAAAGAATAACCGTCGTTATATGCTTGTCAAATAGTATAATATTTTTAGAAAGTTTCAACACTAGACCTATTAGCTGAAGCTTTATTTTCTATTTATACACTAGCGATAATATAATTATTGGCCTCTCGTGCTTAGCGTATTAGCCACTAGCTAGTATATATAATCTCGCCACAACACCCATCCGCTAAAGTCGGATTCGATTCAGCGACCTTCGGGTCACTTGGCAGGCTCTCAGTCCACCGCGCTATTAAGGTTATTAAGATAAATATAACTTTTTCACTTCTGTTTTGTTTGCTGGCGCGATAACTCTCGAAACAGATAAAATATTGATTTCAAATTAGGTATACGTACATTACTTAAAGTAAAAAAATTTGTTTGTATTAGTATGAAACTTTTAATAAACTTAAGTACGATCTGTAGTACCTGCACAAAGTGTGGAGAAGGGGTGGTAGTAGTTAGGGGAGAAGTAGCACCGCACATACGATGTTATGCTATTTTCGGGGACTTTTGAGGTTTTAACTACAATAATCAGCTGTGAATGGTGTATAAATATGAGAAATCAGTTTAAAAACTTGTACTTGCGAAGAAGGTTCGAGGTCAATAACTTTAACAATCCTCTGGGGGCCTCTAGGGTTCTCTTTGGCTTCTTTGTATATTCAATTCTTGTTTGCAGCATGCTATATGTCAATAATTAACAAAATAATAATGCTTTAATGGATTAAAGAAAAAAACCAAACAATTGTTGCCGTCCAGAAACATTTTAATTTTTCTCGCATAATCGCCTATGAGTAGGTTAGGTCAAGTGTTGCGTGTTGATGTCTTTATGGTGGTGTATTATTAAATTTGGCCAATAAATTGCCTGTTTTCAGCTAAAATGTATTGCGGTCTGTAAGATTACAGTGGTAATAAAATTGTTTCGAATGAATATTAAGTAAAATGTGGTAACTAAACATGATTTAAAATTTTATGTCGCTTATTTTTTACTATAAAATTTTATATCTATAAGTAAAACTCTTGTTTATTGCATAATGAAAAGTTAAATTTAGGCAAGAAATATTTATTTACGGGATATTACATAACATAGTTTCCTTATGCTTAAAAAATATATTTATGGACTTAATATACTTCTTGTGAGGTGCTTTCACATGATTTAAATAATATAAGTTAATTAAAAAAAAACTTCTTGTTTGAATTATGAAATGAAATTTAATAGTAGTTCGTACTAATATAGATGTAATTTTTGAGGGCAAGTCATATGGTTCTGTATGGTGAAAGTAAATTATGTTCGAAATTTAGATAAATACATATGAACCAGACGTAATTCGAAGTTCTAAATATTATTAATATTTGTACTAACGAAGATAATATTTTCCTCCGCAAGTCATGAATATTTTTTCATGCCAAAAACCAATATTCTGTCAACTACTGCATAGTGAAGATCCAACGAATACTGTGCGTCTTATATATTATAATACTGGTCTGTAAATCTATTATGGTATTTCGGTTTTAACAAGATTAAAATTCAAGAGAGGAAAAACCTTCTAATATTCTTGTACAACTAATCCTTGTAGACCTAATTTTTCAAAGAACATATACACCGGTGGGCAAAAAAAATGACCTAAACAATTTTGCTTCTTTTAACATCGATCCTTGAATTTAATTTTCAAACAGTGGTATTATTTTTGGTATCATTAGAATGCTGATTTTCTACTCTTTTCAATAATAACAAAAATATTTGGATTTTGAAAAAGTTTTATTCAATAGAACCGTTTTTGTTCGTTCAGCAACGTACTCGCTGCGCGCTATACATCCCTACAAAAACACATGCAACTGCATTTTCCTATTATTACTTTATCGGAAGTTGAACCGTCAACATCTCCGCTATACCTGCTCACTAATTACGTCATCGGAAAAAGGATACCACCTCGGAAGAAACGAATATCATTCATTGCTCTATTGCAAGAAGGGCATAGCCAACGTGTAGTCGCTGCCCAATTGCATCTGAGCCAGTCAGCTGTCTCCAGAGTCTACAAACATTATCAAGAGACTTACACCTTTACACGGAGATCAGGATTAGGAAGAAGAAGATGTACTTCGGAGCGAGACGACCGCCTCATTGTCAACACAACCCTAAGAAATAGTCACTTGACCGGCGTTTCGATCCAGCAGGAGCTCCGACAAGTTCGTGGTCGGGCTGTCAGTCATTGGACAGTCAGAAGAAGGCTTAAAGAAGCTAACCTAACTCCGAAGAGGCTAGCTAACGGACCTCAATTGACACCAGCTCATCGACAAGCGCGACTCAGATTTGCCCGAGAACATGTCGACCGGATCTTAGAGCAATGGCGCTCCGTTTTATTCTTCGACGAGTCCCGAATGTACCTACATGGCAATGATGGAAGAAGACAAGTCTATAGAAGGCCTGGGGAGCGATATGCGCAGTGCTGCATTACTAAAACGGTCGCCTACGGAGGAAGTTCTGTCATGGTGTGAGTAGGTATTTTACTGGATGCGAAAATCGATTTAGTTTTCGTGACTGATGAGACTCGTAGCGATGAATCAAATGCTCACCGATACATCGAGGAGATTCTGCAGGAATACATCCTTTCTTACGCTGGGTTTGCATCGCTAAGGGATTCAAAGGTTGCGATGGCGAATGAGGAGAAGAATATCACAGTGGTAAAAAAGCTCACCCGCTCCATGAAAAACCGGCTGGAAGCAATAATAAGGGCTAGGGGGTAATACAAAGTATTGATTTTGGTTTTTATCAATAAATTAAACTTAAAATCTGTTTAATTTTTTGTTTCCCCCAATCCTCTTTTTCCTTGTTACCCCCCAATCATTTTAATTAGGTAAAAACATGAGGTATGCTGTGGAATTTGATATCACTAGAATGATAATAAAATCCGTAAAAATATATGAACACTAAAATCTAGGATTCGTGTTAAATGAAGCCAATAGTTTGAGTCGATTTTTTTGCACACCACTGTATTTACAGGTATAGTAAGAAGTCAGAAATGATTTTAAAAAGTTTTTAAAAATTTCCGTTCCGCTTTAATAAAAAATCAGCTTTGAAAGAATGAAAAAATATTATTTACTACTCGACACAAAATATATCGAAATACAAAGAAAAACTCGATAACAATACAATGTGGAAAGTTCTTTTAGAACTAGACGTATAATACGATCAAAAAACTTTGTTTGATTTTAAGGGTCAAAAATGATATACGTGAGTTCTATATAAATTGTTTTTTAACTTCCATTTTTCTTTTCATTCCAACGTTCTTTTTTTTGGGTCAGTGCTAGAGTTACTGTGGGTGAAAATTAGATTGAAAAGGATCGCAGAGAAATATTGTGAAAAATGGTCCCAATAAATTTTTTTATATGTAAATCCTGACCCTTTCAACCAAAACTCCCTTGGGTACGTCGCAATTATTCAGGTAGTTATTCAATTACAGCTAGTATTTGACCGCAGTGCTCGATGGCAGGAAAACTAGCGATAAGATAATTTGCCGAAGTGTTAATGTATCTGATTAGTTCATTATTCTTCATTAAAATTTAATACTATATAATTAAATATAAACCAAGAATTTTTCAAGCTTCACTGGTAATAAAATTTGCACAATATTCTAAAGTATCACAGTATTAAATAGCGTCTCCCTTACATTAAAAGTACGGGAGGGTAAAGATAATGAACAACTTTGGAGTGCCGGCTATCAACCATTAAACTATAGTAGTACATGGGATGTTGTTCTTTACTTAGAGCTCGTGAGTTAAGTCTAGGCGAAAATAATAATCATTGACTCTCTAAATTTAGTCAGCGGCACATATCTCAAAAAATATTAGTCGCTAACAGACCTCAGTGTTTAATGGCAGGAAAAGTAACAATTAGATAAATTGCAGAAAAGGAAGAATCTCACATTAGTTTGCAATATTTCACTAAAATTTAATATTATGTAATTAAATATAAATAAATATTTTTTCTAGCTTCGCTGGTATCATAATTCTGCCCTTATTCTAAAGTAAAGGGTTATTCAAAAAAGGTGCCTCTGTTTTTGTTTTAAATAAAATACAGAATAATTAAATTCTTTTAAAGTTTTTTTATTTGTTAGTATGATCGATGGTAATTATACATGAAATACAATATCCTTTAAATTACCACCACAAGTAGGTTTTTAAGCATCGCTTGTAGAATCGTAATTTTCAATGAAATTTTCATATATAATAGTAATATATACAGTGATTTTACTCCTCGGTGATGGTTCTACCTTTCTTCAGGTGGTCTATGTACACAGCATGAAAATCCCAAAAAACCATAGCCATGACTTTTTCTGCAGATGAAACCGTTTTTGCTTTCTTGGACGCACTTTCACCTGCTCCCATCCACTGTTTTGACTGCTCTCTCGTTTCTGGCGTGTAATAATGAATCCATGTTTTATCTACTATTATGAAACGTCAAAGGAAATTCACTGCAATTATGTTAAAACAAGTCTAATGGGAAATATTCATTCGAATGCGTTTTTGGTCGATTATTAACAAACTCGATACCCATCGAGCGGAAAGTTTTCTCATATCCAAAATATGGAGCTCTCGTACTTTCAGTCGGCGTTCTTTTAGTGGGCTATTGTCAATTTTTTTCACGATCTCGTCGGTAGTAGAGGTTTTCTGGAACCCTTGTTTCAGTAATTATGCCTCGCATGTTGTTTTATAATAGGCATGATGACTAATTTTGTAAAACTATTCCACGATGTTCTTACGGAACTACTATTTCCAAAAAATATATATTTCTGGAGAAATACCAAGTTTCCTAGCATAAAATTGGCCTTTCTTAAACTAATGTTGAATTTTATGCCAAAACGCTCGCAGGTGTCATGGCGTCTGCTCGTGACGTCACGCCTTTGTAAACTCTATGTCAACAACAGTGAAGTATACAGTGTCTGTACAATAATTTTGTTATTTTGTGTGTTTTTAAAATGAATTCTAAAGTGTATAGGTGGTATGCGGTCCCTCAGTGTAAAAACACATCGATAAACATTTTCATAATAATCATAACCTAACCTAAAACTATGACGTAGAAATAAAGGGCAGTTTTTTCTGGGTTTTTGAGTTTTAAATTGTAGTTTTAATACAGATTACTCATATACTTACATAAAAGTTTTGATATTTCTAATTTCTGCTGAGCAAAAGTCTTTGACGCAAAAAACTCTCCAAGCATCAACAAATCAATTCTAGGTAAATTAGAGCTATTTGCCTTGGTAAATCTGTCTTCCGTCGCTAATGTTTCTTGGTTCTAGCTTTTGTAACACAAAACTAGGCAACTCGATAGTTTAAAACCCCCAAATTAATTGATAAATGGTGCAGAGATTATCGTTAAAATAAGAGAAGTTCGACCGAAATAATGTTTACTTAGGCGTGACGTCATTCGCTGATTAATGTTCCAGATAATATGGCGGATTGCTGTATTTTACATTTTTATTTTAACAAAAATAATATGAATTTCACTTTTAATATAAAAATAAGAACATTTTTTAGAAACTTTTTAATCTGCTTCATTATTTAAAGTAATAATTTCGGTGATTCATTGTTACTGTCATCACACCTATTCATCACGTTGGTGTCAGTGTCAAATCACATGATCTCGGTGTCCAATTGACATCACTATTTCTCGTAATTACACGTCGTCCAAAAATAGAAAGCAATGGAGTAACGTACTTTGTGTGCTGCTGTACTCTCCTGTAAAAAGTATAGACTGAAAATATCGATTTCATCAATTTTACGAAGAAAAAACTCAATTGATATCCTTGATTAACATAGAGTATCGGTTATAACAGCATTGCCAGCGTTATCTTTGCAAAAATAATGACCAATTATTCCTCAAGATCAGGATACACAGCCAATATTTAATTTTTTGGATGTAGTGATTTTTCTTGAGTTGTTTTTGAATTTTCATCAATCCAAATTGGACATTTTAGTTTATTGATTTGTTCATTCAAAGTAAAATTTGCTTCATTTCTAAAGATAATTTTTCAAAAAAATAATGAGTCATTTGATTGTTGTTCAAGCATCCAACCAGTGAAACTTCTGCGTCTCTAATGATCTTTCTGTTTCAATCTTGATGTCCATTGAATCTTATGTGCATACAAATGCAAATATTTATTCAAAATTCTCCACATACTGCCATAAGAAATGCCTCATTGTTGGGAACGACGTGGACTAGATGTTGATGATTCATTAACAAGAATTTTACGAACAGCAGTAATGCTTGTTGTAGGTGAAGATTATCATCAGTGACTTTACAGTCAGCGGTATATGTTTAAGAACCATATCTCAAAAAGTATTAGCGACCAATGAATCACAACACCTCGAAATGTGACATTTCGAAACCTATAATCTAAAAACAAAGTTTACTGGTAGCAAAAATGTTGTTAATGCAAAAGAAAAACGTACTACGGTCTTTTTTCGTTAATCTACTATACATTTTCCTGCGTACTATTTATCTACGCTGGTGGATGGTTACTAATATCTGTTGAGATATGATTCCTATATCTTACCGTGGTAGAATTTATAATTATCATCTTCGTCTATAACTTTCAGAAAACGATTTAACTTTAAACACTCTCTATGTATGTATATATATATATATATATATATATATATATATATATATATATATATATATATATATATATATATATATATAGACATATACTTCTGTACTACTTATCTCTTGACATATTTTTTTTACCAAAAATATTTATAGATAATGAATTGAGGTTTATTAAATATTCAGGTGTCAAGAGGGGAAAGTGGTGGCAGAATCAGTTATTTGTTAGAAATACACTCGTTTGCCGACGCAATAGGATTATTATAATAAAAATAATTATTTAACCAAAATTAGTATTATAGATAAGAAATGCAGCTAAACACTTTTGTTGTTGTTTTGTTGTTGTCATGATAACACTTTGTAAGAATTACTGTCTTAATTAATTCTTTATTTATACTGCTGTGAATTTCGAAACCTGTAATCTAAAAACAAAGTTTACTGGTAGCAAAAATGTTGTTAATACAAAAGAAAAACGTACTACGGTCTTTGTTCGTTAATCTATTATACATTTTCCTGCGTACTATTTATCTACGCTAGTGGTTGGTTACTAATATCTGTTGAGATATGATTCCTATATTTTACCGTGATAGAGTTTATAATTATCATCTTCGTCTATAACTTTCAGAAAACTATTTAACTTTAAACACTCTCTGTGTATATAAACTCATGGACAAAATTAACGCAACAATCTGAAAATTAATTTATCTTTTTCTTATGTCAGTTTTAAAGTTTATCGAGTATTTGAATAGTAAGTAGGCTATGCATATTTTGTCTCGTTCTTCATGACAGAAATCAAAACAATTCTTTTAGATTTACAGTTTTAAAGAATTTTTTAGAAGATAAACAATTTTCTGTAATAATGTGATGGATTTTCTTTAAAAGTAAGCTTATAAATTGTTCCCTTTTTCAAAGTAATACGTTTTTGTGGTAGACTGTTTTATTTTTGACCCCGAAGAATTAGAAAAATGAATCGAACAAGGACTTTAACTGAACACGAGGTAGTGCGAGCCTCAGTTTTATTGGACGAGGGATATTGTCAGAGTTATGTTGCCAATTTGTTAGGCAAACATCGTTTCACAATAAGTCGTTTGGTAAGACGCTTGAATGAAGTAGGAACTTATTCTAGAAGGCTAGGGCAAGGACGAAAACGATGCACTAGCGACCTAGATGAAAGTTTTATATAAGACAATATGCTTTAAGAAACAGGACTATCACTAGGTCTATAATAAGAAATGAACTCGTAGCTGTTCGCAATGTCACAATTTCTTCTAAAAAAGTTAGAAGACGGTTAAATGAAGCTGTATTAAACAGTAGGAGACCAGCCACTGCGCCCTTGCTTACTAGAGAGAACAGAGTTGCCAGGTTACGTTTTGCTCGAAATCACGAAAACTGGTCTGTGGATGATTGGAAACAAGTTTTCTTCACAGATGAAACTAGGGTTAGTCTAAAACATCCAGATGGTCGTGAGCGAGTATGGCGAAGACCAGGAGAGAGGTTTGCTCCTTGCAATATATCTGCAAGGATTCCATTCAGCGGTGGCTCTGTTATGTTCTGGGGTGGCATCTGCTTTGATGCTCGCACAGAGTTAGTTCCTGTCCGTACGAGATCCATGAATACTGACTACTATCTTGAGAATATTGTAATAGAACATGTGATGCCTTTTGGTCATTTTGTGGGGCCCAATTTCCTGTTTATGCAAGACAACGCTCGACCTCACGTGGCTAGGGAGGTGCTCGATTATCTTAATCAAATTGATATACCGATTATGCAATAGCCACCAAAAAGCCTGGATCTGAATCCGATAGAACCTGTATGGGATCACGTTAAGAAAAATGTGAAACGTCATATACCTGCACCTAGAAATCTGAGAGAACTTGAAAATGCAGTTATCACAGAATGGGAGCAAATTCCTCAAGATTTTATCCAAAATTTAATTAGAAGCATGTCTAGGCGCATAAACGCTGTCATCCGAAGTAGAGGAGGCAACACACGCTACTAGTGTCCTAGTTACACCATTAATTTTGCTACTAGTGTCCCAGTTTATTTTTTTCATTATTACATAATTTCAACGATTTTGTTATTAGGTGTTAAGAATAATTTTAATTCGAATCTTATAGAGAAATTTGGTAGCTAATTCACTTTTAAAGTATCCGAATAAGTTTTTTCTAACTTTTAGTGTAACCAATGTTCATAAAAAATTATTAAAATTAATTAATTATAAAGATTTGTATGATTTAATATATTGTTGCGTTAATTTTGTCCAGGAGTGTATATATATATATATATATATATATATATATATATATATATATATATATATATATATATATATACATAGACATACACTTCTGTACTATTTGTCTCTTGACATATTTTTTTTACCAAAAATATTTATAGATAATGAATTGAGGTTTATTAAATATTCAGGTGTCAAGAGGGAAAAGTGGTGGCAGAACCAATTATTTGTTAGAATTACACTCGTTTGCCTACGCAAAAGGATTATTATAATAAAAATAATTATTTAACCAAAATTAGTATTATAGATAAGAAATGCAGCTAAACACTTTTGTTGTTTTGTTGTTGTCATGATAATCTAATCTCTTGACTTGCTGAAATGGCACCGAAAAATTCTTAGAATTGATAAAATTCAGGATAAATACTCAAGAAAACATTGTATATAAATGGTTATGCTTAATCTTTCATAAAATTACTTTCCTTAAACTGACTTAAGAAATGCGTATAAATTTAACCAAAGTAAAAATAACCAAAAGGTGAAAAGAAAACCCGATATAAAATTTGAATCTACCTTCTTCACCCCAGTTTTCTTTTATCTCGATTCTCAAAGTTAAACGAAGTTGTCAGAACGTGTAGTATGCATAACACCTGCAAAATTTTCTACATTTATTGTTTCTTCTTTTATGTTATTTTCGTACTTCCAGATATTTTTTGTAAGGCAATTTGTAAATAATATAATTTGCTATCTGCCGAGAAGCCTTATTTATAAAGGGAGAATCTCAGATAAAAAGAGAAAAGGAATATTAAAAAAATATATATTACCGCAATTATCATTAAATACTTTTACATATTGCAGTGTTTTTATCCGTCTGAGTACGCAAGGAGAGTATTGTTTTTCACTGCTTTATATTTATATTTCTTTATTCCTTCATAGAGCCTATGCTGCAAAATGAATTTTAATGAATAAAGGCTAAAAAAATTCATCCAAGCCTCTAGTTCTATCACGCTGGACCCCGGATTGTATAAAACTTCATTTTTTCTGGCATCTTATACTACAAACGATGCTAATTAATGTAGTGTACCCCATTTTTTTGTAGTCCTAATGTTTATTAGGAAAAAAATGATAATTAAGATTCTTGATCATGATTGATAAATCCAACGTTCACAAGGCTGTAAAAGTTGCTTAATATTGTATGTAGTTGAATGTAGTAAAAAAAAATGATGATTCAAAAATCTCGTGAAAAAAAATAGATATGAAAATTAGTTTCAGAAAAATGAGACTACAAGTTCAAAAACTATAAACGATTTACATATTTGTAGTAGAATAAAAGTGATTGTAGGATCTATAAAAAGCCGGTAGTAGATATTAGAAAAGTATAGCTCAAATAAGGAAAAAAGCAGAGGGGTCGGTTCACCAAATTTTTTCCACTGCTTGGATTGTTGTTTTGACTCTGGAGTATAGTGGTGAACCCAGGTTTTGTCCATTGTCACAAACGTGTTGAGAAAATCTTTCAGATCAGCCTCAGACATTTCCAAACAGTCGCGAGAAATCGTGAGTAGAATTCGTTTTTGTTCAACTGAAAGCAATCTGGGGACCCATCTAGCGGAAACCTTAGAAAATTCGAGTTCGTTGGCAATGATGTTTTGTGTTCATTCATACGAGATGCCTATAGTGTCTGCAATCTCCCTGATAGTTAATCTACGGTCTTTCAATATGAGATCATACACTTTGCCGATGTTTTCTTCAGTAGTAGATGTCGGGGGTCGGAGCAAGGGTTATTCGTCCACGTTTAAATTCTGCAACCCATTTTTTTACAGTGGTATATGACGGACCAGATTCCCCTAGTGTTGTTTTCATATCATCGTGGATCTCCTTTGGTGTTAATCTTTTTTTAAACAGATACTTGATGACTGCACGTTGTTTAATTTTTTCCATTTTCCCAAAAACCCCTCACTAAACTCGATCTAACCTAAAAACCACAAATTCTGCAGCAACAAAATTTTACACTGCGACAATTAAAGAAAGTATGAACTTATTGAGGGTACTATTATAAAAATATTATAATTATTTTTTGGTGAGGCCTCGAACGTCTCAATCCATCCTCGTATTGAACCGAATATTAACTTTTAAGTGTAATGATGCGGAAGGCTTTGTCTTGGACAGTCGGTAGGGTGGCTCTGTGTGTAAGTGACATCTGGCGGCATGTCGGGCTGGAGTACGTGAGGCCGGCCCTGATGATCATTTTTTACATTGCCAACTTGTTGCGTGTTGTCAATTTACTGGACTTGCTGAGGGGTGGGTAGAGCTTGGCTAGGAAGTGGTTGGCGTTTCTGGTGAATGCAGCGACCTGGTTCTTCCATACTAGCTGCTTGTCGGGGTGGAAGCCCAGGTACTTGATAGGGCTGGTCCATCGGAGTTTGGCAACATAGATGGTGAGGCGGACCGGCATGGATGAGCAATGGTGAAATTTAATGTATATATGAAAATTGTGTTTTTTAATATTTCTTGTTTACATGTATTAGTTAATTTACTCTTTTTAACAAAATATTAAGAAAATCATTGACAATCTTACGGTTAATTTATGAGTTGTTAAATTTATAGTTAAAAAATATTATTCGCTAAAATATGGCTATACAGGGCGCTTGATCAAAGACAAATTCTCATTTTTATTTCAAAATAATATAAATTAACCAATAAATATGCACATCATGATTTAACGTAATGGAATATATATTTTTGACCAGCCAGATTGCTCAAATACCCTTATATCGCGCCTACATGCGTGTCGGTCTAAACCGTTTGAATTCGCTGTCGTAGCAAAATATGACCCTTGTCCTAAAATTTACTTTCCATAGGGTTGGAAACAGCCCTTTAAATGAAGTAGAAAGGCCAGCTCGCAGTGAAATCCAGCAATCAAGACATTTTAGGCCGGGAATTGCTGCCAACTGACGCCCGTCGACCGGCCGTCGTTTGATTGGAACAAGCCGTTCCCATTGAAGAAATATTATCCTAGAATGGTAGCAGTCAATTATGAACAGGGCTGGCCTTTATGTAGCTGACCTAAATGTGACGAAAATGACGTAACATATGTTTCTTGTAACCATGAATGAAAGAAATCCTGAAAAATATACACGATGTGCGAATAAATGGTGTTGGACAACTCTGTAGTTTTGTGGTGGGGTTTATCTCTTGTTGTCCGTTAGAATTATCGATTAGGCGGGGAGAATAGATATCCTTCTGTTGTCTTCTGTACAAGCCCTCATAACTTACATTTAAACACAAAATCGACGACCAAAGGGTGAAAATTTTTCACAAAAGAGAATTTTATGTCTTAAGGAGCGTTTTTTTGCGCCTTTATATACGATGGGGGGCATATGCCATCCTTGGTTAGACCATATAATACATGATGGTAACATAATACACTACATGTGAGAATAGCACTTTTCTCACACTTTTGACACTCGCCTCTATGACTTGCCATTAAACCGTCATATCTGTGTTCAAATGATACTGTCAACAATTGTTACACAATATATGCTCCGTATTACGAATCCCTTCCTCATCTTCGACAACTGTCACTGTAGTCAGTTCTTGTCACTTATATGTTAAAAGAGTACTTCCGTTTTTTGAAATAGGATGCCATTACGTGGTGTCTAGTATTAATCGTTTTAGGATGTCATTGATTAATTGTAAAGTAGTCGATCGAGCAGATAATACAACTTGTTCGGTAACAGCTGAGCCAAAGGAACGTTAAGTGAAAAACATAAAATAATTTAAGTTTAATATTGTTTTAGAATTATTAAAATGAAAAGTGTCTTTTTGTCAAAGTTATGTGGCAAGTTTTTTGCCAATATTCTATTTTTTTTTGTTTTACTAAAAGATATTGTTCGCTTTGGAGATAATCGACTCAAGTAGGTAATTTAATGATTACCTGTTTTATTAATATGTGTCGCTTGAATACATTAACAATAAAAATAAGTTTTATGTATGCGCATGTAATCAAACATTTTTTTACTGGTATATTATATAAAACAGAACACTATAAAATTTGCCATCAAAGATTGTAATTTAACTTGGAAGTGTCTATATACTCATATATACCGAGAAAATAGCCGACTTGCGGTATATTGTGGTGTTATGTGAATGTTAGGAACATAACCTAGTTTTTTAATAGCCGACAAAATAATTAATTTTTAGCAAATACAGCTTAATCGTAGCAAACAGGTACGTAAGTTAAAATAATTACAATGGCTCAGTTTCTAATAAAATTTGATAGAGCTACTTTTACTGAATGTTTCATGGCATGAGGAGGACATTTAATTTATGTCGGGTGATCTTTTTTGATTCAGAGTTAAAAAATTATGCCTTGAATTCCACTTAGGAGTTAGGAAGCTCGGAAGCTGCCATTAAGAATCGCTTGAGAACCTGAACGCTATTTTTAAGTAAGTAATTTATTTATGTTTGAAACATTGTTTAAATTAGGCTAAATGCCTATTCCATATTTATTTCGAAGTCTTCTCTGAATACTGATGAGTAGGTAGTTTACAGCGAGATGACGTTATGGAGATATAGTTAATTATAGTGTTATTTTATAATAATATATATATATATATATATATATATATATATATATATATATATATATATATATATATATATATATATATAATATACATCAACATATGAATTCTTACCTAGGCTAAGTTAATTAGGTCCCTGATACCCTAATATACATATCTTAAGATCTAATATGTATTTCCACGTTTTTTTTAGTTAATAATATATAATAGTTATAGCATCTTAGCCACCTAATAGCCAATAAATCAGTCTAACTTAATTTAGAGTCTAGTAATAAAATTGTAAAACAAATATTTATTACTTAAATACTTGTTTAATTAGAAACAAATCAAATTATTTTGTTTCGGTACTAACTTTTTGTCAGTAGTGTGTGCATTGTGTATTAAAAAAACCTCCTCCATATTGTCAAGCCACATAGTTTTTTTTATATCAGATAAATTATCAGACGTAATGCACTGTGATAATTTTTCTACACTTTATGAAGACTATTCCAAAATTTTTTTTGTGTCAAATTTCAACTTTCTATGTCAAATAGTTTCTGAGAAAATCAGGCGTGACAGACAGACGGACACCAAAGTGAGTCCATAAGTGTTCCTTATGGAATACTAAAAAGTTTTTAAAAATACTTTAAAAACTCCCTGATTTTTTTTATTAATAATATAATAATAATAAGTATTATATTAGGAATGTTGGCTTGTTGGTTGGTCGAAAATGCAAAATTCCAGTGAATACAGCAGCTATTACTTTCCGCAGCTGGCTCGATCTCTTCCGGAAGATATGACACACTGGACTTTAATCAGTACCGTACGAATATCAAAGTCTATGGTCTATATCTGTAATATGACAGACCATGTTACAATCTGACTATAATATAATATGAATTAAGCAAGCTTTAAGCTGTATGTCCTACACTTCATGTTCAACTGGTCAGTAAATCGACTATGATATAAATATGTTGCCTACAAGAATAAGTTCTTTCGCTACACCATCCCTGAATTTTCTCTGCAACTTAGCATACCTTTTTTTTATTTGAGTACGGCATATGTGCAGCACGGTAATCCCTAAAATTCTAGAAGAGGGACTCGTTTCCGGAAAAAGCGACTAACGTTTTTTTTGGAGTGGCAAGCTGAACCTCATACGGATGTGATGTATTAGCGTGACGTATATTCCTGGTGTGAACCACTCTGGGAGGAATTAAGCATGCTACGTCTATCGAATACTTTCCATGAACAGATTCTTAGAATAGACCAAAGTCACCGACCGTTCTTCTACATTCTAAAGAATCAGAGTTGCTGGTGAGTTCTGCGTCTCAAATCAGGCGAATAGAATTTAATAAATGCGGCGTATGTTTGGGAACAGAGCCCTAAACACAGTATTCCACCGTTGGTTGAACATAAGCTTTATACAGAAATAGCAGTTGTTGTGGAGTGTAAAGTGTTCTATTACGAAAGAATATACCTACCTAAACTCTCGTTGCTATGCATGCAACATGTCAATGTCAAGATATATTTGCTACTAGGTTAACGCCCAGTAAGTTAAGGGACGGTGCTAGAGAAATAGAGTGTCGCTAGGTCGAGTTCAGCAACGTTAACTTTTTTAGAAAAACCTGTTGCCTAGATTTTTGTAGAATTAAATTCTGCTTGGTTACTGTCACCTTAAGATAGAGTTTTTTTTTTTTTTTTCCAATTTCCATGTTTGGGCCAAATGTCAACTTTCTATGTCAAATAGCTCCGGAGAAAATCTGGTGTGTCAGTCGGACACCGAAGTGATCTCATAATGTAAAAATATATTTGGCACTGAAACTGAAATTATTTTTATATAGTACCGTTTATTTTTAGTTTAAAAAGTGAGATGTATGCTAATAAGTATCTCCTGTAATATTATTGGTAATTTAATTCATTTTAGTTTAGGTTCGTTTAGGTTATTGTATAAAAAAATCTGTTTTAGAAACCTGCAGAGCGGAAGAAGTTCTCTAAATATTCTTGTATATTGTAATTTATTTATATTTAGTAACGCTAAATGGGGCTTTAGGTAAGATACAAAGACTATGAGGTCAGGTGTTAAAATTTGAAATTATTTATTTGGTAAACAGTTTTAACATTCAAAAAATACGAATAATAGCAATACATTTTAACAAAACATAGGTAACATAAGTATTGAAAATCAGTTTAAAAGTGACCAACTCAGGATGAAAATAACAAAATTTGCTGAAATTTGACAGAATCTCGTGCATAATAAATAATGCATAGAAAGAAGCATTAAAACAACTTTGGAATTAGAAGAACTAAAATTTCAGATACTTTGTAATATTAACGGTATGTTTGTAATGCGTTTCTATACCAGACTCTGTTATGGTATGTTTTCGGCCGACTGTAATTATTATTGGCAAAAAATCCGCCATTATTCATACCATAATGATAATTCCGCAGTAATTTTCATGATTTACCAGAAGCAATGTGGGTAATTTCAATTATGGTCATATAGACACAGCCTCTTATTTTTATGAAGCAATTCCTAGAGGCCGGTATCAAAATAAAATCTCTTAATCCTCTTTTGTGTAAAATAAAAATAGAATAAACACGAATAATAAGCCTTTTATGTCGTCGTTATTTCTACTTGAAAGAATCTGTAATAAAATAAAAGCTTGTTTGGTTAGGGTATTAACAATGAAACAGGCGGTTTATGGGGCAGTATGCTGCGTATTTGTGAAATTGAGTATCGATTATCTAGAAAAATTTTTAAACAAAAAGTATTTAATATACTAATTTTTTGTGGTATCTTACTTATAAATATAATTTTAAAAACAAACTGAACAAGCTGAAAACTTCAGCAACTCGTCGTATCTTTTTTCTTTTACATCTAATTGCTTGAATGTTGCTTTAATTTAAATTAATTATTGGTATGGTAATAACAAAAATTCAGAAAATATTTTTAGGTTCACTGGAAAATATATTTTTTCCATGTCTAAATTTAAATATATCTAATATATATATATATATATATATATATATATATATATATATATATATATATATATATATATATATATATATATATATATATATATATATATATATATATATATATATATATATATATATATATATATATACATCAACAGATCAATACCACGCAACAAGAACCTGAAATAATGAGGAGTGAAGTAGAAGAAGCTATTAAAAAATTGAAAAAACAATAAGGCACCTGGCTGCCGTGACATCAAAGGAGATATTCTTAAGGAACTAGAGGATGAGGCTATCAAAATAATCCATAAAATGAGGATCTGGAATATGGTCGAAGAATTGGACGACCTCTATAATAATATTTCTACATGAGAAAGGCTTCATCCGTAGTCATTTCGTACATTATCTCTGTTATCACATCGAAGTAAAGTAATGTTATACATCATGCATAATCGTTTAAGATGTTATGTTGACAAACAAATCTCTAGAGAAGAAGCGGTATTCGTTAGAGGAAGAGGCACAAGAAATCAAGTTGTTAACAATTGATAGAAAGATGTAGAGAATACAACTATGATAATGTGCTTCATAGACTGTAATAAGGTCCTTGATTTTGTCAACTGGAATAAGTTTTGGAAGATACTACAGCAACTGGATGTTCCTTATCATCTGATTAAACTGATTAAAGACCTTCACTTGGATAGCACTGCAGTGGTGAGAATGGACAATACATCATCCGATCAATTTTATCCTCGCTGAGGTGTAAGAAAAGACTTTGTTCTGTCTCCTATATCATTTAATGTTTATAATTTATAATAAAAAATGCGCTAAACGAAGAGGATGGTGAAGTCTTAATAGGAGGTGAGCAAATAAACAACTTGCGTTACGCTGATGATAATTTCATATTTACAGCACCTGAGGAAGGCACTCTTAAATCGGATGGAGCCAGAAAATGAGAAATTAGTTTTAATCATAAATAGGGACAAAACAAAGTTGATGATAGACTAACCAAATAATAAGATCTGATTTACTCAGTGATATCGAGAGAGTAATAAACTTTGTATATGTAGGATCATCCGTAAGTAGTGTGGGAGGATGCGAGGATCAAATAAAGAGAAGAATATCCCTAATAAGGAATGCTATGACGACTTTACCAAGATATGAAAAAGTCCGTATATAACTAAAAAAACAAAATTAAATTTCGTCCACACCTTATTTTATCTAATATTTTCATATAGCGTAGAATTCTGGACATTAGACACCATCTTCAGCAACCAGCGCTCTCCCCATGTCATGTCTTCGTACTTCTTCACCGATTACGTCACCTTTTCGGCACCATCGTCAACCATTTTACAACACACAAGCCGTGCTCTCACCATTTCATGTCTTCTTCAACATTCTTGACACTACGTCACTTCTTCGCCGAAGAAACAATGACCACACCATGCCTGATAAATACATGCCATCTGACGACTTTTTAAAATCTTAATAGTTACACTACTAGTATTCAAAAAAATATATTAAAAATTTTACTAAGTATAGAATATTTTGGCTAACTCGATATAAGTTAAGTCAGGATCTTGTTCGTTTTATTTTTCTAAAAACAGTTTGGCGATCAACCATCGCGACCAGCTACACATGCGTCAATTCAATAACTCCGTGGAAATAAAATATAAATAAAGTTACCCTGATTTTTCAAATCTTGACAGTAAATTTTATAGAAACGTGAAGAACGTTATGTCTTTTTATTGTATATATGGGAAATGTGGCATTAGGATTTTAACATGCATAAATACAAAGAAATATATTTAGAACTTATTAATCACGAATAGGATAGTTTCTGTGATAGTACTGTGTGTGGAAATTGCAGCTCCATAGTGTAACAAAAAACATTACCAAAATTACAAACTTTGAAATCGGCATATTAATATAGTAATATAAATATGATAGTTTTGGCTAATATTTCACAATATTTTACTGCTTTAATTAATATTTCCCTGTGCTGAAACTTTTTTTTAAGGCTAGATGTAATTTTTGCCCAATCTCACTAGCAACTGTTTTGTCCGTTGCGTCGCATCTCCTGCATCGCTCGCGGAAGGACGCTTAAGTTGGATACGATGTTACAGTCTGCTCTACCGCTGGGCAAGAGGAAAAGATTTAATAAATCTTTATATTTTTGCTTATGATACTTGTGCATTCGTTAAAACAGTTATGCACGGAAATTCTTAGGACCTCAATTTTCTGGGTTTTCCGCAAATAATAGCAGAATGAAAATAAAAGAATATTTTGTTCTAAAAATTTAGTTATAGCCTCAGAAGATCGTTTATTAGCAGCTAAAGATAGTTTTCGGGCCGCTGTGTTAGCAGAATATATTGCGAGTTTCAAGTTTTAAATGGAGTTTCTAGCGATGCCATAGATTACCATATGGTCTCGTAACAATGCCTCTTTAAAAATATTATAAAATGCCAGAAACTACCTCTTATGGACATATGAAGATTTTTATAGAAAAATAATTTGTTGTCTTCTAAATATTTCTAAGGGACCACTGAGTTTGACATATTTGTAATTATTTTCCTACCAGGAAACCGATTCTGTCCTCTTTCCGAGAAATGGACCCAAAATATAATTATGTCAGATTTGGTTCAAATTAGAAGAAATACATCTTTCAAATTTATATTTATTGCTGGAGTACAACCGATTTTTTTACTGTTAAAATTAGTGAAACTAATAAAAAATAAATTTTTAAGTTTTTATTTTAGTTACAGAAAAGTCGCAATTTTGTGCATAACAAAAACATGCACTCAATATTAAATCAATTTTTAGTTATAAAGTATTTAAACATACTGTAACTCGATGTGATTGGTAACAGAAACTTTTTTTTCCCTTTAAGCGTCTCGGAAATAATGAAAATACCTTTCTTCTGGTTTATGTTTTGTAAGTAGGACGTAGGAACAGTGGACATGGGCAAAATATTTTAAAAAACATTACCAAAATTTAAAGTTTTTGTTATTTGGTACTATTTTCATTTCAAATACCGTATTTTATTTGTAAAGTTTGTAACAAACAGAAAATTTTAATAGCATTATGTTCGTTTATAATACTAATTAAACTAAACTGTTTCTCTGTTCGACGTATTTAGACTACAGTAATTACACAATATGAATAAAATTTCTTTTATGTAAATTAACGGATTTAGGAGAGGAGTTTTTTTATTTAAAAATGAAAATGTAGTTAAATGCCATAGTTTATTGTTCTTGTGCGTTACATTGTTGAAAAGGAACTCGATTATTTAAAAGAAGGATCCTTCTTTTAAATAATCGAAAAATTTTCGTTCCGTTTCTTTTAATTAGAGAATATAAAGCTTGTGTTTTTTAACTGTTAATGTCTTTGATTATGATATTTATACTGCTTTTTTTAATAATTAATTAATTTTAACTTCTTGCTTTCTATAGAAGTTTTTAGAGTTAGATTGATTTTTTAACTTCTTTGTATTTTCTTTGCTAAAAAAAGTGTTGTGTTCGTGATTATCTTAAACTGCCAAAATATAATTTTCAATTTATATCATCTGTTTAACTATCTGTACATGTATTTGTCGATCTGCTGTTCTAATAACTTGTGAAAAATATGAGATATTGATTTCAAATATGATAAAAAAACACCTCATTAAAGAAAAAAAATAAGCAAATAAGGCCTTTTTGATCATTTTTTAACAAAAAAGAAAAAACAATAATTTTACTAAAAAACAATTCTTTACCGACTTTTCTACTTCTTTTTTTAACAAAAAAAAAAAACAATTATACACAAAAAATACCTAGAGCACTAATGACCTCTTGACACGCATCCCTCGGCATCACACCCATTTTCTAAATTCCAAGAAATCGCCAGCAACCAGCACTCTTACCATTTCATGTCTTTCTTGATACTACGTCACTTCCTCGTCGAAGAAACAACGGCCACACCCACGCCTGATGAACACATGCCATCCGACGACTTTTTTATAAAGGTCAGGGGTCAAACTATCCTAGAATCTCGGTAGTTATACTACTAGTATCAAAAAAAAAAAAATATTATATATAGTGCATTTCATTAAAACGGTTTACTAAATATAGAATATTTTGGCTAAACCCTATATAAGTTCAGGATCCTATTCATGTTAAAGGGAAGAAGGTTGATAATTGTGTGGAGACTCAATAATAAGCATTATAGGAATAAATATTTAGAGGCAAACATGTAAGAGGTAGGGAGAAGATTGAATACGGTAGCTTCAAAATTGGATACGGTAGTTACAAATTTTATTTTGTTATACGCCCTTTTCTAGAACTACTTTTTTTTACCTCTATAATTTTCATTTGCAAGGGTTGCACTGATTAAGTATAATGAAACCATTTTTTAAATATAACAATTACCAATCCTACCTTCAACCGTTTTGCGCTGTAACAGGCGTTTTAAATTTGTAAAAATATTGTTGCTAATTGTGATCATGTATGTGAATTTTACAGTGTTCTTATATTAATAAAAAAAAAACGGTTTCTTTGGGTTGAGAAAAGTGATGACGTTGTCATTGTCTAAGCATAAACTCATATGTACTGCATTAAATATCGCAGTTTAATAATAAATAACCTTTTTTTCGTAAATAATTTGAAATAATACACATGATATTTTGGATCAAGCGAAATTATTAATGTAATTCTAAATGATAACAATTTTAATAATGCATAATTTATATTTATATATTTTCAATTCGGGCATATAATAATAAAATGAATATTATTCATTTATTTCCCATTTATGCATCATTTGTAATTGTATCAGCATATTCAGAAACATGTAACTATGTTATTGAAAATAAATTTAGCTTTTAATTTCAATATTTCAACATGGTAATCAAAGACATTTCTCATAACGCAAAATATTGACTTCATTTTACACTTACAAATAATTGCTTTTTACAAAAGTGGCGTTATTTTAGAGTGTTAGATAAATCCCTAGTCTACTATAAAATTACTATCATTTGGTATTATTTGAACGTCTTATAAAATTTATCGGCAAGTCCTTCAATTTTGTATTATCTATGTTCAAATCTTTAGCCAAATTTTTCGACCGCTTTTCGCCCCCTTCTGTCCTAGAAAATGAGGTTATTGTACTCTTTTCCTAGGGAAATATTTTCTATATTTTATTTGATTTTACACTGTCGATGTCTTAAAATCTAGATAAAATATCGCAGAAACTTCAGTTCAGAGAGAATTTGCAACTACAAAAACCTGCTCCAATAATTTTATTAACCAATTGAGAGGTGCCACAGCAGACACAAAAACCGTTAATGTCCAGGACATGTGTTACTGCAGGTCATAAAGTCAAAATCTTTATGTTGCTTAATATTTTAAGATTCCTATTATTTGAAACTGATATATCTTAAAATTTAATTTTGCCAGTCCTAACAAGAAACAGTTTGAATAATTCAAATATAGAAGTTACTGCAAGACTAATCAAATACAAGAGATTATATGCTCAGTGTTATGTGAAAGAAGAAGCCAATTCAAAACCATATATTGGCCTCTAATTTAAAATATATTTTCTATAAATAAATATTTCAGGTTTTTAAGAAACTTTTCAAAATAAAAACTTAAGTAAAATATAATGTAAATAAGACATATTTAAAAATCTGCCTAATAGTTTTATTTTTTTTTTTAAATTTTTTTTTTGATAATTTCATTTAACTATACAATAATCTTTAATATTTAAATAAGAATCTAATTAGCAGTATAAAAGTTTCAATAATAAATAAACATAAAAAATATATGACCAAAGTTCATGAAAAATAGTCAGATAAATTTATCAGACGAATCATGTTAATAACGTATTGTTCACAGATGTTGAGAAAATATTTCGTTTGTAACGTTTTGTGTTTTCGTGTAATATGCTCCTTTGTGAGATCGATAGAATGATATTTTGAATGCCGCAGAATTACGGTTTAAATTGTTCATTTTTACAGTGATCGCTAAATTGGCAATTCTGGTATATATTACTATTTTATTTGCCTCTACAGGTAGTAGTACTAAATATAATTTTTCCAACTGTGGGTTTTACTAATAAAATTAAAAATTTGGTCGATTTCAGATCAGATTCCACTAAGATTTGTGGACTACTAATACCCTTTGAAAGATTATTCTTAAATCTTTGCTGTGGTCGTGATTATATTTACGAGATGCCGTACATGTCACCTTTACACAGGCTACCTAACGAACTCTGAAAGAGAGCGGAGCATGGTACGTTCTTGTCCTGATTGATAAGCATCACTTTTGGGTTTGCCTATTATTTTTAACTTTCTCTAATTTTACTGCAAGTAATTAAAATAAAGTAAAATTATTGATGGTTTCCATCGGTTCAACGTGGATACAATAAAAACATTTGACTTTATTATATGGATATCGATACAAGTCTAAAATACTATAAATATCTCGTGAATGGTTAATTTTCATATTTGTTTATATTTAGCAAACAAGCTATTTTTGATATTTAACATTCAGGAGGTTATGTTTAATCGAACTCTTTCATACAGGGTTTGATAACAGCTTTCTGGGTTTTCTGAAAACTAATCAAGAATAGTTCCTTAAAACCAGTTGTTCAGGGAAGGAGTTAATTCGTTTCGTGAATCGTCTCTCTCTGTCTCTATCTCGCTCTAATACTTATGGTACAGTTTTTATTTATCCTAAATAATATTCTCGTACAAATTGCCCCCTGTTAAAAATAACCCAAAGTAGAATTATAAATTAGACAAATAAGCAATTCGCGTTCGGCAATTTTGAACAAACGACAACGAATCTCGCGTTACTATAACGACCGCACCGGTGTTTATTCGCGATACGGTAGTTTGTTAAAGCCCACAGCTGGCGATGACAGGCTAAATTCCCGAACATAGACGCCCCATAGTGGCGGCTTGTGTTTCACTAAATCGGGACAAAAAATCTTATCTCGCATACGAGATGCATAGACACAGACAATTATTGCTTTGTCAGTGCCATTTGTTGTAATGCGTATATATGGGGGCGAGAATCAGGATTTGTAGGGACAATTTTCATGCTTTGTACGCATTAGATATAATACTGTTTACTAACTTGTTCTCATAGGGATAAAATGAATTTAGCAAAAACTGAATTTTTATTATTTAATTAAATAAAATTTTCGATAAAGTTTGTGGCTGCAAATTATAAGTTTCTTTGAAAATATTTATATACTTTAATTATGTAATGGGTAATATTTTATGATTGTTACCTAAATATGTATCTTGTTATCTAATTTAAAATGTCTAATCTCACAAACAGTTCACAGTAATAAACAAATGAGACTGAACTTCTGCCATAATAACTACCTGTATTCTATAATAAGATAATAAAAATAGAACACCTACTTTAAATAAATATGCCTTATGGTTTCTTTTCTTACCTAACTCTATTAAGAACCTAGGTTCTGACCAATCAGAACAAAGACATATAAATAGACGCTTAGACTAGCCAATTAGTAATTAAAATTACATTCGTCCTAAAACAAACTCAGATGTTTGTAATGATCTTGAAAATAGCAAGGATTATTCCGAAATTCTTTCTTAGTTTCCATATATTTGGACCGTTGCAATCGTCCTAGAATTTTCACGAAGATCCCATTTTTTTTGATTACTCTGCGATATATATATATATATATATATATATATATATATATATATATATATATATATATATATATATATATATATATGTATATATGTATATATATTGTAACATTCATTTATTAAGATCATGTTACAACACTGTTTTTCTATCAGTAATTCATGTAATACTTGCTAATTTCAGTTAAGCAGTGAGTTTAAATTTTTGAGCAGTGTAATTTGATTAAGCAGTGAGTTTAAATTTTTGAGCAGTTTAATTTAAACCGGCAGCGTGTAACGCCTGTTGCCGACTTGATTTATTTAGTTCGCATTGAATGCGTCGAAATTTGCGTGCCGGAAGTGACCCAAGGAGAAGGGACAAAGATATTTAAGCAGCAATTTCGAATTTTTAAGAGCTTTTTCCTCCGTGATGCAGTAACGGCTTTTTCAGACAGTATGCCGTAGTGGCTTTTTTCTTCCGTCATGCCGTAGTGCAGTAACTGCTTTTTTTTTATCACCAAGTGGGTGTTGTTTATAGATCTCAAGTTTGATGCCTTTTTTCAATCTTAAAATATTCTGCTCATCCTAAGACATTTCGGGTCAAAAACTGATTAGCTACCTAAATGAGATTAGGAGAGTGCCGGCTGAGACAATATTTTCGATGAGAATCTCACCAGGAGAGGCCAAGCAGCTTATGGAAAACCCACGAGGAGAAGCCAATCATAAGCACGCCAGTTTAAATATCTCACTTCCTGTCTGCAACATGTGTTTCCAACAATTATGCCACACGTGAAATCCGCGAAGTTAATTTTACAAACTTTTAGATCGTGTTTTCTAAAGCTTTTGTTTTTTTTTACACTGAATCAGTAATTCATACAACTCTAGTTTAAATGTGTACACTCTCATTTATTTAGTTAATGTAATTTTAAGAGTGTAATAACTGCAAGAATTTTTATTTTGTTAATATATATACCCTTTTTTATTTAAATATGTAGCATTTCACTAAACTCCTGCTCTTTCTTTCAGGACGTAGAGGTTATAATATACTTAATCTTATTTTAACAACTAAATAACTCTTCAGTATTTTCAAAAATTAAGATATACATAAGGGGCTAATAACGGCTTCTATTTAATAAATAAAATATTTATTGAAAATAAAGAAAGTTGGGGCTATAGAAAATAACGCCACAACGAGACGTTACAAAATAGCGCTCGAACGTGAGGCTATAAAAATGGCCCCGCTTCTGCCAGGCTAATATATATATATATATATATATATATATATATATATATATATATATATATATATATATATATATATATATATATATATATATATATATATATATATATATATATATATATATATATATATATATATATATATATATTATATATATATATATATATATATATATATATATATATATATATATATATAGATATAGTATATACTTCCGATTCTCGTATGAGTAGTCTA
Organism: Pachyrhynchus sulphureomaculatus; assembly: GCA_019049505.1. Lineage (NCBI taxonomy): Eukaryota > Metazoa > Arthropoda > Insecta > Coleoptera > Curculionidae > Pachyrhynchus > Pachyrhynchus sulphureomaculatus. Next base: position 122,447,841 of record CM032453.1, read on the forward strand.
GATACCTAGATATATTATTAGGAATTGTGAATCGAGTATTCTCTTGTAATAGGAAATAGTTAGATTATTTTGTTTCGAAAAATATAATTTTATATTACATGGTAAGATACATACATATATAAATAAACTTCTTTTCTACAAAATATTGTCCACGTATCGTCTATAATTTTATTTTCTTTAAATCGATGTACAGAATAGCGACAAAACCCTGATATAACCCGCAAAATACGTTTTACACCCCAGTGATTTCTACTTCATCTAACTTTCTGGCCTTTTATTTCGCCGATAGTCGCAAAGTTTCTCTTTCGATTGTCGCATTTATCGCGGATACACTTCGTCCTATTGCGATGCATTATTGTTAAAGTTCCGATAACCATTACAATTTTGCTCATGAGATAATATTTTAACTTGTTTACGTGGCCGCAAAGTTTTAAACTGAAATTTGATTTATCAATATTTATAGGATTTATTAAATTTTGGTTAGAGGCAATTTGAATTGGTCATTTTACCAAGGTTTTTTTTTTTAAATTGTGTAATAAATGAAGTTTATACCGTTTTACTACTATAGATAAAACCACATGACTGCAGATAAGAGGAGGTCAAATTATGTCTACGAATCATACTTCAGCAATAGCACACACAGGTGTTTACCAAAAAAATCGGACAACTCCCGAAAGTAGAATTTTTTAAAGTGAACGGTATCAAAATGTATCAATCCTTATATTACCTTACCCCAGTATTATATAAAAATATTTTTTATAATTTTGTTTATTTTTTCTTTTCTTTAAAATCTTGCTTTCTTAAAATCACTTAATATATTGGAAGTGGTATATACCTATAACAAAAGTAACTATAGAAAAATACTAATAAATATTGATGATATTAACCCGTAAAACTAACTCAGAAAAGTTTTAAACTTTTGATCTAAAATCAACTGTCGGGAAAAGTACATATAAAAATAATATATTCATTGTACCACCATACTTATTTTACCACTCTAGTTAGTTGGTTTTGCATTTTTTGTGTAGATCAATCTGGGTAACACAAGGTTTTACCCTTCAACACTCACGAATTTCCTGGCAAGAAATTCATTGAACCCATTACATCTAGGTTATGGAAACACAACATCAATAATTTAGTTTAATTAAGCAAAGGGCCATAGAACCACTGCACTTAATTTTGCCAACATCTATAAAATAGTTAAATCACTGTATTACTAATTTGCTATACCTCACAGATAAAACATTTTTCTAGAGGTCCACGACATAAACAAAATCATATTGTCGCCAAAGAGGTTTGAAGGTTAGATTGTCGCTGGCAGCGGTGTCCCATTTCCGTACAACTCGCAATGAAAATTAACGTTCACTGTCAACCATATTGTTTTTAGCTGTAACTTTGGTATCGCAATAATTTTTTAATTTACATGGTCCAGTGTTTTTGTAAATTTTTAACTATGTCCAAATTTATTAAGAATAAGTATCAGGTGTGCCTCCAGGAGTCACACTCAATATATTAAATTATTTATATATATATATATATATATATATATATATATATATATATATATATATATATATGAGTGGGTCGATTTGTTTTTTTTTTTATAAGGTAACTCCCTGAAAATTTTTTATTTTTTGTGAATAACTACTGGTCCAAATTTCACTGAATTTGAGCGACATTTATGGCTTGAACCTTAACCTCAAATAGACTTATATCGATGAAAAACTTAAGAAAATATAAAATCTTTAACATATTGTTTGTTGGTTTAACAGTATATATTACATTCCTTAGTCACAGAATCTGGCTTTTCATCATTTTTTAGGTCATATACGTCACGTTATAGACACTAAGTAATTTTTTACTCGTAAGTTCTTCATTTTCAATCTTTTTAGGTTGTTTTACGAGGTTTTAGTTTCAAGTCTAGGTCTGTAATTTTTTTTTATAATATTTAGATATTAATTAAGTAGAATGTTAGATTTTATTTTTTTTTTCTTCGATATTTAAAAAATTAATCTATATGAGGTTAGGATTTGAGCCATAGATATCGCTTAAATTCAATAAAATTTGGATTCACAAAAAATAATAAGTTTTCAGGGTGGTAACTTTTAAAAAAATTTCGATCCACTCTAATATATATATATATATATATATATATATATATATATATATATATATATATATATATATATATATACATACAGGGAAATTCCCCTTCACGGACATCCCATTTACATGAACTCCTCTCTTGAACGGACAGTTTCTCGTAGTCCCGACCGACTCTTATATAATTAGCATTGTCTTAACTCCCTCTTGGATGGACATTCTCTTAAACGGACGCGGACACAAAAAAAATGTTCTCTTAACTGGATAAAAAGCAAATAAAAAATAAACGCCTTGTCTCATTTTTCTGTAGCGAGTATCGCTGTTGCGTTTTCGAATCGCGCCGTGCGCCAACGTCAATGCCTGCCTTCACTGAAGGACTTCCCCAAGTAAACCGGGGATTTACCGATCTCAATTTTTCGGTACAAACGCGGGGCTTTAATACTAGTCTTTCGCCTATGCGAAAAATAGACCCTGTGGGCGACACATTCATTGTAGAAATGGCTCCAAATAGAAAAATTCTCACGTTTAAACAAAAAATTTAGATTGTTGAAGTTCACAATAAGGAAAAGTTAAGTGTAAGCGACTAATCCAAGCATTTTAATATCGAGAAAACACAGGCTGCTGATATAATTAAACATAAAGAAATCGTTCTAAACAAGTGGATGTCGAACAGTAATTTAAATGAAAAAAGAAGCTCTTTGACTGGTGATGGTACCAAAATTGACAAGTTGTGTTATAACTGGTTTATACCAGCTCGCCATAAGGGGATTCCTTTGGCAGGTATGCACATGAATTATTTTTTTTAGGTAAAGTTTTCTGGAATTAGTGTGTTGATTTTCTTTTCATATCAGTTCAAAGAATAGATAAGAGGTGAGAGTATCAGTAGGCTTGTCACGACAAAAAATGCAAAAAACTTATCGTTAATGTTTTTTCAGGTTCGCTAATACGATGGAAAGCAAAATAAATAGCCGAGTCTCTGGAACATTCTACATTCAATGCTTCTTCTGGTTGGCTTAATAAATTTAAAATCCTCCAAAACATAAGTTTTAAAGCGATTTCAGGAGAAGGAGCTTCGGTTATTGCTGAAGATATTTCATCATCTTGGGAAAAATGCCCTTCTTTAATTAAGGGATATTCACCCAGAGACATCTATAATGCCGATGAGACAGGCCTGTATTTTAGGGCCCTACTCAATAAAACGGTAACATTAAAAAAAGAAAAATGTGTTCATGGTAAATATCCCAAAGAAAGGTTTACAATTTTGCATTGTGTAAATATGGCGGAAGAAAAAGAAAAACTCTTAGTCATTGGTAAGGCAGCTAAACTCAGAGCTTTTTTAAATATATATTAACAAAAACAACCTACCTGTCACACACTGCTCGGATGACAGGAGAAATTATGACTGAGTGGTTGCAAGATCTTGATTGAAAAATGACAAAAGAAAAAACATTTTGTTATTTTTAGACAATGCAGGATCTCATCCAAAAGACGTCCTCTTAAAAAAACATAAAAATCTTGTTTCTGTATATTAGCTTGTCAACGACTTGGCCAGAGAATTATAAAAAATTTTAAAATTTATTACTGAACGCTAATACTAAAATACCTGATAGTAAACATTGAAACTGCTGGTACAGATTTTGAGTTAATTAAGAAAATTTCGTCACTGGAAGCAGTTTACTTTGCAAAAACCGCTTGGGAACAAGTAACCAAGGAAACAGTTAAAAATTGTTTCCGTAAAGCGGGATTTAAGCATGAAAATATGCAAAGTGAAAACCAGTTAACTGAGGCTGTTACATCTATTCCAGAAGATCACTTACTACTTAACGTACTTGCAGATATCCTCAAAAATAAGAATTTGTTGGAGTTGAGTGATAATGAAAACCATAATGATTTTTTGAACATAGATGAAAATTTGTATGTTGAAAATTCAGATTCAGAACAAGAAATTGAAAATCCAGTTCAAATACGAAGACTTTCCGATTCTGATGTCGATGAGGTTCGAGTACTATGCTATTCCAAATTATGGTGAACCCTAACCAAGCAGCTTAAAAGTTTCGCCGAAGATCACAGAGATGCAGAGTTTTAGAGCGTCTTTCCAAATTAGAAATACGATTTGTGGGCGCCGTTTTAAAGAAAAAGAGGAGACAAACAACAATATATGAATTTTTGTGTCATTAAAATGACCTTTCATTTCACATGTATAACTTTATCCTATTATATTTTATACGTATCTAAAGGGAACAAATCTTCGTTTTTTCCTTAAGTTTTAGGTTTTTTGTTTATTTTAAAAATATGTACATACATAAGTATACGTTTTAAATGTCCCAATTTTTTTAATTGGGTTTCGTTTTTTTTTATATTTCTTTTAAGCGGACATCCCTCTTGAACAGACACTTTCAATCGGTCCCGTTGGTGTCCGCCCAAGGGAGATTTCACGGTATATATATATATATATATATATATATATATATATATATATATATATATATATATATATATATATATTATTTCCATTAAATTTGAATATTGTTTAAGATTTTATCAATCACTGGCCTGCGCAATTTTAAAAAGCAAACATTATTCAAAATTTTATAAATCAATAGCATACATAATTTTACGCCGTTACTGGTACAGCTGGGATGAACATTAAAGTTCTTGAGCGAGAGGGGAAAGACATTTTAAAAGTGAATTGAGGAGAGACGGCAGACACCAGTGAAATGTCAAAGACGTCTAACATATTTACGTATGGAAATATTTTGCTGAGGAATAATAATAATCCTTTTTTGCAACAGTTTGTTTAATTAAACAAGAACAGTGAGGTGAAATTTTAGCCTAATTATGTTGACTTTTAATAAGAAATTTTCAATTGCTAAGAAAAAACAAGTTGTTTATTACCTATTTAGAAACGAATACGAACAGTTTTATAGAGTTTTTGAGAATTTTTCTTAGTTTTTGAGTCAGACAATAAACAATTTTAAGCATAATTTTTATAATCGAACACGTAAGGGTGGTGGAGGCTGTTAGAGGGGTAACCTCATATATATATATATATATATATATATATATATATATATATATATTTATATATATGTATATATATATATATATATATATATATATATATATATATATATATATTTATATATATGTATATATATGTATATATATATATATATATATATATATATATATATATATATATATATGTATATATATATATATATATATATATATATATATATATATATATATATATATATATGTATATATCTTATTTCCATTAAATTTGAATATTGTTTAAGATTTTATCAGTCACTGGCCTGCGCAATTTCAAAAAGCAAACATTATTCAATATATATATATATATATATATATATATATATATATATATATATATATACCATATATATATATATATATATATATATATATATATATATATATATATATATATATATATTGAATAATGTTTGCTTTTTGAAATTGCGCAGGCCAGTGACTGATAAAATCTTAAACAATAACAACATGTTATTTTTTCAATTTTAATAGAAGGAAATAATATGTATAATATGTAGAGGGAAATATCAAGTATCAGTTCTAAATATTTCTGAAGTTTGTCCTCTACTAGCCCTAAATATGTGTTATTAATGATTTTTTACTTTCATTGATGATATATTCGTGAAAAAACATCTCCTTTGAAACTCTCTAGATCACGAAAACAAAATTATTTTGAATTTTCTTCAGCTTCTCTGTCTCTTTTCCGGTGTTGCAATAATTACACAGGTCAACATTTTATCTAGGCTTGTACTCGGTAAACCAACTAGGTATCTTAGGGTTTTTGGGGTCGCTGATCACGATGAAGGGGTCGGTTAACCTTCATCAGATCAGGTTCAAGGTCATTTGAAGGTCAAATTAAGCCAATGTAGCCAAAAAATCTGAAAAAAATTCATACGTATGGTTTTTGGGTCTCTGAATCCGAATCCGGTGTTATTTTTTCATGTAAGGTCTCCTGAAGGTCACTAGAGGTTACTTCAAGGTCATTCTGAGGTTATTTGGAATAGAACAGTTATGAGCAGGCCAAAAAATCTGAAAAAAATGGTGTATACGTTTTTTAGGTCTCTGGTTCAGAATTAGAGGTCTGTTACCCTTCATCAGGTCGGTGCGTTGGGATTCAAATGACCTCCGAATTGATTTTCTTTTATGGTTTACATTTGTGTCTCTTTTAAGGCTCCAACAGTAGTCAGCTAACATATTCGTACCCCAAACTCCTTGATATCTTTGTTTAAATACTTTCAGATCTTGATGCATACGTTCTCCTTGCTCTTCACTGAAGTCTCCTAGGTTCTCGAGAAAGTAGTCAATGTGATAATCTAGGAAATGAACCTTGAGATTCATCAGATATCCTAGTTCCCTGAAGTTATTTACCATTTTCGCAACGATTTCTTTATAATTTGGATCTTTATTGTTTCCCATAAACTTTTTCGTCACTTCTTTGAAACTTTTCCAAGCTGCCTTTCCTTTGTCAGTCATCTTTCTTTCGAATTCTACATTTTTGAAAAGTTTCTCTTATATCAGGTCCGGTAAAGTTACCTTCCTTTATTTTCGCCTCCGAAAGTTTTGGCAATACTTCAAAGATATGCATGAAAGCATCGCTCTGGTTTCTACTCATTACTTTACCAAATTTGTTTTGCCAGACCTAACTTTATGTACAATGGTGGTAATAGAACTTTATGAGGAGGTACCAAACTTTCTGCTAAAACATTTTTCTCACCTGGGATTAGATTTTTTCTTGGTGGTCAAACTTTTACTACGTAATGTTTATCTCTAGCACGACTGTTCCATTCATAAAGGAAGCATGGATATGATACAAACCCTGATTGCAAACCGAGCATGATCGTTATGATTTTTAAATCACCGCAAAGTTCCCACTTATGAGAATCATATTTCAGTTTTTCTAGTACGAGTTCTAAATTGAAATATTCTTCTTTTAAAATGACCGAATGAGCAAGAGGCAAAGGGGCATACGTATTCCCATTGAAGAGCAAGATCGCTTTCAAACTTCTTTTCGATGAATCGATAAAAAGGCGCCAATGACTAGCTGTATATTCGATACCATATTCTTTGACTAATCCACTAATATCATTGCAATAAATTAATTACCAGATTTTGTAAAATACTTTTTGAATGGTTTTTCTCTTGAACGGTAATATGTTACTTTTGTCCCTGGTGCTAAACAATTTTTTTCCTTTTAATCTCGATGCTAAAAGTTCAGAACCTTCTTTTGAAAGTCCTAAGTCTCTACAGAGATCACTCAGGTCACCTTGGTTAAAATGTGTTTGTTCTGACATACCTTTATCTTCCGAGCCTGAAGATACATTGTAGGCTTCACTTTCACCATCTTGAGATGTATCTAATGATTCATCATGCATTTCTATATCATCAGAAACTTCAAAATGCTCTGCATTGCTATGCCTGGTGTCATCATTATCAGGTGCAGTTTCTATATATATGGGCAATGTTACAGATTCTACGCACGGATAAGTTACAGAGTTTTTTTTTATTACGATTATATCCTTTGAGATTCCTTAAACAGAAATAACAATTAGACGTATGGTCTGATGGATTTCTCCATTTCATCGGTGCAGAAAATATTTGTGCCCTTGTTCCAAACAAAATATTACGGCATTTACTACAGATGACATTCGAAGTATAAGAGTTGTTCAAGGAACTCGTGTCGATATTAAACAAACTTTTATCTTTTGTTTTCAAAGTCTCAGAAAATTTAAATTTATTTTTGGGAGTATACAGCCGACAAACGATACAAAAACAGTTCACATTATTCTTACAAAATCCTTGACTTATAGCATTAAACTTTTCAAAAGCCAAGTTTCCCACCGTTGAAGAGCTACGGACGCTGGATGACGACGGCTGCGGGCCCGCTTTCCCACCCTGACCAACCGCCGATTCTGGGGTTCCGAGCCCCTGTCTCGTAGAAGTTTTATTTGTAGTTGCCATGACGGTATGGAAGCCATAACCCAGGGACTTCGCCGGATAGTGGAACAACTCCGTTGCCCACCGTCACCCCGTGGAGGTGCCCTGGGTGCAACTACAAGTATTAGTTCATTAGCCCACATTTATTAAATATGCATATCAAATAACTTTATGGAAATGTTAGTGGAGTTTTAAGATTGAGACAAAAACTTTCTGTATAAAATAAACCGACCTCGAAGCAAGTATAATGCTGAAATATACTAGTAGCACTTGATTATAACCTTTTCCTCTATCCATGTTCTTGTATTCCTGCTTGAAACGATCTATGGAAGAAATGGTAGGGAAGAAAAGAACACAGATTAGGAATTAGTGACCCAAAAAAAGGCGGGTATCGTCTTTTTTAGATTCTTCAGCCGCTATCAATTAAATTGACCTTCAAATGACTTTGAACCAGATTTGATGGAGGTTAACCGACCTCTAATTCTGAACCAGAGACCTAAAAAACGTATACACCCATTTTTTTTCAGATTTTTTGGCCTGCTCATAACTGTTTTATTCCAAATAACTTCAGAATGACCTTGAAGTAACCTCTAGTGACCTTCAGGAGACCTTACATGAAAAAATAACACCGGATTCGGATTCAGTGACCCAAAAAACATACGTATGAATTTTTTCAGATTTTTTGGCTGCATTGGCTCAATTTGACCTTCTAATGACCTTGAACCTGAACTGTTGGAGATTAACCGACCTCTAATTCTGAACCAGAGGCTTAAAAAACGTATACACCATTTTTTTCAGATTTTTTGGCCTGCTCATAACTGTTTTATTCCAAATAACCTCAGAATGACCTTGAAGTAACCTCTAATGACCTTCAGGAGACCTTATATGAAAAAAATAACACCGGATTCGGATTCAGTGACCCAAAAAACATAAGTAGGAATTTTTTTCAGATTTTTTTAGCTGCATTGGCTCAATTTGACCTTCAAATGACCTTGAACCTGACCTGATGAAGGTTAACCGACCCCTTCATCGTGATCAGCGACCCCAAAAACCCCTAAGATACCTAGTTGGTTTACCGAGTACAAGCCTAGATAAAATGTTGACCTGTGTTATCGAACGAATTGATAAACTGATTTAGAATTTGGTACAATTATAATACTTGAAGTAGGGAAGAAACCTATAGTTTTTTGAGATATCACTGGTTCGAAAGGGGTCGCAATCGATAAATTTCGTTGATCCGGTGTTAATAGTATTATTATGTGAAGGAGACTGGAATATGATTACGAGTGACTAAAAAAAGTATGTTCTACTTTTTACTGATCTTTAGTTAAAACAATAATTAAACGTAATTATTTTTGATCTTGTCTATAAGGGTTATAATATATTAGGAACGTGGACGTACCACTGTTTTGCGATTAACCATAAGATATCATTTGCTTTTTTAAAATGTAGAAAAGTAGTACGTAGATTATTTTTTACTGTGAGAAAGTAACATTTAGTATTCATCTTAAAACGTATATTTGCATATACATATATTTTATTCGATTTTATGTAGAAATTCTCATACTTCGTTGACACCACTTTAACACTTTCCAAATTATTCTTATGCCGTCATGACAGGTGAGTAAATCCGATTTTTAGTAGCCTAGTGGTTGATTTGTTTTGGTTCACTACTTGCCTGCTTCGACTAACAAATATAAAACACTCATGAATTCGAAATTATGGAGCATTTTAAAATAACATACTATATAAATGTTGTTAGTAAGATCCAATGCTTCAATTTTTCAATAGTTCAAAAAATTTCATTAGTGTAGACATAATGATATAATAAAACTATATTCTTATAAAGTTGTACAAATTTTATTATCCGGATAATTTAAAATTACATTGTAGCTTGTTACACAAATAATTTAACGAAAAATGCTCGACTAAAACATTTTTACAAGGTTTACATTTACGTTGACGCCATGTTTAAAATTATTATCTAACTCGTAATAAAAAGTACAAAACTAAACACAAAGCGTGATTTCCATAGCGATAGCTACGAAATATAACAGAGTTATGAAAAATTCCGCGGCGTTCAGCGTGGAAAGATTACTAGATTTTCTAATAAAATAATGAAATGTTGTGGATAAAATGTGGTTGGCCATAAAATTACCCAGGTTATCGATTCTTAAATTGCATATAATTTTATTGTAACTGCACTTATATATAGATTAAGCCAGGATTAAAAAGCAGAAATAGAAATAACTTCATTTGATAACTTTAAAATAACTCACAGTTTACTCTCTACTGATTTAAATTTCATCTAACAACATCAGCTTTCAAATATAGCTAATTATGGTCCTACCGATTACTTTAGGCCGTTTCCGTGCTTGGAATACCTGACTCTGCATCGTCCAGTATTTAGATTTACTAGAACTTTCAACTAATATTGCCTGCTAGCACAAGTAGCTCATATGTCTGATGTTGGGTAAATCTGATACTCTGAGCCGTATTTGACTTTCTCTACTACTTATGCTAATATTGTGTTGACCATAAAGGTAGTTCGGTATTCTTTTTAGTCAGGAGATCTGAGCTCTTATTTCTATGGAGCCCAGTATAACTTCACACTATCCTTAAATGGTCAGGGCTCTCTGGTAGTACCTCTCTGTTCTAGTTAGTTTTAATGCAGTTAGTATATACAAGTAATTTATATACAGCTTGATCAGCTTACTAATCTGTCACCTAACTTGGACGATTCAGCATGCCAAGTGAAATCTTGGCGAAACGTCGCCAAAATTTCACCAGGAATCTGACGAACCAATGGAATTCAGAAAAATACGAAGTCTTACATCTGATTATAAAAGGAAAGATTCCAGGAAGACGTGATCCAGAAAGGAGGAGAACATCGGGGTTGAAGAATTTTAGGCATTGGTACTGGAAGTTTACGGCTGTTAATAAAACGAACATCATAAACATGGTAGCCAACATGATAACTAATCATCGTTAAACGGTTATGGTAGCTGAAGAACCTGAAGAAGAATAATCCATAGGTATACATATATCTACATGTATATATATATATATATATATATATATATATATATATATATATATATATATATATGAAAAGTCTTTTGTTTAGGCTGTAAGCGTCTGGCTTGTTCAAAGTTCTAAATTAAAATGCTTTAAGAGAGGAATAGTTATATTTAATTTTAGATATTTCTTAGATAGGCTATTGGAAAATACATTTTCTTTTTATTTAGGAAAATATATTCATGTTAATATGAATAATTAATTTGTACGTAACTGCTACGCATTTCTTTGTTCTTTACTTATTTATTTTTAGCTTTAAGCTTTTAATAATACTACTTACATACCGGAACTAGAAATAGTGACAAATGAATATATTTATCAAATGTTTACATATTACATATTTAAAACCTTCGTAAAAGCCGTATTCATTTGAAAACGGACTTAATAGTTCTTAGAGTTTTTTATATTTTTCGATAACCTTTTTTTCGTAAATTTGTAGAAACATAGATTCACCTTTTTTTTGACACTGTATATTTTTTCTTGATGAAATTACATATATTTAAGATAATAATATAAACAGAATTTTAATTTATTTTTTTATGTTGGGTAAGATGATCTCGTTGGGAATATTAAATTTTTTAAGCAGTTCTATAGCGTACTTAACTCGTGATGTTATACTTAATCAGCAGCAATTATAACAAAATGTATCAATAGTTTAGTTTCCTCAACAGATGAACAATGCATTTTAAAGTCATTAAATTTAATATTAGTTAACATTGATTTGAAATCGCCAAGTTACACTGAGATGAACTGTAAGATGATCAAGCTTTAGATTTATTTAGAAATAAGGAAAAATAAGTATTTTATATCAAAGTACTTTCCACTATAATAATATAAAATTACGCTGAACCTGGCCCCGTTCTCACTGAACATAGTAAATTTTTTAGAGAATTATTTTTGTTTTGATTTCGGTTTATGATAATTTTTAGAAATACAAAACTGGTCACTCGCTAAATCATGAATTACGAATAAAAATTCAATGTTGAGAGAACGATGGCAGGAAAGACATAGAACCGTAAAGTGGTGGTCGGCAGTATGCATGGAGATGATTGCGAGATAGGGGTTCTGATATTGTTACAATCGAGACACCAAAACAGACGTATTATTTGAACAGAGTAAGACAGTAATAATTCTACTCTTTTTCATCAAATACAAAGCGTAAGGAAAAACACTTTTTTCTTTAACTGAACATTTTCGAAGCATTATAAAAAGGGGCAAAGATTTTCGACTATAAGAAGTGCACCTGATTTCTACTGACGTCATATTAATTACCGCCATTGTACGAAAATAGATTAACTTGCTTGAAAATTGACTAAATTTTCGCATTGTTGTTGTTAGTACTCAGACCTGTTAAAAAAAAAATATTTGACAATAATAAAAAAGTTTTCCTATCCATTATTTCGAAAAACATCCCTTATTAACGCACGACAGCATGTGCGTTTTTAGCGCTTTCTAGCCTTGTGGGGCATGGCCACTTTTCAGCAGACGTTGACGTTTCAGATGACCTGTCTGTATTTTATAATATTTTTAACAAAATGCAATCACAATTTGAGAAAGTTTCTTCTAATAGGCTTTTTAAAATTAATACCGAAATGGTAAACGATTTTGTTGTGACAAATCCAAGGTTTCCTCGTGCTAAAGTATTTGTATATTGTTTTGATTTCTTATTTACCATCAATCTGAGATTTATCAGTATATATATACAGTTGTTTTTAATTTTAATCCTAAAAAAAAATTATAAAACGTATAGATATGTTGTTTCTTTTTTAATATTTTCGTTAATGTGAAATAATTTAAGTCTTAGTTAAATTGCCAAACATTGCTTCAAATTTCATTTATTTGTCAAAAATTCCGGGATATGTTCATTTGTTTTGTATATTTTGTTTACTTAACCAGCAGCAAGGATACTGGAGGCTTAAAAAAACAAATTTTTTATGGACCAATTTTTCAATGATGAAACAGAACCATACTTATCATTATTTTTCTGCATTATATTTTTGTATAAGGATTTACCAGTTTTAATATATTAAGCGATTTTCATAACACACCATATATCTTGCAGTTGGCAGTCTGACTTCACGGAATAGGGAATAACGCTACAAAACAATGATGGCAGCTACACTATAGCCGAAGAATAAGATTCGTGGAAATGCTGAAACCGTTAAAAGAGAATGCTGAACAGACAGAAGGATTTGGTTAAAAGTGAATGCGCATTGCTATGGCTTAAATACAAATATTTATTTTTAGAGACAAAGCTCGTTAATGAAATTACACACATTAATGTGAAAAACAATGCCTTTGGCGTAAGGAGCAGAACAAAAGTAAGCGATGTTTTTTGTGTGTTTAAAAAAAAGTTGTGTGTTTAAAAATAATTTTTAAGAATTATTTCATGAAAACATTTTCTTTTTATCTATGTTTATCTATAACGTCTCTTTTCGGGGCCATTTTTATAGCCTCACGTTGGAGCGCTATTTTGTATAGCCCCAACTTTCTTTATTTTTAATAAATATTTTATATATTAAATAGAAGCCGTTATTTGCCCCTTATGAATATCTTAATTTTTGAGAATGGATTGAGTAGATATTAATACTGATAGAGCAAAAACTAGATATAAAACTGGCTCGTTTTTTACTGGTAGAGTACATGGAGATCGAGGTAATTTTTGTACGCCTTTTGAAAATAGTTTCTATAGTTGTTTATTATTTGGTTGTACTGTTTTTGGGTCCCATTCATTTTATAATAAAATAAAAGAATCTAACTTCAGCTCAAAAAATGAAAAATATTGAAGAGTTATTTAGTTGTTGAAATAAAATTATTTCAAGTACAACCGGTGTGTCCTAAATTTAAATACAGAAGGATATATATATATATATATATATATATATATATATATATATATATATATATATTATATATATATATATTTATATATATATATATATATATATATATATATATATATATAATATATATATATATATATATATATATATATATATATATATATATATATATATATATATTTATATATATATATTTATTTATATATATATAAATATATATATATATATATATATATATATATATATATATATATATATATATATATATATATATATGTATATATATTAACAAAATAAAAATTCCTACCTTTATTATACTTTTACAATTACATCTACTAAATAAAAACCCCTTAGGCTATGAGAGTGTAACACTATCGCATAGAGTCTTTAAATTAGGATTATTAAGTTAATAAAAGGCTTTATAAAATATGATATTAAAAGTTTGTGAATTTGCGGATTACACGTGTGGAGTAATCGTTGGAAACCCACTTGTAGACAGGAAGTGAGATATTTAAACTGGTGTACTACTGACTTACTGGTTGGTTTCTTCTCGGGGGCTTTCCATAAGCTACTTGGCCTGTCCTGGTGAGGTTCTCATAAAAATATTGTCTCAGCCACTACCATCCTAGTCTCATTTGGGTAGCTAAACACTTTTTGACCCGAAATGCCTGAGGATGTGCTGGATATTTAAAGAACGGAAAAAGGCTTTAAACTTGAGAGCTAGAAACGACACCCACTTGGTGATAAAAAAAACGTTACTGTACTACTGCATCATTGAGGAAAAACCACTCTGGAGTGCTCGAGAAAAAAGCCACCACAGCCTACTGGCGGAAAAAACCCCTACGGCATTCTGGCGGAAAAAGCCCTAACAATTCCATCTGGCCGTTTATATATCCTTTCCCTTTCTTCAAAGTGAAATCTTTAAAAATGGCTTACTTCCGGGATGCAAAATCAACGCAAACCAAACAAGTCAGGTCAGCAACACGTTATACACGGCCGAGCCACACTGTTCAAAAATTTAAATCACTGTTTTAAGCTACACTGCTCAAAAATTAAAATCATTGCAATAAATATAAACATGTAATAAAACATAAATTACAGAAACAAAAACAGTGTTGTAAATGATCTTAAAATCTAAGAAAAAATGAATGTTACAATATGTTATACCTACAATGTAAAGTTATATACTATAGGTAATTTTTTTTTCTTCTAAGATAAAAGAAAAAACTTTCTCTATTCTAGTATAGGTCTGATATATATGTACCATAAGGTCTTACGATGGAAAGATTGCGACAGCTTTGGAAAAATTTAAAAAAAAAAACAAAAATATAGTTACTGTCAAAAGAAAAACTCGTACAAGTGTTTCTGGTTTACAGATAGATTTTATAGTATTTTATACCATGATATCCTGAACGAGAGAGTTCTTGCCAGCTTAATTTGTTTAAATTTGGTTTTTGTTAGCATAAACTAAAATCAAAATATCATGAAGTGACAGTTCTTAATAGAAAATTTAAATGTATACTTCTCTATATTTGAGCATAAAACTGAAAAACTTCATTTTTTAATAGAGTTATTAAAAAACTATGCCTTCTTTTGAAAAATATTTTTTTTTTGCATTCTTGTGGTTTTAATTTCGCTTGAAAATGCCAATTCTAAATGTTATTGATTTTTCTGAATCATTATTTTTTTACACGTGCTGTACATTTAAATAAAAACTATGCTCTCTAAAATTTGTAGATAAGAAAAATTCCCACTGCAGAATATATGTAGAAGTAGTTGGGGAAACTCTGCGTGTACCTCTGTTTGTATTGGTATACATTTACATACATAAAAGTAAAATAATTAGGAGAGACAAGACGTTATCCTATCATATTATTTGATTTACAAGATCAGAAGATTAGTTAACTGTAATGTCGTTTTGTAGATAATAACAAAAATATCTTTATATTATTTTTCAGTTAGTTAAATAGGTAGAAATTATTGTTAGGTTTACATAGAACCAATCAATAAGGACATCTGTATCCAAGTAAATGAAAATTCACGAAACTAAAAGTTTTTTATGTACATTCGGTAAAATGTCACATCAATTTTTTGGTAATTTTATAACAAGGCAGAACGTGACTGTGATTATTTTCACTGCTTAGTTACTCAATAACGTTGGCTTTATTAATTGTCTGTTAAAACTAACAGTAAAAATATTTTTTTTTATACGTATTAATAATTAAGTGCCGAAGATAAATATTATACTTACTATATGTATACTTAGTAAAACCAAAATACTTGTTATAAGTAAGATAAAATATGTTAAAAATATTAGCAATGAACATTTATTAATTTGCTAATTTATGCAGGGCAAAACGGACAGGCAAAACAGTCCCTTTAAATATCATAATATCATAGAACTTTGACAGTGGCTCTTGGTAATAAGTTTATTCTAAGTACAGTGAGCTAAGATGATCCGTTCTTTTGAATTTACTCTAATTAGTGTCGTAACCGAGTTCTAGTGACAGTAGTAGGAAGGGAATATAGATATATTCTAAAGACATTTTTATCAACAAAAAGAAAATCATTGACTATTACCTTATTTACTCTAGCTCTTCGTCAATTTATGTCGGTCACGATACACGAGATTTACAGGCATCGAACTAGATGTTTTTAGTGTTCTGTACGGAACATTTATAAGATCACTTCGGTGTCTGTCTGTCCGTCTGCCGGTTTGTCCGTCTGTCACACCCGAGTTCAGAAATATAGATAATGTAATACTCGCGCACACTTTTCTTTGTGTTATTTTTAAAAAATTGCGAAAAATCGCTTATCTCGAAAAATATTGATCAAAAAATTTTGAAAAAATTCTGGAATATTCTCCACAGAGTGTACATTGAACGAACATTATAACGAGTGCATTACTTTTAATAATTTATCTGGCATATAAAAAAAAAAATATTCAAGGTCATCAGTTTTCAATAAAGATCGGAAAAAAAAATTGTTGAGAACTCATTTGGGGTGTGTTTTGTAAAATCATTATTCTATACTCCGTAACAAAATTTTTTATTTTAAAAACAATCAACGTACAGAACACTTGGCTGGTTGCTGTTATCATAAAATAGTGGCGGGAGGAACATAAGCATCGTTTACCCTCCGTTAACTACGCCACTGGTTTTAATATAAAATTTAAATTTGTTACTCAAGCAGAGTTTATTTCTGTATATTGATATATTTTAGTTGCTAAAATATATTGACAAAAACTGGCAATATATATATATATATATATATATATATATATATATATATATATATATATATATATATATATATATATATATATATATATATATATATATATATATATATATATATATATATATATATATGTATATATATAATATAATATAATATATATATATGTATATAATATATATATATATATATATATATATATATATATATAATATATATATATATATATATATATATATATATATATATATATATATATATATATATATATATATATATATATAAATATATAAATAATATTTAAAAATTGCTATTGCTAATAACATTTGACAAAATTTTTATAACATTTACTTTATAGACACCATTTTCAATCTATAGAAGCTACAAAATAGAATTCGCTGGCAGCCTTGAACATAATACCGGAAATCGAGTATAACAAATGATTTGAAAGAAGGTTGGCAGAAGTGAGTTGCAGTCCTCTTAGTTTTTTAGGGATATATCCAAAATTTTAGATTTTAGTGTTAGTATGTTCTGAAATCTCTTAAATCGGACAAAAGAAACCAAAATCAGTTTAACGACTTCTTTGCTTTTCGGTCACAATTTCATTACAATTACAATTCTTTTAGCACAAGCCTACCATACGATTTAAAACTGTTGTGAATGGCTACTTTCATGCAGCTATTTAGAGATTTTCTTGCAGCGTATGTGCTGGGTTTATAGTAAATGAGACCTAACATATATATTTTTTTTTGGGTTGGTTCCCTATATATCAAAGTCTAAATTTCAGAAATAAGAAAAAAATACAGTGCATGTTACCGACCACTTAGTCTTTATTTCTACTTTTATAAAATCCATTTAAATGTAAAAGAGCAAGGAACAAAAACCCCGTAGTCCTAACATAATATTTGATTTGTAGGATCAGCCAGACCCATAACTTGGGGCAATTTATATTTAAGTTGTAAAGACTCTGTTTACTTTGTGTGACATTGTGATGGATATCAAAAGCCTTGTCGCATTACACCAGAACTTTGTTTTAATTTTACCCTTTTTTAGTCTGTCCTAGATTTACAAATCCATACATACGAGGTATTTTTTAGGTTTGGAGTTTTTTAACTCGTTATAGCATTTCGTTGAGTAGGTAACTGAGGTAACAGGTTTCAAAATAACTAAGCTAGTCATCAAAATATTCGTACTATAAAAACCTGAACACTAGGTTTATTTATATACTTATAGGGAATGAAATTGAATGTCTAAAAAGCAGCTGTGAACAAAGTATTAAGGAAAGTTTTAATACCATATGCATGGTGCTTTTAGCTACTACTCGTACCTTGAAATATTTTAAAAAAACTGACTGTTTCCAATATTTGTAATAGCAATATTATTCTGTTGTTATAATGTTGCAATGTTGATCTTCAGACACTTATCTCGGACATGTTCAGAATTTTCGGCTTTTCATTTCTTTTTTTCTTAAGAAATGACATGTTCCGTAAGTACCTGGATAAGGACTAGTAAATTCTGTTGTTTCGTTTGTTGATCCTAGCCTGACTGATGAGTTGTGATACGGTGAAACGCGTCTCACGATGGATTGACAAATAAGAGAACCGTGGGTAGACTTCTGAACTATGGACTTTGTTTTCAGTAGTTTTACATTAAACCAAAAAGTGACAGGCATGGAGATTCGATCATTTCAGTTTCTCATCCTTGAATTGAAACTTCTCAGTATCTCTTTTTATATATGCAAGAAAAAACTTTCTATTTGAGATTGTCATTGCATTTTTTTGTATAAGAAGACATACAAATTACTAATTCAAGGAAATACGAAAAAATATGAGGTGTTGGGATGTTCTTATTCGTTTTTTGTTAGTTACTAGTACTACATCAAAATTTTAAAAAAATCTTTTTAGCTTTTTCAGTTCAAATATAATCGTATATATGTAATACCTTATATGTTTATTAGTTTTCCATTTCTTTCTGGAATATACACAAAAATGTTTCGAAGTTTAATATCTTTTCATTTCTAATCTTTAATTGAACACTAGTTCATACTACATAATTTGTATCTTTCATTTTCTTGTTTTACCTTGTATGGTAACATTCTTTAATTTTTTTAAAGTTTTGTTTTGTCTTCAGCATTTAAGCATATCTACTTTATATAATCTTTTTGTGTTGTAATTACAACCTTTCCGCTACTTGGAAAACTTTCAATTCTATTTTAATTAAAATTATTTAAAGTTTAGAAACAACTTTTTTCGAAAACGACCCATGTTGTGACGGCTAGTTAAAACTAAAAGCTGCAAACAACTAAAATTAATTCTAAATAAGTTTTATGATAATATCAGCACTTTGTAGTATAACTACAGATCATATAAGTTGATTCGTAGTTTCTAGTCGACTTCGTTAAATTTTTCAGGTGACAAATTCCTGGGCTAATATATTTAGAAATATGATATTGGATTACATGTAAATTTGATTTTATCAATAATTGGCATTTCGTCAGAATTGTTATCATATCAAAAAATAGCTGTAAAACTGCGAAAATTCAAGAGGATATTGCAAAAAAAAATCCAAAAACATAACATTGAAAATATTTTGTGAAGTAAAACATCGAAGAATTCGATGACTGTCATTCCCTAATCCCCTTATTCACCTGATTTGCTATCCTGTAACTTCAGACTGCTTTCCCATAGGAAGATGAAGTTAAAATGAGATTTTATAGCGTTAGTCCAGGACTTCTTGGATCGCACCACGTACTTCTTTATTTAACTTCAAAAAATTTATACTCTATAAGTAGAGGTATTACCTCTTATTTAGGTTAAAAAATTTTAGGAAAATACTATGGAATCAAATACAATTTTTTTAAATTTAAAAGTATATCATTAAAACGGATGGTATACTAAATTATCTTATATAGTAAACAAGCAATTGAAGAACTTGAGACAAAAGATGGTAACTTTAAAGTAAATAAAGCAAACTTATTTTACACAGCTGTTATATTTATAATTATATGTTATATCTTTGATTCCATTTTCAACCTCGTTATTTTTATTTTTTTTTATGGTCTTGCACACGTGCTGCAGGGAAGTCCCTAAAGCGCTCCAGGAGCGGCATGTGTGCGGAAAAAGCGATTCACGTTGTTCTTGAACCGCTGTCAATTGTACTCGGTGGGAAACACAGCGCTCGGCATGAATGTAAAATATAATAAACCCACTATTTTTCCAGTTAACGAGAATAGCTTTTGGTCATTTCTTTTACTTGTCATTTTTCTAGATTTATTTTAATGTTTATATGGTTACTTGAGAAACTTATCCTATTTCATCGACAGCCTACAGATCTTAACTTTCCTTTTGCCAATAAAGTGTATGTAGGACAATAATTAAATTAAAAATAACTTTAGAAAAGTTAAAAATGCTTTATGAGAAACGTTTAAACGGCGAACAGATTTTCTCAGAAAGGAAGCTTAGTTACATCAGCCCCAAAACCAACATAAATGCACAAATTTCTGATGTCCTTCAGTTAACGGATCCTTGTTCAGACTCTATGGACGGAGTTTAACCAGATTAATTACTGCTGACTATGGTATACATTAGATAGAAGAGTAGTCTGGTTTTTAGATCTGGAAGATCAACAGTTGTTAATATCCTCTGTTTAAAGTTATCGAGCAGAAGCTTGCGGTATTAAAAGAAGTCCATCTTCTTTTTGTTGACTTGACTAAATCTTATGATAGCCTGCCTACCTTTCATAAAGTTGTGACATTAATATAAGGAATTAAAAAAGTTGTATAATCTTTAAAAGTAAGAGTGAAAAATAATTTCACCGGCCAATTCAGTCCAACTAAGGAACTGCTGTTTCACATTACCTAGCTTCGGCATTGAATTTATGGAGAAGAAAATGCGAAGGAATCGGCTTACCCATCAGAGATATTAGCCTGTTCACCTATATGCAAGTTGTATTCACGCAAAGTTATGATGATGTCGACTACATGATGAGAGCTGCAAGAGAAGTATGGAAAATGGAGTCTAAATAAACTGGGAGCAGAGAGAAAATATAGAAATAAATATTTTTTTCAAAACCATGTAGATAATTTACTTACCTGGGGCAAAAATAAGCAGAAATGAAACATACGACCTTATGATAAATAAAAGGGTTAACCACGCAAGAAAAATAACGGGTTCTATTAGTTGACTACTGTGGGACAAAAATATAAGAACAAGGATAACATTAATATATATGAGTCAATATCAATCAACTCTGACTTATGTTCGTGAGGTGTGGCAAGTTAGTAAAATAATAGAAAATAGATTACTTTGTACTGAAATAGGTTTCCTGAGATAGTCTGCTCGAACATCAAAACTAGAGAGAGTGAAAAACGGCGTTATCAGACAACTGCGTGCGTAAAGGAATTACAGTGATGGAGGAAAGATGGCGTAAACAGTAAATATGGTACATTCACTTGAACAGGATGAGCGGCTAATAATAAAAATTATGAAATGAATTCCCCCAGAGAAAGGATGCAGAGAAAGATCAGTAAATACCTGATTAAACTTTCAATATTTGAAAGGAATCTTTAGTAAGGACACTGGGAAAATGACATTGGAGATTAGAAAGGGGTTGACGATCGGAGTCACTATAGACCCTGCCTTATATGAATAATAAAACAACTTTCTAGGCCTGTGCTCTATTAACTCTTATTAGTTTAATTTGTCAGGCGGTAACATCTTTTTTCAATTTTTATGTTACTCTGTATGTACCCGCCTACAATTTTTACTAATTAGGAAATGGTTGTTAATGGGTTAGAAAAAGAACTTTATGAATCTTTTTTTCTACTCAGGATACTTGAACTAAATTATTCATATGTTTCCTTCTTTTCCCTTCTAATATTCGCAATCGGCTTTTAGTTGGCAATAATTGTAAACCGGTACATACTAACATATAACTTAAAAAAAGTATCATCATCTAGTTGACCATCCTCAGTTTGCCGAGAAAGAATCAGACTTGTTGAAGGTTCCCAGTTCAAAGCCCGATTGAGGTTAGAACTTTTTCAGTGTTGAAAAGATTCGTTTTATTACCCTTTATATGAAGGGTCTAACTGCAAAAGTCACATTTTCCATTTTTAATCAAAACAGAGTTTTTTTCATGGCCGCCATGTTGAAATACACGTGATTTTATGAGAAAATTATTTCAAAAGTCACATTATCCCTAATTTATTGTGCGTTGAAAAACTGGTTCTATTGCAGAGGTTACATTTTTCATCTTTCAATCGTTTACAAATCTCACATTCTCCATCCAGCCATTAGGAACCTTTCATTTTGCTGCTCACGCATTCTAAAGATTGGAACCAGGAAGGTTATTTTAGACTAACACTTGTCTTCGTATTATTTTTAAAAAATCTCCTCTTCTTTATCTGATCAAAAAATTTTAAAAAAAAATCTGAAATATTTTCGACGGGATGTAAGTTGAACGAAAATTATCACGAGTGCATTATCTCTCATAATTTAATTGGTATATAAAAAAACAAAAAATTCAAGGTCATCAGTTTTTAGTAAAGATCGGAAACAAACTTTGTTGAAAACTCATTTGGGGTGTGTTTTGTGAAGTAACTGATCATTTTATACCTCCGTAACAAAAATTTTTATTTTAAAAGCAATCAACGTATAGAACACTAATTCCGCAAGTTCAACTTGCAGTTGGTCGGTTATTTTTTTTACTCAGAACGCTCTATCGTAGCCATCGCAAACAATGAAAAAAGAAAAATTAAAAAAATGTATGTTTTTTTGACTTCATTGAGTTTTTTTGCAATTTAGCAAAAAGTGGAGATTGTGAGTTTTGCAGTTTGACCCTTCATATGTATTCTTCAGTGTTTTAATTTGTGTTTTTTTACTGTACTTGTACTATGTTGTTGTATTACATATTCGTCTTAAACTGACTTTTACAAGCGATTTTTATCATATTGTTGGGTAAATAAAGTAGTCCTGAAGATAGGTATTATTCTTCTTTATTTAACTGTATCTACTTTATATAATCTGGTTTTGTAACAATTACGACGTTTTCAGCTAAAGGCAAAAATTTTTATTCCTCTTTAATTAAACTGAATGTATGTTGGAGGTTTTTTTTTAACTGAGCAGTGCAATGACTAGTCAAAATTAAAATCTGCAAAAAATTGTAGCTACAGAAAAACTTTTGAGTTCATATTATCACTTAAATTTTTTTTTAACTTCAATTATTTTACTATTGTAGTGGTGTATCATAAATAATTTATTTTTCACTTTACTTTTAAAAATCTTTCAGCTATTACTGCTTAAAAAGGCTTTGTTTTACTTGTTGCTATAATACTATTACAAATCACGGCCTGAAATAAAGCGAAAATCTTTTTTGCTATAAGAAAAAACGATTTGACATCAATTTTGATAATATGAAGATAAAATAACTCACAATTTCAGCCATATTTAACTTTTAATCTTATATATTCTAATTTACTATTGTAATTAGCAGTGTTTGAATTGAATTGTTTAGGTTGTCATTCGATATAATTCTCCCCTAGGCTTCATGGGAGATTAAGAATGTCTTTTATCTCCGATTAACCTTTTTGACACCCTCTATAATTCTTCATTATAAAATTGCTGTTATTGAAACTCTCGTAAAAAATCCTTTTCTACATACTTAATAAGTATAATTTTTGTTTTTCATATCAGACAAAACGGCACATTATAATCAAACGTGATCAAAACTAGTTCTGCCTTTTTTGTCGAAATTGGTTCAAAAAGGTTCTAAATGGTAACGAACAAAGTCCGTTACTTTCTTTTCATGAACAATATTTATTTTGTGCATAAAGAAAATTTGTGTATAATTAGTGTTCCGCACTGATCACTTCGGGGTCTGTCTGTCCATTTGTCTGTGTCCGTCTGTCCGTTTGTCACACACGATTTTCTCCCAAAGTATTTGACATAGAAGTTGAAATTTGGCACTAATATAGGAATTGATGGCCTCATCGGAGTCGTGTAGTTTTGAAAGTTAAATTTACCTTAAGGAGTTCGTTTTGGGGGGTGAACTCGAAAGTGAAACAAAAATTTTTTTACCAGGTCATTAAGTGGGGTGTCGAACGAGTTCCGAGTAATAAATAATTGTGATATTATTATTTAAATGTATGCCTATCAGATGACACTGTGTTTTTAAGTTTTTCGTTTTCAAATGAAATGAAATGGAAACCTTGTAAACAAAACTTCGTTCACAAAAATGTGAGATATTTATTTGAAGTAGTTTTAACTTACTCAACTAAAAATGGAATATTGCCAATGTAGAGTGCATGCATGACAAAGCCACACAGTCTATTCTTCACACGTGCGCCGACATTTTTAACTTGAATAAATGACACAGTTATATAATCGAGCATGTCGAATTTTTCAATTGTCAGAAAATTGCTAAATCTTTGAGTTTAATTTTTCAACTTTTATAACCAAAAAGTTTCTCTGGCTTAGTTAGCTTAAGTCCAACTTTTTTATTGAAAAAATATGTATAATTCAGTAATTTGGACTCTTGCATATTTTCTCCTTATAAAACTATATATTTGAAATCCTTACAAAAAGTTTCATCATTGATATTCAATTTGAAGGATTTTAAAAATGTTTGTGTTGTGTTGGAGAAAATGGCGTCCGTCGCTGTCAGTATTGAATTTTTAGTAGAATGCTGTAGTGTTCATTAAAACCCATTCTATAGTTTTTGTAGAGTCTCTACGAGCTGTTAAAGAAGTATTCATACATAGTGGTGAAATGATTCGCTGAGACTGACATACATATATCCGTTGAGTGCTTAAAATGTTTTTTTAAATGTAATTTATTTATTTAAAAATAATCGGTTTTACAGCATTTTAAAAATTTTTAGGGATTTCAGACAATACTTTTTTCCTTGCTTTTTCCTAAAGAACAGGTTTTTAGGTTAATAAAAATCTCTTTTCTCCATTAATTATACTTAATTTAAGTTCGTTAAAACTTTTAGAAAGAATGGCTGTTTAAGCTTAAATCTCTGAACTTGTACTATAAATTTTTAAATAATTCTACTGAATCGAAAAATTAAGTAATTTTTTAAGTCTTATTTTAAATCGCCTTGAAGGTAGTAGTTTTTTTTATTATAAAAAATATATTTGAATCCAGGAAGTATAGCAAAAGAATAAAAATAAACTCTTAAAAATAAGCTATTGAATGTAATTTTAATCTAGCCGGTTTTCTATTTTTATTAAGTTTTTACGTTTTTTTCGTATCTTGAATACTTTTTCTGATACTTGAAAAATATTAAGTCCATCAATGTAAATATCCTACCCTCTATTTCTTAGAAACTAAGAATTTATGTCTATATAAACTTATGTTTATTGAAACTTTTTTCTTTTTTTATGGGCCTAACACATGTGCTCCGGGGAAATCCCTAAAACGCTATAGGAGCAACACGTGTGCGGAAAAAGCGATTCACGTTGGTCTTGAATCACTGTAAATTGTATTCTCTAGGAAAACACAGTCCTGGGCAAATTATCCCAAGAAGATGAGGTTCTCCATATAAAAGATTTCTTGAAATGGGTTGTACGAGTAGTAACAAGCTGAACCTCACACGGATGTGAAATGTTAGCGCGACCTGTAGTTCTAGCATGCACCACTCTGAGAGGAATTGAGCGGGCTACATACATCGGATATTTTCTATAAAAAAACTCATAGCGACTCAAGTCGCCAGCCGTTCTTTAATATTTCAATAAACCAAGGTTGCTGGACAGCTCTGGGTCTCCAGCCAGGCGAACAGCTCTCTTCTAGATAGAGTCCAAGAAGTGCATTTTATGTTTGGTAGCAGAGCCCCAAACATGGGAGCCGTATTCTTTTGTTGGTCGAATTTGAGCTTTGTGCAACGTTAACAGTACAGCAAATTGAGTGACGATGCTAGAGGAATGGAGGGGCCTGCCATAACTATTGCGTTAACGTTTTCTTTAAAAAAAACTGTCGTCTAGGTGTTTGTATAGTTAAATTCTACTTGAATGAAGAGGTTTGCGCATTATCGTCTGCAAAGCTGGCGTTGGTCTTTTCCAGCAGATCGTTAATGTAAATGAGACAGAGAGCGTTAATAATGAAGATGTTAGAAAGAAATCTGTCGATTACCACTCGGAAAGAACGTTCTTTCAGGAAACATGAGGGCAATAAACAGAACTTTTCAGACATACCAGAAGAGCGTAGCTTAGCCAACAATCCATCGTACCAAACATAGTCGAATGCCTTGGATATATCAAGAGTAACCGCTCAATATTCTCCAAAGTCTTGAATTACGTTGTTCCAAACATGTGTTACATAAGTTAGAAGATTTCCTGTTGAGCTATATTTATGAAAGCCATATTGATGGTTGTAAATCATGTTGAATCCTTCAAGATATTTTAGGAGATGTTGATAGCCTTTTCCATGACTTCCGATGTTATTGTTAAAGCAGTGCGACTGGCTGGTAGTTGTTTGGTTGGTATTTGTTTGGTTGTTCTTTCGCCTTCTTTGACTATCAGCTGAACTGTGGCACATTTCCAACAGAAAGGAAATATTCTCTTTCGGTAGGATAGGTTAAAACTTGGTGTCTCTCGGGCAGTTTTTGATTACTATGGTAGGTATTCTCTCAGCGCCAGAAGCTTTTTTGGTATCTAGCTTCATTAAAATACGTTTTATGATACACTGTTTGAAGTTAATATCGGGCATTCTTGACTGCACTATGGGAATAATAGGTGGTGTTTTTTCTTGGAAATCGACAGTAGAACGTGAAGCAAACAGTTCATCGGATACCTTCGCTTTCTCAACAGGTGTTGCAATAGAATTAACTGGCCGGGTGAGTGGTGGATTTGTTGAAATTTTGACTAACTGCCTTAGCAACTGATCAAAAGGATCTGGAATTGTTGGGACACGCAAGACGTTTGTTTCTAATTTGTTGCGCCTCCTTGGGTTCGTCGATAATTTTTACATCTGTTTTGGGCACGAACAAAGATGATACGATTTATGACGTTAGGATTTTCACGCCATTGTCGGTAGGCAAGTTGGGTGGAAGCAACAGCTTCTTTGCATTTTCGGTTGAACCAAGGTTTATTGTTAGATGGGCATTTCTTCCAGAAAGGGATGTAATTATCTATAACAGCCAAGATAGCATCGGAAACCTCCTTAGCGCAGTCAAATGGGTTGTAGGATCGAAAACAAACGTCTAAAATATTCCATGAGTTCTTCCCATTTAGCAGATTTGTAAAGCCAAAACTTGCGCGCTTCAGGCGTGTCACTGATTGGTAGGATACTCGATGTCGAAAGCAGTGTATGTTTATAGTATCTCCTCTTAAGTATTTGCATCACCTTTAGAAAGACCCTGCCTATGGAGTAGATCATGATTTTATAAAATATACATCTAGTCTTGCTTTTTTTACTCAAAAATCTTTGAATTGTCGGATAAAGGTAAGGTTAAGTTCAAATAAACTTTATATAAGTTAAATTCTCATTTAATTTTGGGAATTTTGCCGAAACACTCCATAAAGAGTGTCGTTAAAGTAATAATAAATCATACGTCTGCCTGTTTGTACTGTTACAGTGAAATGTTGCTTTAAGTAGTAAAATGAACTTTAAAGCATAAATTTATTATGGTTTATATAGATAACACTCAAAATTTTAGTTGTATTAGTTCTTATTTCATATTATTATTCTTTTAATAACATTTACCTTTACCATCAGCTGCATGCATTATACTCAACAATAGTATATTTTTTTCTGGCCTAAATAATATTTCCTGTGGCTAATAATTTTTAACTAACATAGAATAATATTATTTTTTTGTGTAGATTATTGTTTGAAAATGGGTAAGAAGGGGCAAAAATCTCCTAAAATGAAAATGGCAAATAGTTAAACAAACATGAGGCAATAAGGTAATGTACCTAGTACACTAACCTGCCTTCGCCCAGTACTACATGCTGGCATTTTTAATGATTCTTGAATGATTTTCCACTAAGATTCACGGAGGGAAGTAAGTTTTTCGAAGGTAATCTTATTTTTTAATGTT
This sequence comes from Pachyrhynchus sulphureomaculatus, assembly GCA_019049505.1. Classification (NCBI taxonomy): domain Eukaryota; kingdom Metazoa; phylum Arthropoda; class Insecta; order Coleoptera; family Curculionidae; genus Pachyrhynchus; species Pachyrhynchus sulphureomaculatus. The sequence continues at coordinate 122,476,130 of CM032453.1, forward strand.
CTATCTTTGGTTCTTTTGTTTCACACGAAAAATGCATCAAACATTTTTTTTTTGGTGAGGGCTGAGTGTGGCTTCTTATTTGAGGTTTGTAGGGGAGGCTTAGGTATATCATATAATTTTTGTTATTGATGGTGTCTCTTGACAGTTCACTATTTAAATGTAGTAATCTATTCGGAGACATTTGGTTGCTGAGTAATTTGCTTGTTTTCATTATTGATAATAACAGAAGCGATGTGCTTTTATTACTTAGCTTTGTTCAAGAGAGAGAACATTTATGTATATATATATATATATATATATATATATATATATATATATATATATATATATATATATATATATATATATATATATATATATATATATATATATATATATATATATATACATATATATATATATATATATATATATATATATATATATATATATATATATATATATATATATATATATATATATATATATATATATATATATATATATATATATATGACGGATGACTCGTGGGGTCAAGTAAAAGCATATTCAATACTTTTTGAAAAAATAAAAAAAGGGAAAAACTGCATTTTACCAAATAATTTGCAAAGTTAACCGGCCAATAAAAGGCGGCTATTTACAATGAAGCAAATAAAATTTTAGAGACAAAGAAAAAAAAATTTCTTTGTAACGAGTAAGCAAAGACGCGATTCACGCAATCAAACATGTTTCGACAAAAATATGAGAACTTACAATAGCTTGTTTACAGAAAAAGCGCATAGGCATCGCAAACAAGCAAAGGCATACAAATTAATGCGTGAAAGAAATCAAATCTATAAAAGGCGAGGATAGCTCTACGAATGTCTTATTATTTTTGTGTGCCTCGCAAATAATCCATATGAGTGAAAATGATAAAAGTCATTATAGCCATTATTTTTATAATTATCTATTTGTTGAAAAGTTAATTTATTTAACTGAATCTAATAAGAAATGTCGGCCGTACAGTACTGAGTATTTGAAATATGGATTTACGCACTCTCCTACAAACCAATCATTACCTATGTGTTTAATTTGCCAAATGCATATAAAATTTTAGACGCAAAAATAGAAAAAATTTCTTGGTGACGGGCCAGAACCGCTGAGAGAGAAGAATATGGCCTTCCGGTTCCCAGTCGCCAAACTCTTCTATGTTCCCAATCTCCTGGTCTTAAGTTGCTCTCCGACAAGGCTTTCTAGATTGCGCCAATCCAGGTTGTTTTCGGCCTCCCTTTTTTTTTCCTCTTTCTAGTGTCCATTTTAGAACTAGTTTTGGAATGCGCTATTCTGTCACTCTTTCTATGTACTCGTACCAGACTAACATTTCCATATCCATTATTCCATAATTTTAGACCGGTGTGTATTTTTTTTAATTCGCTAAGGGATTTAAATAAGGTATTTACTTTAAATGACTAAAAAGTTAATGCTTTAAAAGAGGTGTTTTAAACGTAACCATTTGTTTTCCACAAAGGTGAAACAAAACCGCAGAAGTTGTTCGTGTACATTTCTCGCGCTACATTATACATACATTAAGACATTATGGATAAGCGTACTGCATATTTTTGCATCTCAATGAACTGCAAGAGCACATCGTTGCACTATTTAACCACGCTAAATTGTGTATTTGTATGAGCTCGTTTAATTAAAAAACTTGTTTATTTTGTGAATAGAGGAAGCTAATCAGTATTAGCAACTTTTTATTTTCTGATCCCAGGTTTTGCTTAATTTCTTTCATTTTTTGATATTTTATGCCAAAAAAATAGATCATTTCTTAAACATCTGTTCGCCTGTCTCACACAGTTTATTTTTTTCACATATCATGTAACACAAAGCACTGAATTTTGATACAATTATTGCTAGTAATAAACCAAATGGAGATATAAGGTAATAAATGTTTTGGCTGTATTTTACGTGCAATTCTGGAGTGGAGATCGAGGAGTTGTCTGTGTATATCCCTAAAGATATTCTGGATAGGCGTACTGCATATTTTTGCATCTCAACGAACTGCAAGAGCACCTCATTTCACCAAACGAAATTGTGTTAGCTTATTTTAGGAGTAGAAAAAGTTAATTAGTATTAGCAGTGTCTAATTTACTTGATTTAGTACTAAAAATGTTATGGTATCTTTTCTTCAGTGTTCGTTTGACGCAAGGATTTTAATCTGCCTTTATAGCCAGTAATAGATTAAATTCAATCGAAATGTTTAAACATTTCAGTATGGTAATTTAGAGGACAAAATTGAATGCCAAATTTGTTTGTATTTGAAACCTGTTGTATAGGGAATAAGATGAGCAATTTATATATTCACTTGCATAAATTAAAAAAAAATATCGAAACTATTATGGATTGTGTAGAACATGGGTTCATAACGGGGGGATACTGCCCCCCAGTGGGCGTTAGAGCGGTAGTGGGTCCAGAATGGGGCGGGGGTGGGGGCGTTAAGACAGTCAAGGGGGTCGGCGTAGCGTACCTACCTATTTAGGAAATTAATATAATAAAATACTTTGAAAATACCTACTGTTTTCATGAATAAATATTTTATCTAGCTATCTGAAATTTTTATCTTATTGTTACCGCTTAAATAAGCATTAAAAAATTTAAATTAGCATTAGGTTTACGTATATCTAATTCTGTTTAGAATGGTCGGTGACAAGTATTTGTAAGTTGGTAAGCAAAGACGCGATTCACGCAATCAAGCATGTTTCGACAAAAATAACGGAGCTTGTAATAACTTGTTTACAGAAAAAGTGCATAGGCATCGCAAACAAGCAAAGGCATACAAGTTGATGCGTGCACGAAATCAAATCTATAAAAGGCGGATATAGCTCTAGGAATGTCTTATTATTTTTGTGTGCCTCGCTAATAATCCATGTTCATGAGTGAAAGTGATAGAAGTCATTATAGCCATTATTTTTATAACTATCTAATTGTTGAAAAGTTAATTTATTTAACTGAATCTAAGAAGAAATGTCGGCAGTACAGTACTGAGTATTTGAAATATGGATTTACGCACTCTCTTACAAACCAATCATTACCTATGTGTTTAATTTGTCAAAAAGTTTTTTTAAATGACGCCATGAAGCCTTCTAGGCTACAAGAGCATTTCAATCAAATGTATGCTGATAAAAAGGACAAAGATTTATCCTATTTTCAATGACTGGAAAGGAAATATTTAAAACAGCCAACTATATCAAACCTTTTTGTGTCGTCTTCTAAACAAGAAGCTAATGGATTACGAGCCTCATATAATATTTCATTGTTAATTGCGAAACCGGGAAAACCACAGACAACTGGCAGTCAAAGAGGTAATAAAAACTGTTCTTCATCTTAAGACATCGTCAGATATCATTATAAAAATTCCTCTGAGTAATAATTCGGTGCAGAGAAGAATAGATGGAATGGCTAAAGACGTTGAAATATTATTTTGCGATTACTTAAAGACAAATTTTTCGTTCAACTTTACCAAATAACGAAGCACTACTTTTATCATACGTTCGATTCATAAAAGAAGAAAAAATTTGTCAAGAGTTATTATTTGCTAATTATTTGGAGATCGATACAAAGGGAGAATCGATATTTAATACCATGAAAAAATTTTTTCAAGAGAAAGAAATTCCTTTTCTTAAGATTTTGTCAGCTGTTACTGATAGTGCTGCAGCAATGACGGGGCGTCATAAGGGTTTCATTTAAAACAAGCAGTTTCAAATGAAACCCTTATTCATCGTCAGCATTTGGTTGCCAAAAATCTGAATGAGCGCCTAAACACGTCGCTTCATTACGCTATTAGAGCAGTCAGTAAGACTAGAAACAATTCATTGCATGACAAATTATTTCGCCAACTTTGTAGTGATGATGAAGATTACAATCGCTTGCTGCTGTACACAGAAGTTCGTTGGCTCTCAAAAGGTATTTGTCTGAATAGTTTTTTCAACTTATTTGACTCCGTACTGAATTTCCTTGAAAACAGAGAAGAAAAACTTAGCGAAAACCTGATTACATCCAAAAATGACATCGCTTATTTGACAGACCTGTTTAAAATATTTAATGAGGTCAATTTACAGTTGCAATGTGATGAGTTGAAGCTTCTTCTGTTGGCTTTTAGATCCTTTTGCAAATGCAGATACAGCAGAATCATTAAATTTAGAAGAGGAACTCGTAGAACTCACAACTAACGATGAACTAAAAGTAAAATTCAGAAATGGATACCAACAGTTCTGGCTTCAAAAATCAGTACCAGTCCTCTCCCCTAGATTGTATGGGATACATATTTATTTTATTGGTGTTTTCTATTTTTAGTGATTTCAGAAATTTCTAAGCTTTCGATGGTTTGATTCCTTGGAGAGTATGTGTCTACTTCCTTGCATTTTCTGTCCCACGTTTCATTTTTGTTTTGGATAACCATTCTTCCAAATTTTGCCTGTTGTAGTCTGTATTCTATTCTGTCATTGTCATCCTTTGTCATCGACCACTTCTGGTAGGTTCGTTGTTTTTTCCGTTTTTGTTTCTGCATTTTATCGTTCCAAGTGAAATGCTGCTCCTGTCCAAGAGCTTCTGTCGCTGCCGACTGTATTGCTTCTAGGATGTAGCTATATACTATGTCGGTCTCTAATTTTAGATAGTCTTTATTGAGTTTATTAAAATTAATACAATAATAAATGTCAGCGGATTAATATTTGTTATTGAATGGTAGTATTTCTGTCTTGTCACTGTTTTATATTGACACTTTTACAATCTAATGACAGATCTGCAATTCATTGTTTTATTATTATAGAATATATATATATATATATATATATATATATATATATATATATATATATTTATATATATATATTTTATATATATATATATATATATATATATATATATATATATATATATATATATATATATATATATATATATATATATATATATATATATATATATATATATATATATATATATATATATATATATATATATATATATATATATATATATATATATATATATATATATATATATATATATATATATATATATATATATATATATATATATATATATATATATATACATATATATATATATATATATATATATATATATATATATATATATATATATATATATATATATATACATATATATATATATATATATACATATATATATATATATATATATATATATATATATATATATATATATATATATATAAAAATTCAGTCCGCCCGTCCAACAACGAACCTGCAAGACGTTTCGCCAAAATCTTATTTGGTATTTTCAAGTGCTCTTGCTGCTGCTGCTACTCGATACTGTGATCTTGCTGTTGCTGCCGCTCGAAGCTAACTGAGAAAATTCAGTTTCTCAGCAAGATCATAGTATCAAGAAGCAGCAGCAGCAGCAGAGCAGTTGAAAATGCCAAATGAGATTTTGGCGAAACGTCGTGCAGGTTCGTTGTTGGACGAGCGGATTGAAGCCAGGAATTTCATTCCATATCCGTGAAAACCTCTATTGTAACGTATATAACATATACAATTTTGAGTTAGTTGGTCCTTTTTTGCAGTATTTATAATTTTTTTCCTTTCCGAAAAATGACTGAACGTAATTTGAACTAAAAAGGCAAATGAACCAAAACTTATTAGTGAAAGAATGCCCCAGGTGTACGCCAATGACGGCCCATCTTATTTGCAACTAAAAATTTTATCTAAACAGTTTCATTAGAGCCAAGACTCAATTCGGGATGATTTTTAAATCAGGATGACCGGTTGAGGCAAGTACTGAAGAATGAAACTCCTAAAGTTTGCTTAAGAAACTGGAGCATCCGAAACTACAATTTTAAAGATTGTGCACCGATTTAAAAATAAAAAAGTTCCTGGACAATGGATCCCCAAACTCCGTACGCTAGAGCAGAAACTGGAGCGGAAAGAAATTTCCCAAGAACCTCTGGCGGCTTTAGAGAACTGTGACAGTTATTTTTTGCGTATTCTCACAAGTAACAACACTTATTATTATTCTATTAGGATTCATCCACGAAGCAGAAGTTATAGTCGAAAGAACTCAACGGCGGGTTACTGGTTAAAAACTCTTGATTACTGATAAAAAATAGGTCAAGGAGTACAGAAATTTTTAATTGCTTTTCCTTTATTGTATTTAGATGAGCGTAGGTTCAGTGCAGTAGCTAATTTACGGTCTAAGAAAAGGAACAGACTGCACATCACTGAACGTGGCAGTTTGCGACTCATGTTAACGAAATTGAAACCTGACATTAACACATTGTTAGAACTCCACCAGCCTCAGCCATCTCATTATATTTTTTTTTGCTTCTTATTGATTTTGTGTTTATTTTTAAATTTATAATAAACAATGTTTTACTACATTTGATGATCGTTTTAATTAATTTCTACTTTATGACTCTTAATAGATAGATAGACAAATAAAATAGATATAGATAATATGCAACAATATTTTAATATTTGGTATAATTAACTACGTATATGCAGAGGGGCGTTGAAATTTTTTTTTCTTGTAGGGTGGTCTAGAAAGGTTGGGAACCTCTGGTGTAGAATGTAATCCATTTTAGCAAAAATGTCAATGGTGTAGATAATAACATATGTTCACTGATATATTTTTGTTTAAAGTATTAATAATTCTTATAAAAGCCTTTATGAAAATACCACTAACGCTGGATACACATTACCATAAATACAAATGGGTCGCAAGGAATCGTCACGGATTTTAGTCATCGGTCGTTATAGTTAGTGTTTAAACGCGATTAATATATTGAAGACAACTTGTATTTAGGTTATGAAAAACTATTTCACAACTTAAGGTATTGTGTATATGTTAACAGTGTAAAACTATGTATTCATAGATTTCGGGGTTGTACTCACAAATTATTAATTGATGTATGGTATCATTGAGAAGTTATGTTCAGTCAAATTCTTGCTCTTGTTCTTGTGGATAAAAAAGTTAATTATTACAAGTTGCGCTTAATTTTCTTACCGAACGTATATATATATATATATATATATATATATATATATATATATATATATATATATATATATATATGTATATATATGTATATATATATATATATATATATATATATATATATATATATATATATATATATATATATATATATATATGTATATATATATATATATATATATATATATATATATATATATATATATATATATATATATATATATATATATATATATATATATATATATATATATATATATATATATAACACATGGGCTGAAAAGTCCCGGGCCTAACAAAGAAAACACGGTTTTTTTTGGTTCAAAATTAGCTTTATTCATCAACGTAATCTCCATCAAGAGCAACGCAATCATTCCAGCGCCGCTCTAACATTTCAATACCACTTTTGTAGAACGATTTATCTTTTGCCTCAAAATAGGCCTCAGTTTCAGCGATAACCTCTTCATTCGTGCGAAATTTCTTACCGGCGAGCATTTTTTCAGGTCTGCGAACAGCCAGTAGTCGCTGGGAGCCAAATCTGGCTAATACGGTGGATGTGGGAGCAATTCGAAGTTCAATTCATGTAGTTTTGCCATTGTTTTGATTGACTTGTGACACGGTGCGTTGTCTTGATGAAACAAAATTTTTTTCTTTGCCATATGCGGTCGTTTCTTTGCAATTTCGGCCTTCAAACGCTCCAATAACGCTATATAATATTCACTGTTGATGGTATTTCCTTTCTCAAGATAGTCGATGAATATTACACCACGCACATCCCAAAATACCGAGGCCATAACCTTTCCAGCCGATTGTTGTGCTTTCGGGCGCTTTGGACGAGGTTCACCAGTTGCTGTCCACTCAGATGACGATCGTTTTGATTCCGGAGTGAAGTGATGGATCCATGTTTCATCCATTGTCACATATCGACGCAAAAATTCCGATTTGTTACGTTTAAACATGGCCAAACACTGCTCAGAATCATCAACACGTTCTTGTTTTTGATCAACAGTGAGCAAACGCGGCACCCACTTTGAACAGAGCTTTCTCATAGTCAAATGCTCATGCAATATAAAGCCAACACGTTCTTTTGATATCTTTACGATGTCAGCTAACTCACGCAACTTCACTTTTCGATCATTCAAAACGATTTTATGGATTTTTTTGATGTTTTCTGGTGTTACCGCCTCATTTGGACGTCCACTGCGTTCTGCATCATCGGTGTCTCTACGACCACGTTTGAAGTCAGCAAACCAACGTTTTATTGTTGTTTCTGATGGAGCGGAGTCCCCATAATACTTTTCAAGCCATTGCTTCGCTTGAACGGTATTTTTTCCCATCAAGAAGCAGTGTAAAATTAAAACACGAAATTGTTTTTGATCCATTGTTTTG
>CM032453.1:122489514-122574514 GCA_019049505.1 Pachyrhynchus sulphureomaculatus
TGCTCCACAAAACCCATAACCTCTTAACTTCCCTATCAGGATATCGTGGTTGATTGTGTCGAAGGCCTTGCTGAAATCCGTATAAACCACGTCAACCTGACCACCCGCCTCCATCACATCAATAGTACTTTGAACCAACAAGATTAGGTTTGTAGCCGTCGATCTGCCACCAACGAAACCGTGCTGTTCCGGAACCAAAAAAGGTTTTATGAATGGTTTTAATTTGTCGCAAACAATTTTTTCGAATACTTTTGGAATAGAACTTAGAATGGAAATAGGTCGATAATTTTTAGCGTCTGATTTGTCGCCGGACTTAAATACTGGAGTAATGAAGCTATATTTCCATTGGTCAGGAAAAACACCGCTCTCTAGAGACATTTTAAAAAGCATATGGAGCGGTTTGGCCAAAGCATAGACACAGTCAATTAAAAATCTGAGAGATATACCATCAGGACCCGGTCCCTTATTTATGTCAAGTTTAGACACATAGTCAAACACCTCCCCCAGGGAGATCTCAACAGAGGAGAATGATCCACCACTATCCCCAACATCCTCAAGCCCAGGCTCACCACCGTCAGTATCCGACCTATAAACACCCTGAAAATGAGACTTAAAAATTTCCACAATAGTCTGTCCATCCGTCCCTGTTAGCTCGTCTAGGTTTATTAAGGTAGGGGTGGACTTGCCCCCCTTTTTACTGTTAATGAAATTCCAAAATGTTTGGTGTTATGCTTTAAATTTGTCTCAATATTTTTAACATACTGCAAGTAGCAGTTGCTCTTTAAGATATTGGATTGGGTTCTTAACTCCGAAAACTTCTGATAAGTTTCCCACCGACGGGTTTTTTTTTTTGTATTCTTTGTGACACAACTTCTTTTTTAAGATAAGATCTTTAAGTTCATCAGAAAACCACTTCGGGAACTTCGGATTTTTGGAACGAACCACAGGGACATACAGACTAATACCAGCATACAAAACTTCATCGAAGGCAGACTTTGCAGTATTTACATCCGCAATACCACCCAAGACATATTCCCAGTCCACTGAGTGATAATAAATATTTAACATATTATAGTCCGCACGCTTAAAGTCATAGAAACTGAAATCATAGTGCAAACGCTCAGGATAGTCATTAAGCAGCACATCAACCACTAGGGAAGGATGGTGCCGGTCGCAGGGCAGCAGACTTTCCAGTGCCACCCGAACAGATGTTCTACTGTCTCGTGTTACCACCAGATCTAATTTCACACCATTCGCATTACTAATTTCGTTCACTTGGAATAACTGATTATAAGAGAAACAGTCACTAAGTAGCCTCACAACGTCCCCACCATGGCCAATGGCTGAGCTTCCAAAACTGTCACTAGTCCATTCTACATGAGGCAAGTTATAGTCACCTAGGACACATACATTATCGCTGGTATACTCTTGAATGATCTCCTCTATCGCACAGCAGTGAGCCTGAACAGCATCCACTTTAATGGGTGGTGGCAAGTACACAGCATCCACCACAAGTTTCTCCGTACCACATCGAATTAACACAAACAAGTGTTCCACACTATGGTAGTTGTTTGGCACTATACAAGACTGATAACAGTTTCGTACTGCAATAAGCACCCCACCTCCACTTTTTTTTGTCACTAGTCAGGTTTGACTGATCTTTTCGATACAATACATAACCAGACATACCAATCTCAGCATCACAGATATCATCACTAAGCCAAGTCTCTGAGAATACCACCACGTCAAAATCACAATCTGATATACTGAGTGTTAAGTCTTTCATTTTGGTTCTAATACCTCTGATGTTTTGGTAATAAAGTGTTAAGTTCGGCCTGCCCCTATTAAGTTTTTTCTCTGCCGTATAGAGTCCTGTCGCGGTTCATCTACATGCACAATCTTAGGCACACCTCCCAAATATTTTATGCCCAGTTTAGTTTCACCATTATGAATGCGTTGCTGTAACTGAGACCTCAACTCCTTGAACTGATGCCTTTGCCATAAAGTTTGATCAGGACCAATGGTCGTTCCCTGTTCTCTAAACCTTGACTTATTACTTAGGATGGTCTGTGCTGATCGCTCATCATGCATTATCACCTTTATTGGTCTCACCTTTCCAGAACGTTTCCCAACCCTCAACACTTTAGTGAATTTAATTCCCTCAACAACATTTTCAAAAGCTGCATCAACCAAGCTAGTATCATGTTCTATACGGGCTTTGGCATCATCAGACACAGATTCCGGAACATTGTAGATCATTACATTAATTGCCCTTCTCTTTCGCTCTTCCATTTCATCAATGACCAGTTGGGGAGCTGTGCCTGAGACTGATGGACTCGAATCCTTCAGCTGCACAAAATCGGCTCTCAATTGAGCTAACTCCCCTTCCAGCAGGCAAATCTTCTGGTCCCTAATCTTCTCCCTTTCCTTCAGGTCAGCAAGTGCACCCTGAAGGCTACTTTTCTGCTCCACCAACAAGTTCACTATAAAGGAGACTACAGAAAGAATATCCTTATTACTGATATCAGGCTTCTTGAGCAAGTTGTTGACACGACCCACAATGTCAGCTCACATCCCTCGGCAGAATCCTCATCAGTGGTCCCCGCGATATCACCAGATCCATCGGTTACCGAAGCATGCCCGAACACGGCCGATAATCTCCTAACTTCACTTCTTTGGCAAGTTTTACACTCCCATTTATGGGATTTCTTTTTCCGAAATTCTGCTACCACTCTATCGTACGCAGACTTTCCAAGACCCGAACACGATTTATGCACCCAGGCACCACACGTAGAGCATTCGATGGAACTTTGTTTGGCCTTTATGTCCCGTTCACAAAATAAACAAACGCTACCTGTGGCCGCCATGTAGTCTTTACGCTCAAATCCCGAACATGCCAAGCACTTCTCAACTGCAATGACGTTACCAAGTGAAACGAACCGTACGTTTGCCAGTCATACTGATCTCAACAGGTAGAACGCACTATACAATTCCTTTATTTTTTTTATTTCCTCGTTGTAGGCAGCACAATAAATAAAACTGAAAAGTATTTGTTTATAATCCCACTGTATGCATCATACCCGTTTCGCGTTTTCCGTTCACACTACTAATTTACAACTTATATTGTTCACTGATCATGTGTACGAAAACTATACCTATCACTTCGCGAAACCTCAGAATTTGTTGTGAAGTTTATCCCTCAAAATTTCCGATAATTAAGACAACGTTTGCTGCACAGTACCGCTCGTCGCGCTGGCCATTTATTACTATATATATATATATATATATATATATATATATATATATATATATATATATATACATATATATATATATATATATATATATATATATATATATATATATATATACATATATACATATATATATATATATATATATATATATATATATATATATATATATATATATATATATATATCCCCAGTTTATAGCATCACTCTGCGGCTTCCGGTTCCTAGCTTCCATTTTCGCCGATCATCTGAGTCACCTGGTCCAGTTTCAGGTCCTGCCTATCCCCATCGATCCGCAAGTACTTTGTTTTGCTCATGTTTACTGTGAGTCCTTAATTGTTATATTGGTCTATGAGCTTCCTTGTCATATATTCCAGATCTTCTGGATCTTGGGCGATAACCACTCTCGACAAAATGTAGCGTATAGAGTGTTGTCCCATCGTCTATTTCGATACCCATTTCTCGACAACTCTTCCTCCAATGATCGAGGGCCGCATCAATATATACTTTGAATAACGTTGGGGACAAGACCTTTTGTGACATGAAAGCTTTCTTCTTTACCAATCTTTATTCTTGATTGACAATTTGAATATAGTTGTTTTATCGCTTGTATGGCGGTAATGTTAATAGATGTTCTTTCCAATACCTGTCACAGTTTCTTTATTGGTACATTATCGTAGGCCTTTGTTAAATCAATAAAGATTAGATGGACTTCTCGGTTGGTTGCTACTTTCTTTTCGGTTAGTTGATTAAGGCTAAAATTGTTATCCATACAAGCTCTTCCGGCTCTGAATCCCGCTTGCTGTTTAATTTCGTACGGAGCATATTCTTGTCCAATTATTGCTCTAATCAGTTTTCCGTAAAGTCTGCTTAAGGAGCTGGTAACCGATATGCACCTGTAGTTCTCACATTTATCCTTCCTTCCCTTTTTGTGAAGTGGCGTTATCCACGCCATTTTCCATTCTTCAGGAATTTGGTCGCCATTTATAAATTTTTCGAAAAGGTTGGTGAACATGTCCTTTAGTTTGTTAGATCCAGATTTCAACAATTCTGCTGGAATTCCCTCTGGTTCACTAGCTCTACCGTTTTTCATTGTTTTGATTGCTTTTGATATCATATCTCTATTTATTTTTATACTTGGTCCCTGAACTTTGTGAGTGGATGGAGACTGGGTAATAAATTCTGATCGATGTTCAGCCATTTCGTGTTGGTAATGGTCTTTCCACGTTTTCATGCTTATAATGGGTAATGGTGTTTTTTGAGAGTTATTTGCTCTTAGTGCTCTAACGAGTTTCCAAGCCTCTGATGATCGGCTTCCCCCAAGGTAATCTCATAGCATTAATTCTCTCACGTTTCGTCTCTATTGTGTTTGATAATTTTTTTGTAGATTCTTTGTGTCTCTCTGTATTTTTCTCTGTCTGTATCTTTTTTCGTGGTAAGCCACAGTTCGTATGCTTTCTGTTTATTCTGCTTTTTTTTCTCCCAGTCTTTGTTCCACGTTAATGTGTCGTTTCTCACCTTTTCCGATCCTTCACACATACCCAAGGCTTCCTTTGCTGCATCATGTATTGCAGCAATGGTTTTTCTATATATTTCCATCGTGCTGCTTGTCATATCGATTGCCTCTAATTTTTCATCTAATCTCTTCTGGTAGAGGTATCTAGTACTGTCCTCTTGTAGATGTTTTATATTATTTTAGTTATTTTACCGGTCTCTGCAAATGTTTCGTCATTTTGTCATGAGTGTTTGTACTTAATTTTGATTTTTGCTTTCAGAATATAATGGTCTGATCCGCATTCGACTCCTCTATATACCTGGATATTATTTATTTTCCATTGTGATTCTTGTTTTATGATGATATAATCTATAATCGACCGCAGTTGTCTCGTTTCTTGGTGCCACAAATATGATGTCTTTATGTTTGAAGAAACCATTTAGAATTTTTAGTTTGAATGCTCTACATGTTTCGATTAGTCTTTTCCCATTGTCGTTGAGCGTTTTTTCTCCATTACTTCCTACAACGTCATCGTTCTTTCCGTTATCAGTTCTTCCGTTAAAATCTCCCATTATTAGGGTTTGTCTTTGTTTTCCAATCTTACTTAGAACATCTTCTATTTCTTGTTGAAATTTCTCTTTTTCTTCAAGTGGTGCATCATCATTTGGGGCATATCCACCCACAAGTGTTGTTTTGTGGCCTTTTATGGTTACGTTTACTGTTATTATTCTCTCTGATACTGCTTCCCAATTACTTATTTTCTTTTTGAGTTTTTTGTTAATCAAATACTCCTTTACTTGCTCGCAGATGTTTAGGCCCTCCGGTATACATGTGTACATAATCTCCTACAGTTTCGATTCCTGTACCTTTCCTTTTTGTTTCCGTTAAGACAGCAATATCTAGTTTTAGTCTTTGTATTCCAGCTATTATATCTTCTGTCTTTCCTGTCCATCCTTGAATGTTCCACGTTTCACAATTCATTTCCATTTTCCGTTGCGTATGTCGTTTTCCGTTTAGACCGTCCGTTTTCCGAGACTTTTGGCTAGGATTTTTTGCAAATGTTTGTTTTTTACTAGTAATGTGGAGCAAGCCCATTGCCCATATATATATATATATATATATATTAAATATATATATATATATATATATATATATATATATATATATATATATATATGTATGTATATATATATATATATATATATATATATATATATATATATATATATATATGTATATGTATATATATATATATATATATATATATATATATATATATATATATGTACATATATATATATATATATATATATATATATATATATATATATATATACGATTTTTAATTTAAAATCTGGGACATCACAGACAGCCAGCCTCTAGTGCCTGATTCGAATCAGGGACCTTCGGGATATACCCACCGCGCTATCAAGGCCGGCTTATGTATTTTAAAGTTCTAATTATATATTAACTAATTTTTTTTTTAACTTAAATAATAAAATTATATTTTAAATATGATCTAAAATAGGATGAAAAGCGTAGATAAAAAATCAAATTTAAATAGAGGGAAAACTAATAACAACGAATTAATGTTTTTCATGTGGTGACCTTTGAATCAACTTTTTGCTACCAGTTGTTGAAATTTAATTTAACAGCCAAAGCCGCTTTTAATGATTTATTTCCATAAATATAATATTTAAAAAATATTTTTTTGTCATGTTCGTATTTTCTAATCCCTGTATTTCTGTATTGACTTATACAGGAGTTATTCGCGATAAAAGTATTTTATACTTTAACCTGTCGAACCCTTGTCTGCGGTTAGCTTATTTTAGATCATATTGTACAGGTTCTTTTCTTATATTGTGTACCCAACGTGGAGTCTTTTCAATTATAGAAATACACAGAAATATTGGAGGATTGTTCCCTTAGCACCTTGTAGACCGACTATAATAACACAAGTGCATATTTTATAGACGAAAAAGCGAGGTAATTTAATTTTTTTATTTTAGATATTGGACAATGGATAGTGTTTGGGGTACGAAGTGGGATGTTCTTCATTTAAATATGAATATAAATGACAGGCCTCACATCCTACCACTGACTTCTATTTTATATCAATTGTGATTTATTAAAGAATTAATAAAATTTTAGAATTATGTCTTGGCTATTTTGTTTTTCATTTTAGTTTATAATAGACAATATATATTTGCAAATATGGAGTTTTGAACTAAATATAATTCATTGTTATTATGTCATGTTAACAATAATAATGTAACTATTATTATTATTATATCATTTTTCTTGTTTTACCGCACATGCATATAATTTATAAGTAACTTTTTATTGCGATCGTAGAAATGATCGGACAATATTACAGGTGTAATTCTCCTATGTTTAAGTCCGGAAGATGTTGTTTGAACAATTTATGTGTTACTCCCGTTGCTGAGATAATAAAGAAAAACATCACAGTTCGTACTCCAACACTATCCACCTTGGAATATTTGAAAATTGTCTTTTTTCTCCGACTTTTAGATATGCATTTGTGTTATTATAGTCGGTCGAAACAATCTTCCAATATCTCTATTTTTTTCATATCCAGTATTAAAAAGCCTCTAAGTTGGATACAACATATAAGAAAAGAACCTGTACAATATGATCTAAAATAAGTCAACCGCAGATAAGGGTCCGACAGGTTGAAGTATAAAAATACATTTATCGTGAATAGCTCCTGCATAAGTCGATACAGGAATATATGGTCAAGAAAATGCGATCACGATATTTAACAAGAACTCTTTGATTTATTATACAGTAAAAAATTTAAAATATATTTATTTAAATAAGTCAAAACATTAGGATTATTATTATTAATAATATGTTCTCGTATCTGAGGATTTCCTAATATTTAAGTGTAAGGTTCTGTTAACAAGTTCATGTCTTATTTCATAGTTTCCTGCTTGTTGACATTTAAAAACATTTTCTAGTGATGGAGCAGATGTCTATTATAACTGACGTCTGTAAAGTAATATATATATATATATATATATATATATATATATATATATATATATATATATATATATATATATATTATATATATATATATATATATATATATATATATATATATATATATATTTATGAGGTGGCAACTGTAATGTTTCGAGACTAAGGTGTAGTGATTTTGGTATTATACCTTCAAGTCATAATATGAATGGTACCATCATATTTTTCTCTTGGTGTCACATTGCTCTCGTCAGTTAGCTGGATGTATTTTTAGATATTCTCTCTGTGTTTCTTCTGGATTAGGTACGGATATGTTGTTTTGTGCTGTTCATCTATAAATGTGATGTTTGATCTATTGTATGGCATTTATCTGTCTGTTATAATGCTCCGATTTCAGTATTTGTATGTTTGTGTAGTTCCTTTGCAATTTATAATTATTCGCTACTTTTTGGTACGTTAACGTGTCTTCTTGTGTAATCTGTTATTACTAATCAGTGGCAGCCGCTCATTACGTGGTCTATTGTTTCCGTGTGTTTGTTGCAAAGTCAACATTTTTCATGATTAAATTACTTTTTTTGGATTATATCTTTTCTCTAGTTTTTTATATTTATTACTTGGTCTTATATTGCAATCATAAAGCCTTCTGATTCAGGGGATATGTTCCCTTTCCCAAGCCACATATTCGACGCTTCTTTATCTATATATTAATAAAGACTGGAAAACAGCTTATACCACCTCCATACATAAAAAAGGAAACAAATTGAACTGCAAAAACTATCGCGGTATATCAGTGACTAGCTCAATAAGAAGAGTATATGGAAGAATTTTAAGAGATCTGATTAAAGCTGAATATAGAAACTATGAAGAGGAAGAACAATGGAGCTTCCGTGCAGGCAGGTCATGCACAGATAATGTGTTCTGCTTAAAACAGTTAATAGAAAAAAAATTAGAAAGAAACAGGGCAACACATCTACTTTTCATAGATCTGCAGGAAAGCATATGACAATATCCCTATAAAAAAAGCTCTGGGAGGTGCTCCAAAACACCAACAACAATCATACAGTAGTTAAAGCTGTCCAAGCCCTATATAATGATACGAAATCCGCTGTAAAAATAGGAAACAAAATATCAGATCCTTTTACAGTGAACAAAGGCTTACAACAGGGATGTTGTATTTCACCGACCCTATTTAAAATCTATGTCGCGAAAGTGCTCTAGAGATGGAAAAAGAAATGTGGTATGAGTATCCAAATTGATGACATATACCCTTCAGTTTGCAGACGATTAAGTAGTATGTGCCAATGATAGAGAGGATCTGCAATACATGATAAGGAAACTGAAGAAAGAATACGAATTATGGGGTCTACAAATAAATATAGAAAAAACACAATACCTCTGTATAGGCAAAGAAACAACGGAAATAAAATTCTACAACAACGAAACAATAGAAACGTGCGAAGAATATACATATTTGGGAGTAAATTTTAACAAAGAGGGGATAGATGATAACGAAATAAAACTAAAAATAAACGACGCCAGACGAATAACTAAAGCATTAAACATTATGGAGCACAGAAATAGGTAAAGAGAGGAAAAAAAGAATCCATGAATGTATGATAAAGAGCACGTTGTTGTATGGAGCGGAAACATGGCGTATAAAAGAACACATAAGAGGAAAATAGAAGCCACGGAAATGGACGCCCTAAGACGCTCAGCGAGAACATCAAGATTAGAACGAGTTAGGAACGAAAGGATAAAAGAACAAATGAATGTAAAGGAGACAGTCGTGGAGAGTATAGAGAAGAAACATCTTATATGGTATGGTCACGTTTAAAAGATGGGAAGAGGGATTGCCGAAGAAACTACTGAAATGGATACCACCTGAGAACAGAAGAAGGGGAAGACCAAGAAGGTCAATAAGCGAGAGAGGCTTAAGTGATGAAAACTGCAATCGAGTATATATATATATATATATATATATATATATATATATATATATATATATATTTCGTTTTATGCGATATTACTAAAACAAAACGGTCAGCAGCCAAAGCTGGATGACAATTGGCTATTGTATACTTAAAAATTTGCAGAGGATATGAGAGATATTTAAAATTATTGATTAGAAAGGAAGAAAAACCTATGTTGGATAAGTTCGTAGTAAGAGAAGGAGTTACAATACCAGTAGTGGATATAACTATAGGAACAACAACAGCACTCCCTTGCTTACATTGCTGTTCAATGTCTTGAACCAGATCAGCATGTTTCATTAATTTTTTATGAATTGTTTCTTGGGTGTTGTTACTATTGGGTACTGTTATGTCCATCCGAATGGTCATTTTTTAATCTTTATCCAGGAAAATACTATCTGGTCAGTTTGCTTATAGGGTTTTGTTGGTACGTACGGTCCTGTCCCAGTAAAACCGGAATAGTTCATTTTCTAAGATGGTTGTAGGTGAGTAGTGGTACTATGGACTGGTGTTGTAACTAAGCTTATGAAGCAGTGCTGGATTCAAATGGATTATCTTTCCGATACAGTTATGATGGTGTAAATACCCGGTATATGTTAATGACGAGCAGCTTTTCATAACATTTTGTATGGTCTCAGAAGTGTAGGAACATTTCCGGCGTCTATTATCAGCCATACTTAAATCCTAAACTATAAACTTAAGATAGTTTGCCGTAGTAACTCTCGGATCTCAAATTGCCATCAAGAAACCATCTGCCTCAGGGAATAAATGTTCCTGAGCCAGCCAATAGTTAGATGCTTCCAGGTTGATATACGGAGCGTTCATCTCATAGAAATGTCTTCCGTGGAGAGCTTTCCCTCGTCACGAGTTAGTTTTTTAGGCAAGGCTTTTTAATTTTTTCAAGTGTGCGTGCTGTCGTTAGACCAACTCATCGTACTGTGGCTCTCCGCCTAAAGTGGATATTTACGAAATACAGGTTAAATAAATTGTTGTAAAGTGTTGGAGGTGACATAGTGGTGTTGCTGAATCAGGTTAGATAATAATTTGTGGTGGTAAGCAAATGTAACTCTATAAAATTGCATCCACGTGTGCATTTGCTGCTAATTTGAATTGCCTCTTTTTTTTGCATCCTCTTGTTGGGACGGAACAAGCTGCACGGATGGTGTCGATGGTGATTTTTTAGTAAATAGAATAAATCTGGATATATCAGCTCTAAGGGAAGTAAAATAGTATAAGTTGGACATTAATTTTTTTTTTCTATTGATGGCTCCCGCTGCTAATGTGTGTTCCTGCTGCGGTCAGACTTCTGACGCTGTTTCAATGATAGGATGTTCGGTGTGCAAGAAGATTTTTAAAAATACTTGTGTAAACATTACAACCAGTGAACTAAGAATGCTCAATAGCAATAAAGGATGTGATTGGTCTTGCAAAAAATGTCGGGAATATGGTACTGACATTAAAGATCTCAAAGCCCTTATACTTAAGTTACAGGATGATATACGCATCCTTAAAGAGGAAAATGTCGAATTTAAGAAGGGTAGCGAACCACCAAATGTAAACTTTGAGAAGATTATGGCCGAAGTATCAGAGCGCAACAAAAGGAAGAAAAACCTAATAATATTCTCCGTACCTGAGCAGAACCAGAACTTATCTGCTGAAGCTCGTTTAAAGGGGGATAGTCTGTTTGTGACCTCACTGCTGAATCATTTGACAGAAGATCATGACGTTTCGAACGTTAAACCTATGCGATTAGGTCACTATCAAGAAGGCAGAGTGCGACCCTTAAAAATAACCTTGAATAGTGAAGATTCTGTGTCTTTATTTATTAGACATGCGTCTAAACTTAAGGATTTGGCAAAATACAGAAATGTCCGAATATCGTACGACAGAACTCCACGGCAACTGGAGCATTATAGGAACTTGAGACAGAGTGTCGCTGAAGCTAGAGATAGGGGTGAAAATCTCCAAATCAAATATATCCGTGGCATACCAACCTTAGTACCTTTAAACAAGTAAATCCCGACAGAGAAGGTGTCTCATTTTCTTGTTACTATCAGAATGTACGGGGATTGAACTCAAAGATTGACAATTTGTATGTTGGAACAAGTGATAGTGAGTTTGACTTTATTGCATTTACAGAAACATGGATACAGAAAAACGTGCGGAGTTCGGAACTTTTTCGCGAAAATTACAGTGTATTTCGCAAAGATAGACAACTTTATGAAACCGGTAAAACTAGGGGTGGAGGCGTCTTGTTGGCTATCAGGAGTGACATCAGTAGTTACTCTCTTAACTCTTCCTATTTCAAAACGGCGTTCCCCAATATAGATTTGCTAATGTGTAAATGTATATTGCCACATGGTTTTTCGTTAATTGTGACAGTCATTTATATACCTCCATATGTCACTCCGCAGGAATATGAACTTTTCTTTGAATCGCTTGAACAGTGCGAATATTTGCAGAATAGGAGGGTAATCATTTTAGGAGACTTCAATGCTCCTCAATATGGGGCCCGTGACAATAATGATATCAAAGCGAGGGAGATTGGCACCTTCATGAACTTCTTTAATTTTGAGCAATATAACAATATTAGAAACACTGGCAATATTTTAGATTTAGTTTTTAGTAACTTTAAATGTTCAGTTGTGCATAACCTTGTTCCGATTATTCCTGAGGATGCCTATCATCCGGCACTAATTGTTGATCTTTTTAATCTAGGCAGTAATATACCCCAGAGTGTCCCTAATTGTTTAATAAGAGCATACAATTTTAAACGGGCCGATTTCTTGTCTTTATATGACTCTCTGCTGTCTACCGATTGGACCAATCTGGGTAAGTCTACTGACGTTAATATCGCAGTTACTGAGTTTTATAACAGACTCTATGAGCAACTAGATACTTATGTTCCACTTCACAAAAATTTCAAGCGAAAATTTCCTGTTTGGTATACATCAGAAATAATTACGGATATTAAATATAAATCCCTAATGAGATCAAAATATAAAAAAACCGGTGATCAATGGTATAATGTCGAATTTACAAATATTAGAAGATTGATTAAGGGTTAAGTGCAAATCAGCTTTTTATAGGTACATACTTGGTGTCCAGGAAGCAATTAACAGTGATTCAGGAAAGTTTTGGTCCTTTATTAATCAGAAGAATCGAGAATCAAGGATTCCCGAAGCAATTCATTTGCGTGATGCTTGGTATGAAAATCCGCAAGACATAGTAAATGTGTTCGCTTCTTATTTTGAAAGTGTATTCTTGCCTAACGAAAATGAAATCGATTTTGTTCCGGAGAGTGCTTATCAGCTTTTCGGTAGTGTTGACATTTCATTAGCTTCTGTAACAGACAGTGAGATTCAACACGCTGCTAAAAAATTAAAGAATAGGCTGACCGCAGGACCTGATGGTATTCCATCTTTTATGGTTAAAGATTGTATGGGTGCACTTATGGTGCCTCTAAAATACATATATAATCTGGCGTTAAGGACGTTAACATTTCCGGGGAACTGGAAGCAAACGAGGGTGTGCCCCATTTTCAAGTCCGGCGAACGTAGCGAGGTAAACAATTATCGACCTATTTCTATTCTGAACAATTTTTCGAAGCTATTTGAAGTAATTCTGTATAATCGCATTTATACTCAGGTTAGAGGTATTCTGTCAACCCATCAACATGGATTTATTGATGGTAGATCCACTGTAACAAACTTGGGAGTGTATACAAACTTTACAGAGAACATATTAGACGCAGGAGGGCAGGTTGACGTAATATACACGGACTTTTCTAAAGCCTTTGATAGAATATCTCATTTTGTTTTGTTGTAGAAGCTTTGGCGTATGGGTTTTGGTATGGATGCGTGCAGTTTGTTTTCTTCATATTTGGGGGGCCGCTCTCAGTCAGTACACTATAATGGATATATTTCGGAATCCTATACCACAACCTCGGGCGTGCCACAGGGATCCAATCTTGGTCCCCTACTATTTTTGCTATATATTAATGACCTTTGTGATACTCTGAATTGTGGCAGGCTGCCTTTCGCTGATGATCTCAAGCTGTATGCGTCCGTCTCATGTATTCAGGACTGTAAATTACTTCAAACTGAGCTTTGCGTGCTTGAGGATTGGTGTAAGCACAATAAATTAGACTTGAATATTTCTAAATATAAAATTATGTCGGTGACGAGGAAAAACCATATAATAGCATATGAATATTCACTAGGAACGTCAATTCTCGAGCGCACCAATAGTGTAAGGGACTTGGGAGTGGTATTCGATAACAAAATAAATTTTTCTAATCACATTAATAACGTAACGCTGGAAGCCAATCGTCTATATGGTTTTATAGTGCGCAACTGTAGAAGCTTTAATAGTGAACGATCTTTAATACTGCTATATGAGTCTTATCTGAGATCCAAACTAGAGTATGCCTCTCTTCTTTGGAGCCCATATTATTTATGCTACAAACTAATGCTAGAACGAGTTCAAAAAAGATTTCTAAAATATTTATCATATACGGTAGATGGTGTCTATCCAATGAGAGGAATAGAGTACTCTTTGTTATTGGAGAGATTTAATTTTCAATCACTTGAGGCTCGCAGAGAGTGTTCGTCTATAATTTTCTTGTATAGATTGTTGCACGGAGTCATCGACTGTCCTCAACTGCTATCGAAGGTGGCTATATTGGTGCCTAGAATTAATTCACGAAATACTGCTACTTTTGTTTGTTCACGTGCTAGGACTAATCTCAGGTTAATTGAACCAATCAATGTTATGTGCAATAAATTTAATTTAATTAGTAATAAATGTGACATTTTTGCATACACCGAAAATAAGGTTAGGTCAATATGTTTAGATCATTTCACTTGATAGGACATTTATAAGGATTCTTTTAGAAGCTTGTTTTGGTTGTTGGATGTATGTAACTAATATTTGTTTTATTTCACTTTTATTCTAATTTGTACTGCGCTGATTCATTTAATTTTTTTTATTCATTTTTATTTCTTTCTTTCTTCTTTTTTTGTTGTTACTTTAGTACCTTAGTTTTAAGAGAAAATTTCACTCATATTCTTTCTTGTTTTCCCTGTAAATGGTTCTTACTGTTGGGAATAAAGCTATTATTATTATTATTATTATTCTTTCTCACATTTGATCAATGTGGTTCCATGTTTGGCTGACGGGCTAAAACCAAGTCAGCACAAACGCTATTACCATTCCGAATTAAGGAATGACCTGACAATGTTACATGTTTTCAAAATCACTGACTTCTGAATGTTTCTGTGTATGTCTGTGTTGAGTCCTAATTGCACTAAATGTGGTGTGAATGTTATTGGTGTAAGGCCTGTGGCTGATATAATGAGGGGGACAATGATGACTTTTTCTTGTCTCCATAGCCTTTTTATTTCCGTTGCAAGGTCTTTCGAAATTTTTTCTGTGTATTTCGTTTGGATGTTTGTGTCGTTGGGGACAGCTATGTCAATTAGATAGGTGAGTTTTCCTTTTTTGCACTGAAAAGTAATATCGGGTCTATTGGCGGAGACTGTTTTATCTGTATGGATACCGATGTCCCAGTAGAGCTTGTAATCTTCATTTTCAAGTATGGATGTTGGCGTGTATTTGTAGTAGGGATCTGTGTTTTCTATGAGTTTGTATGTTGTGGCCAGTGCTTGGTGAACTACTTTGGCAGCTGAATCATGCCTGGCCGTGTACTCTGTTCCGGCCAATATTTTACATCCGCTCGTTATGTGTTCGATCGTTTCTTTCTGCTGGTGGCATTTCCTACATCTGTCCTCTGCAATAGTCGGGTCTTTGATGATATGCTTTTGGTAGTTTCTGGTTAATATGACTTTATCCTGGATGGCAAGTAAGAAGCCTTCAGTCTCAGGGAATAGCTGCCCATCCTGTAACCAGGTGTATGATTGTTTTTTATTTACGTGATCTTGTTCTATGTGGTATCTGTGTTTTCCGTGGAGTGTTTTCTCTGACCACGTTTTCATCTTTTCCTGTTGTAATTGGGTGTGACTGTGTGTGTCTGCTGAGTGGTCTGCCCGGGCTAAGTCGAGAGGTGTGTAGTTTTTGTCTGCTTTCACTGTCGCTGTGTGGAGGCTGGTTTGCTTGCTGTGAAAGAATTTCCTAAGTGTTTGTGTCTGTTTTGTGTGTAATGATCTGATGTCTATAATTCCTCTTCCTCCTGCCTTCCTTTCGATGGTAAGTCTTTCTTTGCATGCGTTGGGGTGTAATTTCCTGTATTTGGGGAATTGAGATCGTATAAGGATGTGAATATTTTCTATGTCTGTTTGTGACCATTTGATGATACCAAATGAATATGTGAGTATAGGTATAGCGAACGTGTTGATGGCTTTAGTGAGATTCTTAGAGTTGAGTTTTGTTTGCAAAAGTTTCGTCAGTCTGTTTTTGAATTCGGTTCTGAGCTCTGTTTTGATGTGAGTGTGGTTGAGTTTGGTGCTTTGTTGGAAGCCTAGATATTTGTATGTTTCTTTGTCGAACATGTTATCGAGTGTTTCATTGTTGATGGTTTCTGTCTCATGGTGGCACTTCCATTGGCCTTTGTTGATGTGGAGCACTTTACATTTACTTATACCAAATTCCATATTGACATCTAAAGTGAATATTTCTGTGATTTTGAGGAGTTCTTTCAGCTGTGTTTGTGTGGCAGCGTAGAGTTTTATGTCGTCCATATATAGGAGGTGGCTTATTTTATGTTGATTCACTTTTTGGTGTCTGATATTGAAGCCATGCTCTGTTCTGTTTAGTATATTTGAGAGTGGATTGAGACAGAGGCAAAACCATAGAGCACTGAGCGAGTCTCCCTGAAATATACCCCGTCTGATGTACAGCTCTTCTGTTTGGATCCGTTCGGTTTGTGTTTCTAGGCGTATTTTGGTTTTCCATGTTTTCATAATTTGCGCGAGAAACTGCCTGAGGTGTTGGTTGATTTTATAGATTTCTAGGGCCCTGATTAACCAGCTGTGGGGTATGGAGTCGAAGGCTTTTTTATAGTCTATGTAACCGATGTGAAGGTTTCTGTGTTCTTTTCTGGTTTGTCCCATAATCACGCTATCTATAATCAGCTGCTCTTTGCATCCTCGACTATTTTTCCTGCATCCCTTCTGCTCTTCTGTGAGAATATTGTTGTCTGTTAGGTGTTGTTCTATTTTCTTCGAAATTGTGGCTGTGATGATCTTGTATAGGGTTGGAAGACAGGTGATAGGTCGGTAGTTTGACGGGTTTGTGGTGTCTGAGCTTTTGGGTTTAACGTATGTTATTCCTTGTGTGAGGAAAGTGGGAAATGTGTGTGTGGTTGTAGAATGGCTTTGTTGATTTGGTGTGTGAGTGCTTCGTGTGTGGTGGTAAACAGTTTGTACCAGAAGTTTTGTATATTGTCTATTCCAGGACATTTCCAGTTGTGTGTGTGTTTGATAGTTTCTGTAATTTCTTGTGTATTTAATGTGGTATTTTCTTGTTCTGTCACATGTTTATGTTTGTCTTCTTCGGCTTTGATCCAGGGGGTCTTATTATTGTGTAGTTTGGGTTCTGACCAGATACTTTTCCAATAATCTGTGAGTTCTTGTTTGTTTGGTGGTTCAGTCACTGCTATCTGTTTGTTGTACATAGTTTTCCGGTAGAACTGTTTTTCGCTTCTTCGGAAGAGGTTGTTGGTGTCTTTCCTCTCATTTGATTCTTTGTATCTACGGAGTCTTGCGGCATATACAGATAGTTTTTGTTTCAAGGTATCGAGGATTTCTGGCAGTGTTCTATTGGGAGACTTAGATTTGATCTTGTTTGCCCCCTGTGTGACACGTTTGGACGCATTCCCGCTTATAAACTGGGTAAGATGTCCTAGATCTCTCCTGATCTTGTTGTCCTGGTGTTATTATTATTATTATTACAAAAAAGTTCTTCTTTCTCACATTTGGTCAATGTGGTTCCATGTTTGGCTGACGGGCCAAAACCAAGTCAGCACAAACGCTATTACCATTCCGTATTAAGGAATGACCTGACAATGTTACATGTTTTCAAAATCACTGACTTCTGAATGTTTCTGTGTATGTCTGTGTTGAGTCCTAATTGCACTAAATGTGGTGTGAATGTTATTGGTGTAAGGCCTGTGGCTGATATAATGAGGGGGACAATGATGACTTTTTCTTGTCTCCATAGCCTTTTTATTTCCGTTGCAAGGTCTGTGTATTTGGAAATTTTTTCTGTGTATTTCGTTTGGATGTTTGTGTCGTTGGGGACAGCTATGTCAATTAGATAGGTGACTTTATTATTATGACTGTTCTCGTTTTCTTTCTCACATTTGGTCAATGTGGTTCCATGTTTGGCTGACGGGCGCAAACCAAGTCAGCACAAACGCATTACTATTGTGTATTAAGGAATGACCTGACAATGTTACATGTTTTCAAAATCACTGACTTCTGAATGTTTTTGTGTATGTTTGTGTTGAGTCCTAATTGTACTAAGTGTGGTGTGAATGTTGTTGGTGTAAGGCCTGTGGCTGATATAATGAGGGGGACAATGATGACTTTTTCTTGTTTCCATAGCCTTTTTATTTCCGTTGCAAGATCTGTGTATTTGGAAATTTTCTCTGTGTATTTCGTTTGGATGTTTGTGTCGTTGGGGACAGCTATGTCAATTAGATAGGTGACTTTTTCTTTTTTGCACTGAAAAGTAATATCGGGTCTATTGGCGGAGACTGTTTTATCTGTATGGATACCGATGTCCCAGTAGAGCTTGTATTCTTCATTTTCAAGTATGGATGTTGGCGTGTATTTGTAGTAGGGATCTGTGTTTTCTATGAGTTTGTATGTTGTGGCCAGTGCTTGGTGAACTACTTTGGCAGCTGAATCATGCCTGGCTGTGTACTCTGTTCCGGCCAATATTTTACATCCGCTCGTTATGTGTTCGATCGTTTCTTTCTGCTGGTGGCATTTCCTACATCTGTCCTCTGCAATAGTCGGGTCTTTGATGATATGCTTTTGGTAGTTTCTGGTTAATATGACTTTATCCTGGATGGCAAGTAAGAAGCCTTCAGTCTCAGGGAATAGCTGCCCATCCTGTAACCAGGTGTATGATTGTTTTTTATTTACGTGGTCTTGTTCTATGTGGTATCTGTGTTTTCCGTGGAGTGTTTTCTCTGACCACGTTTTCATCTTTTCCTGTTGTAATTGGGTGTGACTGTGTGTGTCTGCTGAGTGGTCTGCCCGGACTAAGTCGAGAGGTGTGTAGTTTTTGTCTGCTTTCACTGTCGCTGTGTGGAGGCTGGTTTGCTTGCTGTGAAAGAATTTTCTAAGTTTTTGTATTTGTTTTGTGTGTAATGATCTGATGTCTATAATTCCTCTTCCTCCTGCCTTCCTCTCGATGGTAAGTCTTTCTTTGCATGCGTTGGGGTGTAATTTCCTGTATTTGGTGAATTGAGATCGTATAAGGATGTGAATATTTTCTATGTCTGTTTGTGACCATTTGATGATACCAAATGAATATGTGAGTACAGGTATAGCGAACGTGTTGATGGCTTTAGTGAGATTCTTAGAGTTGAGTTTTGTTTGTAAAAGTTTCGTCAGTCTGTTTTTGAATTCGGTTCTGAGCTCTGTTTTGATGTGAGTGTGGTTGAGTTTGGTGCTTTGTTGGAAGCCCAGATATTTGTATGTTTCTTTGTCGAACATGTTATCGAGTGTTTCATTGTTAATGGTTTCTGTCTCATGGTGGCACTTCCATTGGCCTTTGTTGATGTGGAGCACTTTGCATTTACTTATACCAAATTCCATATTGACATCTAAGGTGAATATTTCTGTGGTTTTGAGGAGTTCTGTCAGCTGTGTTTGTGTGGCAGCGTAGAGTTTTATGTCGTCCATATATAGGAGGTGGTTTATTTTATGTTGATTCACTTTTTGGTGTCTGATATTGAAGCCATGCTCTGTTCTGTTTAGTATATTTGAGAGTGGATTGAGGCAGAGGCAAAACCATAGAGCGCTGAGCGAGTCTCCCTGAAATATACCCCGTCTGATGTACAGCTCTTCTGTTTCGATGCGTTCGGTTGGTGTTTCTAGGCGTATTTTGGTTTTCCATGTTTTCATAATTTGCGCGAGAAACTGCCTGAGGTGTTGGTTGATTTTATAGATTTCTAGGGCCCTGATTAACCAGCTGTGGGGTATGGAGTCGAAGGCTTTTTTATAGTCTATGTAACCGATGTGAAGGTTTCTGTGTTCTTTTCTGGTTTGTCCCATAATCACGCTATCTATAATCAGCTGCTCTTTGCATCCTCGACTATTTTTCCTGCATCCCTTCTGCTCTTCTGTGAGAATATTGTTGTCTGTTAGGTGTTGTTCTATTTTCTTCGGAATCGTAGCTGTGATGATCTTGTATAGGGTTGGAAGACAGGTGATAGGTCGGTAGTTTGACGGGTTTGTGGTGTCTGAGCTTTTGGGTTTAACG
The DNA here is from genome assembly GCA_019049505.1 of Pachyrhynchus sulphureomaculatus. Lineage (NCBI taxonomy): Eukaryota > Metazoa > Arthropoda > Insecta > Coleoptera > Curculionidae > Pachyrhynchus > Pachyrhynchus sulphureomaculatus. The sequence continues at coordinate 122,509,692 of CM032453.1, forward strand.
TATGTTATTCCTTGTGTGAGGAAAGTGGGAAATGTGTGTGGTTGTAGAATGGCTTTGTTGATTTGGTGTGTGAGTGCTTCGTGTGTGGTGGTAAACTGTTCGTACCAGAAGTTTTGTATATTGTCTATTCCAGGACATTTCCAGTTGTGTGTGTGTTTGATAGTTTCTGTAATTTCTTGTGTATTTAATGTGGTATTTTCTTGTTCTGTCACATGTTTATGTTTGTCTTCTTCGGCTTTGATCCAGGGGGTGTTATTATTGTGTAGTTTGGGTTCTGACCAGATACTTTTCCAATAATCTGTGAGTTCTTGTTTGTTTGGTGGTTCAGTCACTGCTATCTGTTTGTTGTACATAGTTTTCCGGTAGAACTGTTTTTCGCTTCTTCGGAAGAGGTTGTTGGTGTCTTTCCTCTCATTTGATTCTTTGTATCTACGGAGTCTTGCGGCATATACAGATAGTTTTTTTGTTTCAAGGTATCGAGGATTTCTGGCAGTGTTCTGTTGGGAGACTTAGATTTGATCTTGTTTGCCCCCTGTGTGACACGTTTGGACGCGTTCCCGCTTATAAACTGGGTAAGATGTCCTAGATCTCTCCTGATGTTGTTGATTTTGTTTTCTATTCTTATTTGCCATTTGAATTTCGGTTTTGTCCTGTTGGGGTTTCCTTGTCGTTGAGGGAGTTTTTGATTATTTTGTGTTAGAGTGGTGATTGCTGCTGCGTATATTATTGTGTGAATGTCTTCGATTGTGCTTAAGTCTGTTATATACTGAGGTATTATGTGCTTGTTTAGTGTGTTAAGGATTGGTTGCGTGCTCTGTCTGAAGATTAAACGAGGGATGGGATTTCTTGTTGTGGGGTCGGTGCCTGACCATCGAGCTAGATGTGACTCCATTTTTGCTGTAAGTGTTTGTATGAGAGGTGATTCGGGGTGATGTTGTGTGGATGTTGTTGAGGGTGGCGAGTGATTCATGTTGTTGTCTGTGATATGGTGTTGCGCACTCGCAATATTATTTTGCGTTATGCTCCTCCTGGGTGATGGGTCTTGTTGTGTTCGACTGGGTGGTTGTGTGTGTGAGGCTGGTTCGGAATCTGCTTTATTGTTTCTATTGCTTGGTTGGTCTGCGTTCAGTTCAACAGCCACTGTGTCCTTGATGGTTTACAATTCGAGAGGTGTGAGACGATTGTTCTTGGTAATAACTCTTTTTTGGTCTACTACTCTCTGTTCTGAAACAAGTAATTGCAGATGTGGATATTCGGTCAAGAAAAGTCTGTGCAGTTGCTGTCTGTAGCCCGATGTTATTGTTTCGAGTTTGGTGGCGGTGTAGTAACAGTGCATCACCGTCCTATTCATCTCATCCGTCCACTTTAACCGTTGTCTTGGTTTGCCAGCCTTGGTAGTTGCGTGTTGTCCTTGCAAAACATACGGGCCCTGGCCTGGCTTTGGTGGTTGTGTTTGTCCCGTATCTACGTCGGTTGCGCTTGGGATTGATGTTGGTGGGTCCAAGCGGCGAGTGATTCTCTTCTCAGTGATTTCTTTGTCAGGTTTTGTGTTTTCATTACAGCAACGCATGGCGTGTGCGTTGATTCCTGTGGTGCAACTCATGCGCTGCTGTGATTTTCCCGCCTTGGTGGGTGTCGGCTTAGTCGTCGACACAACACTTTTGGCAGGTCCATTTTCGGTTGCCTGGTCTTCATCGTTTTGGTCGAGCTGCCATTTCCCGCGACGTCCTCGACCGTTACGTCGCTCGCCCGATGCTTCTTTTATTGGTCTGTTGTTCTCTGGAATGTTTTCAATGTTTTGTGGTGTCAGAAGCTCAAAGTGTCCCGACATTGGGTTGCCTGTTAGTAGAAGGTAAATGGTTTTGTTGTATTTTCCCGTGCTTATTATCGTTGGTCTGTCCGTAAAAGTTATTTTTGTATGTCTTGTTCTTCGTTGTTTTGAGAAGATATGAAAGTTGCTATTTTGTGTTTCCGAGAGGGCAAGTATCTCTAAGCTCGTTCCATAGGTGCCATTTTTCCTCATATAATTATAATAGTTATTGAAGTCTTTTATATCGTCGACTTCAATTAATGAAAATGTGTGAAGTTCCGACCAGTTTTGTTGTAAATATCTTAGAGCAACCTCTCGGAGTTTCTCATGATGGTTTTGGTGGCCATATAAATGTAAGCTAACTGCACGGAAAAGGCAATTTCCATCACCTACAATGTCGGATCTGGTAAAACTATCGGGAGTAGTTTCGACTGAGGCGGTTGTTTGGTTCGTCTGTAGTTGTTGTTGTTGTGGTGTTGCTGTAGCTGTTTGTACGACAGTGGTCCGCCTCCGCAACACCCTTCCATTTTCATTATTATAATTATTATTATTTAACATAGTATTCCCACGAGTATCCTAGGAAAGAAGGGTCGACTGCGGCAGAGCCTGGATGCCACAGCAAGGCTACTTACTCCCGGAGGGCGCCCGGTATCCGGGGGAACCGTTCGCGACTCATAAACGCTGAGCCATTCATCTTCTCGGCACGGTAAACACCTTAAGATTGCGTTTTTATTACACATAATCTGGACAACACAAGACAGCACAACATGACTCAGGTACCTCGGGATCGTCAATGCCCGTACTAGGAGAATCCTGGGATTCCCCTAGCCCCTGAGGGGTTTATTATTATTATCTTACAAAAAAGTTCTTCTTTCTCACATTTGGTCAATGTGGTTCCATGTTTGGCTGACGGGCGCAAACCAAGTCAGCACAAACGTATTACCATTGTGTATTAAGGAATGACCTGACAATGTTACATGTTTTCAAAATCACTGACTTCTGAATGTTTTTGTGTATGTTTGTGTTGAGTCCTAATTGTACTAAATGTGGTGTGAATGTTATTGGTGTAAGGCCTGTGGCTGATATAATGAGGGGGACAATGATGACTTTTTTCTTGTTTCCATAGCCTTTTTATTTCCGTTGCAAGGTCTGTGTATTTGGAAATTTTTTCTGTGTATTTCGTTTGGATGTTTGTGTCGTTGGGGACAGCTATGTCAATTAGATAGGTGACTTTTCCTTTTTTGCACTTATTATTATTATTATTATTATTATTATGTGCGATGTACCTCGAGACTGTGATAATGTCTTGCTCTTCAAAAAAGGAGATAAGTCTAAATTAACCAACTATAGACCAATCAGCCTACTATCCGTAATGTACAAGTTATTTATGAAAATAATAACTCACAAAGAAATTAGACGATTACCAACCTAGAGAACAAGCCGGATTTAGAAAAGGCACTGGTAAAAACTAAAAAAAATACACCTTGAAGTATTAAGAATCTTAATAGAAAAGTCAAACGAGTATAATTATAAGATTTGGGTGGGCTCTGTGGATTACGAGAAAGCGTTTTACTCCCTTGAAATCTGGGCAAGATTAAATAGTCTAAGTAAGTGTGGAATTGACAGCAGATACTAGTAGATTATTCAAAATATACATATATATATATATATATATATATATATATATATATATATATATATATATATATATATATATATATATATATATACATACACATACATAAATGCAACAGTTTAGATAGTATTGAAAGAAAACACCAATAAAATAGAAATGAACAGAGGGGTACATCTCGCCGAAATTGTTTACGTTGGCGCTAGAAGATTTTTTCAAACAACTGCCGTAAGTGTATAAATATAGGAGGCGAGCAACTCAATCATTTGCGATTCGCGGATGATGTTGTGCTTATATCTAACAACAAAGAAGAATTGGAAGAAATGCTGAACGAATTTAACAACAATTCCAAAGAGATTGGTCTAAAGATAAACATCGCCAAACCATGTTCATGACAAATGACGACTGTGATAAAGAAGCCGAACTGAACATTGAAAACGCGAAAATCACAAGAACGGGTTCATATATACATATATATACATGTACATATATATATATATATATATATATATATATATATATATATATATATATATATATATACATATATATATACATACACATATACATCTTGGACAAAAAATAGTCACATCCAAGGAAAACTTGAAAGCAGATTTATCAAGGACAAGATCATTGGTTTGGTCGGCATTTGGCAGATTGCAGAACATCTTCCTTTCCAATATCCCAAATACACTAAAAGCGAACACATTTGATCAATGCGTGTTGCCAGTATTGACATACAGAACGGAAACCTGAGCTTTGAATCGAGACATTATAAATCGCCTACAATTAGCTCAACGAGAGATGGAAAGAGGGATGTTGGGAATATCGTTGAGGAATAGGCTGATTAATGACGAAATTCGAGGAAGGTCCCAGATAACTGATGTAGCTGAGAGGGAAATCAACTGGAATCCCTGGAATGAGAAAAGAAGTAGAGGACGCCCGCAAACCCGATGGTCTGACGACATCAAAAGGCTAGTGAGATACAACTGGATAAACAAAGCCCAAAACCGAAGAAGATGGACGTACTTAGGGGAGGCTTATGTCCGACGTTGGACTGCATAGCTGATGACGATGATGACACATATATTACCCCATTACCATAAATATTAACCACAGAATATAAACAATTATCAGATTGAAGCATTTCCGTATTACAGATAGAGAAAAAATATATAACTACCTAGCCATTGGATAATACAGCAGCTACATATCAAAATTACTTTCTGCAGCAGGCATGATAACGACTCAAAAAGATCTAGTTTTCGGAACTATCAGGACGTACTGAAGTGGTAGCTACTAATATGCTATCTATTCCAGATCGTCTACAACCTTAGTAATAATTATTTTTATTATTATTATTAATATTCTAGTATTGGGGAGAAGCTGTAGTCAGGTTTAATGGTGTCCATCATCAATTAAATTTAATTGCTTTATGCGGAGTAGATGTTTCTCATTTCAAGGGAAAATAATTTTAAAGATTTGCTTTTTTTTTGATGTTCATGAAGCCTCTTTCCCCTCGAACTCTTGATATTGAGTCTTCACGGCTGATCGGTGGAGTGGTGGTCGACACTGTGTTAGAGTAGTTCATATTCTTCTTTCGATATTCTCAATATCCATTTTTGTCTATTTGACTCTCCAAATGTGCATGTTAGGATAGAAATTTCATACTTATTTCACCGTATTCTTAGTATTTAGTTTAGTCTTAAGGATGGCTTTAAAATGCATTAAGTATGCATTTTAAATATTCCTCTTTATGATTTTGTGTTCTGTTCGCACTGACTGGTGTACTCCTAAATATGTGACGTTTAAAGAATCTCCTTGGAATATACCCTTGAATGTGGATATGATCGGCAATAATCGTACCTTCCTTATAATTAAGTATTCGCTGAGTTGACCATCGAGACATTACAGCTGTTGTAGATGAACCACTTTATATATCTCAAGAACATTCATCAGGCAGGGATGTGAGACTGAAACAAATGTTCTTCGGTAATCGATTTACATTGTATACAAGTTTCTTTGTTTATGCACTGCTTGTTCTATTATTACTAAATCGATCAGGAGCTGCACCTTGCATCCTTGAGATTTCTTAACGCATCCCTTCTGTTTGACCGCAATTATATTATTCTCCATAGCATGTTCATATATCTTTTTTCCCGACACATGAAAAGATAGCCCATGTTTTTTTATAGTTCACCTCCCCATCACCATACGGATTTTTATCCTTTTTCTTACTATATCTCTGATGAGTTATATTGACGAAAATGTTATAATATCCATCAACGCTGCCCATGTGCCTATTTGTATTTCACTGTACTTTTAAGACAATGCGGTAGTACTACCACGGGCGTTATTACATTTGTGCATTAACTTCTCCCTAAAAAGACACACACAATACCGAGCCAATTGCCAGAATCGAATCAACGGCCACCGGTTTAATATGCAGGTTCTTAAATACGTTATTTCTTGTGAAAGATAGTTTGGGATTTTATCGGGGTTTTCCCAAATTGAGTTGAAATGATGGGCTACGTGTTTATGAGTGGTTTTAAATCTTTTGTACTCAAAATTATGAATGCTATTATTTCCTGCTGCCTTCCAATTAAACGAGCCAGTTATCGTCTGTATAACTCCGCGTCAGAAATCTTAGCGTTATTCATTTGTCTAATCCGTTACATACGTTTCTTCCTGTCAATGATCCATGGAGCATGGAGTATAGACCATGGAGCATGGAGAATACCTTTTTATATTTTCCTTATTGGTCTCAAGTTGACGTTGAGATTTTTTACTATGTTGTTCTTTTTCGTATGTAGTGAGCCTGCCCCTATCTTTTCTCAGTTTTGTAATTTTATCATTTAATCGTCTTTCCCAAGATGCTTATTATTATTCTTTTGGTTGTCTTGTCTTCGGTATTTAACGCACGTGTCATTTTCGTAAATAAGAAAATAAATTTATCTTTCCCTGTTATGTTGAAAGTAATTTGCGAGTAATTATACAGGGTGTTCATTTTTAGACGCCCGGCCCGATTTATGGAAAATTGTTGGATATTTATTTATTTTTTAAATATAGAATAGTATAGTGCTTGTTAAGCAGTATATTAACGTATTTGACATTTGGTAGTGAAAACGACGCTGGGCGCCGCGATGCCAAACAACTTTTGTAAAATGGCATTGGAATACTTGAATTATTGTTTTCTAATTTGTTTTGCAAAAACATTATGCAGCAAAAACCGTCTAAAATATTAATTTTGGTCATTGCGGTCGCCATGAATCGTATGCCGGTTTTCAAACAATATATCTAGTAGGCGGCTATCATACTTTAATCTGACGGTAATTATAATAAAATATTAGTTACTATGCTGTTGAGGTTTTTCCTTTAATAAAATATCTTTGAATAATAAAAAACAATAATACATTATTCTTATTTTTTTTTTTTTTTTTAAAAAAAAGGGGCGAACCCCTTTTATGGCACTGGAACTGAGCCAAATAGCCAACATCTCTCTTTATTTCAGATATATATACATTTTACTTAAACCTAAACTAAACCTAAAGACACACACAACACCCAGCCCAGACACGGAATCGAACCGCGGACCTCTCGGACAACAGTGGGCAAGTCTAACGCCTTAACCCACTGCGCCAATCAGCCGGGCATTATTCTTATTAAAACCACAAAAAAAACTATATAACTTTTAACGTTACATTACAATTAAATGTTTGAAACTTAAAAAAAAAAAAAGAAATTTTCTGTATGTCATTCTTTTCATTAACGCTTGATGAGTGGCTTTATAAATAATATATATACTCTTGCACGCATCGGATATGTTTGCCTTTAAGTGCTCAATATCATTTGTCGCAGTTTTGTATACAATATCCTTAAGAGTCCCGCACAAGAATAAATCTAACGGCGTGACTTCAGGTGACTTGAGTGCTCATTGAATAACTGGGTTGCAAACTCCTATCCATCTTCATTGAAACCGTTCATTCAAATACTCTCTAACATCAGCAGTTGTATGAGGTGGTGTTCCGTCGTGTTGATACTACATATGCCCACTTAAAATATGGGGAACACTTTCTACTAAAACTGGTAGAGTATTAACCAAGCAATTAAGGTATCTCTTTCCAGTTAATGTTTCCTCAAAAAAGTATGATTTTCCCACACCATACATTAACGCAATAATGGCCTTGATTCTGAATTTGATTAACGTTTTATGGATTCTCGTCAGCCCGGTAATGATAATTTTCTCTGTTAGGTTTGTCGTTGCTGACAAAATGACTTTCATCTGTTTATAATATATGATTCAGAAAATAACATTCTTTGCTATATTTAAACATCATTTTTGCTTCAAAACTCAGTCGTCTTTCCGAATCAAATTGTGTTAATAGCTGAAGATTATACATTCTATAGTCATGGTATCTGTTAATGTGAGGTAATGAGTTTTCTGAACAGCCCCATAAGATACATTCAATTGCCTGCTTGCTTGTCTGATTTAATTATATGGATGGTTTTGAAAATATTGCATAATTTCGGCTACTTTTTCATCTTTTAAAACAATTTTTAGTATAGAAATACTTTTCTGTCCAGAAAATGCATCCATATTGCTCCTCAAATTTCGCTCTAATCGACAAAACATAGTGTGATATACCTGTTTACTTAATTTAACTCTATTAAATTGAATAGGTGTGCAAACAAGGGCTGTCAGATTAAAGTAGGACAGCCGTGTGGCGGGCCGTGGCTCGGTGGGGTAGTACTTTGGTACTGTACCGAAGGTCGAGGGTTTAGTCCCGTAGGTCGGTATACTTATTTACTAATTTATTTAAGTATATTTCGCCTGGCCACGTACATTGGTAGTAGTTGTTTGCAGCAATGCAAATAACGTCCGTGGCAGCACTACCGCGTTGTTTAAAAGGTGCTGTGAAATACAAAAATGTATGTTTCAACACTTGGACAAAGTTGACGGGTATTACGATATCCTCATCGATATCCTTGGGATATGGAAAAAGGGTAAAATCCCTACTGAGGCGAAGAGGTGAGCGATAAAAAAAAGCCGCCTACTAGATAAATTATTTAAAAACCACCAAGGAGCCGGTTTTAAACAATACGATCCATGGCAACCGCAATGACCAAAAAATAATGTTTTTGGAGGGTTTTTGCTGCATAACTTTTTTGCAAAACAAATTACAGCAAAAAAACAGTTTAAGGGAAAATTATTGGAAAAAATTATGGTTTTCCGATGCTGTGAAATACAAAAATGTATGTTTCAACACTTGGACAACGTTGACGGGTATTACGATATCCTCATCGATATCCTTGGGATATGGAAAAAGGGTAAAATCCCTACTGAGGCGAAGAGGTGAGCGATAAAAAAAGCCGCCTACTAGATAAATTATTTAAAAACCACCAAGGAGCCGGTTTTAAACAATACGATCCATGGCAACCGCAATGACCAAAAAATAATGTTTTTGGAGGGTTTTTGCTGCATAACTTTTTTGCAAAACAAATTACAGCAACAGTTTAAGGGAAAATTATTGGAAAAAATTATGGTTTTCCGATGCCGTATTACAAAACGTCGATGAAAAAAAAAGTTGTTTGGTGTCGCCTCGCCCAGCGTCGTTTTCACTACCAAATGTCAAATAGGTCAGTATACTTGATATTCATTATACCATTCTACATTAAAAAAAAATTAATATCCAACAATTTTCCATAAATCAGGGCCGGGCGTCTAAAATAATCACCCTGTACAGGTTTACAGGATAGAGACCTTCTGAATTGTTTTAACTCCAGTACTGATGAAATTCCTAGTAAATAAATATTTTTTTAAAACTGGTTGGTTAGTTTTAGTCTTTATAACTATTAGCATTGTCTTAACTTCTTTAATTTGCCGGATGTGTTCGATTTCTATTGCTAGATTTTGGTATTTGTTTCTCTTCTCAGTATCTCTTTTCCGATATTACTGTTAAGCGGACATGCAATGTTAACGAAAATGGTTTCAGTACTTGCTTTATCTGTTAGTACTATGTTTGGATGATTATACTCGTATATGACATAAGCGTTTCAATTTAGAGCGATTCAAACCCACCGTTAATCGATTTTTCCGTACACGCGCCACTCCTGTAGCATTTTAGGGATTGCCCTGCAGCACGTGTGTTATGTCCATAAAAAAAAGAAAAGACAATTTAGTTAGTAAGAGTATATTTATCCCAGTATACCACCTGTTCTAGAAGGCACGAGACAAGAAATTTTCCTATGAAGCTTATTAAAACTACGGAGCCAGTACTTAAATGGGTAGTTAGTAAAATAGAATTTTTTTGTGTGTAAAAGAAGCTTTTTGTACAAGTCGTCCCAATTAATATTAAAGGTTATTAAGAGAAATAGAGACCTGGATGTTATGTTCGATCGAACGAATATACTCTCAAAATGATAAATTACTCCTTAATTAATTATTTCGGTAATTATGGCAGTATTGCTTTTTTTCCTTATTTTATTATTTAGGAATATTATGCTTATTATTCCAAGTTTAAAAGGTTTTAGGTATAAATTGTTTTATACTTTATCCTCTCGGACCCTTGTCTAAAGTTGACTTATTCCTAAACCGTATTGTGCATAGCATTTAGTTAGGGTTGGTGAAATGGGTTTGACCAAAACGCCTAACAAAATAAACAAAATATGTTGTTTAAAAAATCGTTGAAGAAATTTTTGTTTCTTTTTTATAATTTTTTTGTTCAATAACAAGATTTTATTAACATATTTCGTTATGTAAATGTTAAAGCCAATAGGGACAAAAGCTATTTTATCTACAACATGTTTACCTTCTTTATTTGATTTTATTTATTTTTTGCTCATTTGTACCAGAACTATCAGTTCTTTTATCAATCTACTCAAATAAATAAGCAATTTCCAAGAAATGAAGAAATACTAACAGAGTCGTGCCCTCGTTAACGGTGTTCACTTGAAATTGCTTACTACTTTAAAATACCATTTTTAGGTATTTTCAGTATAATTACTTTCTTACTCGTTCATTAATTTTACAACAGCTCAAGAGTTCTAGTTATTAATTCTAAATGCTCAGAAATATTTACTCAAAGTGCAATGAAAAATCGAGACATTTTAGTACGAGGTTGGATTGAAAAGTTCGCCGCCTCATCAGAAAATAATTATAATATTTTTATTGCAGTACCCTCAATAAGTTCATACTTTCTTTGGTTGTCACAGTGTAAAATTTTGTTGCTGTAGAATTTGTGATTTTTAGGTTAAAACAAGTTTAGTGAGACCAAGTGCAGAGTTTTTGGAAAAATGGAAAAAATTGAACAACAGTACCAAAGGAGATCCACGATGATATGAAAACAACACGAGGGGAATCTGCTCCGTCATATACCACTGTGAAAAAATGGGTTGCAGAATTTAAACGTGGAAGAGAGAGCATCGAAGATGATCCTGGCCGGCCCACGACGTCTACGACTGAAGAAAACATCGGCAAAGTGTGTGATCTTAGATTGAAAGACTGTAGATTAACTATCAGGGAGATTGCAGACACTATAGGCATTTCGTATGAACGAACACCAATGAACTCGAATTTTCTAATATTTCCGCTGGGTGGGTCCCCAGATGGCTTTCAGTTGAACAAAAACGAATTGGACTCACGATTTCTCGTGACTGTTTGGAGACGAGGCTGATCTGCAAGATTTTCTTAACAGGTTTGTGACAATGGATGAAACCTGGGTTCACCACTATACTCCAGATTCAAAACAACAATCCAAGCAGTGGAAAAAATCTGGTATACCGACCCCAAAGAAAGCGAAGGCAATGCTGTCGGCTGGAAAAGTGATGGCGTCAGTTTTTTGGGATGCTAAAGGTATTATTATGGTGGACTATCTTCCGAAAGGCGAAGCAATAAACTCGATTTACTATTGCACCCTTTTGAGTCGTTTACGTCAAAAAATTAAAGAGAAACGCTCAGGCTTACTGAGAAAGAAAGTTTTGTTCCATCAGGACAACGCTCGCGTTCACACGTCTGTTGAGTTTATGGCTCAAATTCGTTATTGTGGTTTCGATTTGCTGCCCCACCCGGCTTATTCTCCTGATTTGGCACCTTCGGACTTTCATCTGTTTTCAAACCTAAAAAAACACCTCGGTGACCAGAAATTTTCATCAAATGAAGAAATCGAAGCTGTAGTTAACCAGTATTTTGAAGATCTTGAGAAATCTTTTTCAAACAGGTCTGGATGCTTTGGAAAACAGGTGAAAGAAGTGCATAGAGCTAGGTGGAGATTACGTCGAAAAATAAAAATATTTTTGTACGTATTTTATTTTGTTTTCTTGACTAGGCCGCGAAGTTTTCAATCCATCCTCGTAGTTTAGCATTTACAAAATAAACTTAAAAATAATACAATAGTTAAATTATGATAGGAAACTTCCACAGGTTACAGTTTCATGTTAGATTCCGAAGAAGTCAGTTCTCGAAACAAGCTCTAAAGGAGCCGGCAGGATGACCGACAAAACGTCAGCATCACTTATTCAATCGACTGGAAAAATTCGGAAGAATTATAGCTCTAAAGAGTTAAATGTTTGTCGTGTTAAAAAAAAGCTTATAATACGGTAATATAAAGTTACAAAGGTAACTGTCTTGGTTCTTTATTAATATATGTTTAATTTGCCAATATGTAATGTAAAATGAAATTTTCAATTGTCGAATATATTTTCTGTTGTGTTGTACTAACTGTCCTAATGATAATAAATTACTGTCACATACTATATGTACGTTTTATCCTGATATGTAAAAAAATAATAACTTTTGACGACAATTCGGAGAAGTAGTTTTTATGGTCACTGTAGGTCTACGAGGGGACTATACATTTTTAACCCGATAAGGTACATGTCTATTTTTTGCCTTAAAATGTTAGGTTAGTATTGGTATTAACGAAATGCCGCGCAGGGGATTTTTAACCTAACATGTATATGGTTGAAATTTTGATTATGGACTATGATGTTACTAATGACGTCAAAAATTGCAATAGATAAAAAAGTAATAGTATATTCATCAATTTTTTTACCTCTGCTTTAAAAAATTAGAAAATGATATCAAAAAGAGCATACGAACCAGAAAGCTTTACACTCCACAGCAACTGTTAATTCTTTACAAAGCTCAGATTTGACCAACTATGGAATACTGCTTCCATATTTGGGGCTCCGCTCCCAAACATACACTAAATTTGTTGGATTCTCTTTAGAGAAGAGCTGTTCGTCTGATTGGAGACCCGGAACTGACCGGCGACCTTGATTCGCTGGGACATCGAAGAATGGTGGGCGACTTGAGTCTGTTCTACAAGTATTTTTATGGAAAGTGTTCGAAGGATGTAGCCCGCTTAATTCCTCCCAAAGCGGTGCATGTTAGAAATACACGTCGCGCTGGTGCTTCACATCCGTATGAGGTTCAGCTGGTTATTTCGCGTACAACGCTTTACAAGCAGTCTTTTATATGGAGAACATCATCCCTTTGGAATAATTTGCCCAGCGCTGTGTTTCCCACCGAGTACAATTTACAGCGATTCAAGAACAACGTGAATCGCTATTTCCGCACACATGCCGCTCCTGGAGGGCTTTAGGGACTTCCCTGCAGCACGTGTGCTAGACCCATAAAAAAAAAGTACGTTATAGGGGGAGCCAAAATCCTGACAGACGCAAATTAAAAGCATTGGTTGGTGGCGTAACCACATTCAATGGTTAAGGAGCATATAAATGTAGAAAGCATTACTTTAAAGAATAAAAACCGGTTAAGTGCAAGTTGAACTTGCACAATTAGTGTTCCGTACGTTGATTGTTTTTAAAAATAAAAATTTTTGTTAGGGTGGTATAAAATGATCAGTGACTTCACAAAACACACCCCAAATGAGTTTTCAACAAAGTTTGTTTCAAATCTTTACTGAAAACTGGTGACCTTGAAATTTTGTTTTTTTTTATATACCAGATAAATTATTAAAGATAATTATAATTTTCATTCAATCTATACCCCGTGGAGAATATTCCAGGATTTTTTCAAAATTTTTTGATCAGTACTTCGAAATAAGGTAGGGGACAGCGATTTCTCACGATTTTTTAAAAGTAATACGAAGAAAAGTGTGCGCAAGTATTACATTATATATGTATATACATATATATATATATATATATATATATATATATATATATATATATATATATATATATATATATATATATATATATATATATGTATATTTATATTTTACTCATGTTTTCACAAGCTTTCATTTGACACCACACTCGATGACCTAGTAAAAAAATTTTTTTTTTCACTTCCGATTTCACCCCTCAAAACGAATCCCTTAAGTCAAAATTTATGTTACGGTGATATAAAATGATCAGTGACTTCACAAAACACACCCCAAATAAGTTTTCAACAAAGTTTATTTCCAATCTTTACTGAAAATTGATGACCTTGAAATTTCTGTTTTTTTTTATATACCAGATAAATTATTTCAGGTAATGCACTCGTGATAATTTTCATTCAATCTACACCCCGTGGAGAATATTCCAGAATTTTTTCAAAATTTTTTGATAAGTACTTTCCGAGATAAGGCGGGTGGACAGCGATTTTTCGCGATTTTTTAAAAATAATACAAAGAAAAGTGCGCGCAAGTATTACATTATATATATATATATATATATTTTTACTCGTGTTTTCACAAGCTTTCATTTGACACCACACTCGATTACCTAGTAAAAAATTTTTTTTTTCACTTCCGATTTCACCCCCCAAAATTAACCCCTTAAGTCAAACTTTCAAAACTACATAGCTCTGATGAGGCAATCAATTCCTATATTACTACCAAATTTCAACTTTCTATGACAAATAGTTTCGGAGAAAATCGGGTGTGACAGACGGACAGACAGACACCGAAGTGATCTTATAAGTGTTCCGTACGGAACACTAAAAAAGAGATCACTGAAGGTGGAGCTACTTGTAGAGGGTAGGCGTCATTCGACAAACAGAGCAACACTAAACGAAAACCGAGGTGCAAAACCCGTTGATGAAAAAAAAGATGTCTTGTACTGAAACTCTAAACGCTTAGACCGCTCCCAACATACTAAACTATTCGGGGTGAGGGGAAAGGTTTCTTACAGTGGAACTTTAAAAATGTGCTCCACTATTAAAAATCGATAGGGGGAGGAGATTTTTCACAAAAAAGAACTCCAATCGGAAGTGGAATTATAAAAACTTACATGCAATTTAAAAATCGATGACCGGTAGGGGAGGGAAACTTTTTACAAAAACTACCTATAATTGAACTTTAAAAACTCACTCAATTTACAAATCGATGGCACCGGGAGGTGAACATTTTTCTCAAAAGAGAACTCCCAATAAGAAAGTTCCATTTCTAAGGGGCATATTTTTCACTTCCATAGAGGTGAGAAGGCACATGGCTCTTTGGGCTACTTCACCCTTGCCCCTCTTGGATTACTTCACAGAAGTGGGGAAAAGCAATGTGTTTATTATACAGTACCCAGAGAAAAGTTGGCACCATATGACAAACTATTCACTTCAAAAAATATGTGTCGGTATATTATTAACAGTGAAAAGAATTTTAAATGAGATTATGTTTTAAAGAATTTCATATGTAAGCGTGCCACTTGATTTCGTTATTATGAAGGTAAAATACTAAATTGGTATAGTTTTTTTTAGAACCAGTCAAATATTACAACGGATAATACAACTGAACTTCAGTTAAGAATGACGGAGAAACTGATCACCCTCTATATTCTGGGGTTATAGGACACCTACACGAATATTTTTTGTATATTTTATTTTTAGATTTTTACTTCAAATTTATCCAAAAATAAAATCAAAATTTGCCTTACATACCATACAACATTTTAAATAATGAGAAATATAGTTTTTCATAATTTTAAAAAACATATGCACTTGGATATTTTTCCTGGGTTGCCATCAAATTATTTTATAAATTTCCATTACGTTTCCAGGTTTTCTCCAACTATATTTACAATGTTCCCAGACTCAGTTTAATAGAATTAAAAAGGTGTACAAGAAAATTCAGTGCTAGCATATTTCAAGAGTTTATCAAGTGATCTCTTCACAAAACACCATTTTTATTAAAAAAAAAAAGAATAAACAAAAGTAATTTCGAAATAAATAGCAATTTACTAGTATGCAATTAAAAAATATAAAAATGTTAGAAACGTATTTTAAATAACCGAACAGATCAAGTGCAAGTTGGACTTGCGTAATTAGTGTTCCGTACGTTGATTGTTTTTAAAATAAAAATTTCTGTTACGGAGGTATAAGATAATTAATGATTTCATAAAACACATCCCAAATGAGTTTTCAACAAAGATTTTCCGATCTTTACTGAAAATTGATGACCTTGATTTTTTTTTTATATACCAGGTAAATTACTAACGGTAATGCACTCATGATAATTTTCATTCAATCTACATCTGGAAAATATTCTAGAAATTTTTAATCAGTACTTTTCGAGAGGCAGCGATTTTTCGCAACTTTTTAAAAATAATACAAAGAAAAGTGTTTTTATAAGCCTTCATTTGATACCTGACTCGATAACCTGGTAATTTTTTTTTCACTTCCGATTTCATCTCTTAAAACTAACCCCTTAATTCAAAATTTAACTAACAAAACTACACGGCTCTGATGAGGCTATCCATTCCTATATTAGTGCCAAATTTCACCTTTCTATGTCAAATAGTTTCGTGTGACAGACAGACGGACGGACATCGAAGTGATCTTATAAGTGTTCCGTACGGAACATTAAAAACATGTCAAAATATATTGAAGTTCTTTAAATTTTATTTTATTTTGCTTAAAGTTTAAGGTGATTGTGTTTTATACTAACGTTATAGCAACCTCAAAAACTAGTGTCTTCTTTATTTTTTTTTTGTAATTAACCTACGTAGTAGAATTTCTCTTTTCATGAAATAATATTTTTAGTGTTCCGTACGGAACGTCTTATAAGATCACTTCGGTGTCTGTCACACCCGATTTTCTCCGAAACTATTTGACATAGAAAGTTGAAATTTGGCACTAATATAGGAATTGATGGCCTTTTCAGAGCCGTGTAGTTTTGACAGTTAAATTTTGACTTAAGGGGTTAGTTCTGGGGGTGAAATCGAAAGAAAAAAAAATTATCCGGATATCGAGTGGGGTGTCAAATAAAAGCTTGTTTAGAAATATATACAATGTAATATTTGCGCACACTTTTCTTTGTATTATTTTTGAAAAATTGTGAAAAATCGCTGCTATCCCCTTATCTCGAAAAGTACTGATAAAAAAGTTTTGAAAAAATTCTAGAATATTCTGTAGATTTAATGAAAATTATCACGAGTGCATTATCATTAGTAATTTATCTGGTACATAAAAAAGAAACAAAAATTTCAAGGTCGTCAGTTTTTAGTAAAGATCGGAAAAAAACTTTATTGAAAACTCATTTGGGATGTATTTTGTGACGTCACTGTTCATTTTATACGTCCGTAACAAAAAAAATTATTTTAAAAACAATCAACGTACGGATCTTGCACTTGACCGGTTATTATTTTACTTAATTTTATTGGTGAAACACATATCTGGTCATATATTGTCCATCATTGCAGAAAGCTCTTCTGTTTAATGCCGGGGTTATAAACTTTTTTATGTTAGACATGATTGACTTTGCATTTCATTTTTGGCCTTACTCCATGGCAAGTATGTTTAGCGTTAATGTATTCAAGCAGTTACTCAAGAAAATCTATTCAGTAAATTGGGTTTCAAAAATTAAATACGTTTTTTTTTACCTTCGATGAACTTTTAAGGCACCTTGTAGATAAATTAATTTTGGAAATTTGCGTAAAAAGTCCATCATTTGACATCCTGGTTCAGAGATTCTAAAAAATCGTATTATTTTGTATTATATTATGTTTCTTTTATGGAAATTTTTATAGCAAATGTCCATCACGGTACTCTAGTAAATTATGTACACAACAAAGTCTATATAATGTTTTTTTACATTTCATGCTTTCTTGGATACATTGTATTTTCATATAAAATTATTTATTTACAGATTTTTTATATTATATTGACTATCTTGAAGATAACCATACATATACTATCACGAGCGAAATTATAACGAATTTTTTCAGCTTTCATTCATTAAAATTTATCCAGCCGTTTAAGCTCGGTGAGAGAATACAGAAATAAAAATACATGATTATAAAAAATGTTCTACTTTCCGTATGCAGTAAATAAAGTATAAACTATTTTAACAATAAATAACCATACAGATATTTTGTGCCTTTTGATTTTTAATATAATTTAGAGCTTACACGTTGAATAATTTTTTCTTGCCACGCCTGCACATAAGAAAGGACAGTGGTCAATTACGTATACTAATACTATTATGACTAACTATTAATCTGTAAAAGTCTCAGAAATTTACAATCATTTTCATTGGCCTACTTGCGCAAAGATTACTAAAAACTGATAGGAGGTAACAAGTACATTACACTTGAAATTAACGATATCATTTAATTTCTATAAAAATATTAATTTGTAAAAATCTCAAACCTCTATTTGATCTTCCAAACTGACAGGATTTGTAAAGGTTTGATTGAAAAACTTGAGATCGATAAGCAAAATCCAATAAACTGATTATAAGAGCAATGTATCCAGCAATATATTTTTTCTAACTTTTACTTAAGAAATTTGTTGCTAGTAATATATTTATTATTTTTCTCCATTCTATATTTTAACAACTTAACTAAAGGTTTCAATTTGTACCCACCCAATGTGCTATGTTATGATGTTATTACTTTAACCTATTAATACTTGCCCTAAATTCCATTTATTTTCATTACTTCATGTTCTATTTTACCGAGAACATTATAAAACATTATTATTTCTTCTCAAACACGTACCATGTTCAATTTAATATGCTCAAACAGAAAATAATTTACGTCGGAATGCATTTCAGCTTAACTGGCAGAACGCTGACACAACATACGTACATATAACCAAAATAAGTTGCTTTTCATACATTTAATATTGTGAACAAGATATCCAAGCAAATATACATTAAAGTTTGAAAGACGGAGTCATGATAAATAGATATTAAATATGAGAAACATTTTATTATGAGATTTTATATTAAAATATAACGGGCAAGTTTTTTTTAGAGAGTTTAGATTATTATTTTAAAACTATTTGAAGAAAATTGCGTATAGTACGTAGTCCAATCTTTTCTCAGATCTCCGAATTATTAATCTTATTTGTTCTATTTTTTTGGCATACCAAGAAATATTGTATTTATTTTCCTTTAAGGTCAATCCGCCATTATCTTTTCTCGCATTCTGTATTTAAAGACGAAACTTGGACTTCGCACAAATTGTAGTTCAAGAAACATAACATCGGCACCTACAGAGGTGATGAGATTCCCTCTTAGATGTTATGATATATGTGTTTTTAGGAATCTCAGTCAAATTCTATTTTAATTACATTGACATTATGTTGTCCTAGCTACGAGTACTTTAGTGTAAAAATTAATCAAATTTGAAACACAGTGAAAATTCTCTATTGACTTTGAAAATCGTTTTAGGAATATTTTATATATAAACATTTTATTTTCTCCGCGAAAATCGTAGTTCTCTTCCTCAATCGGTCAAAAATTCGAGAAATCGGTTTTTTCTTACTTCGTGACCGTTAAAATTCGAAAAAAACTTAACTTTGAATAGATAATTTGAAGACCTCTCAAACACATAACCCTCCTTCTATTGAGAATTTAAAGTATATATATATATATATATATATATATATATATATATATATATATATATATTTATATATATATATATATATATATATATATATATATATATATATGTATATATTTATATATATGTATATACAGTCGACACTCTATATAGTGAAAGACCAAAATGTTGACCGAAATTTCACTATAGAAAGTTTTTTACATGTATGTATTTTATATTGGTAATCATTTACTTGTATTTTATAAGGTACAAGCAACAAAAAAAAATGCAAAATTGAATTATTAGAAAAGATTTTATTAAACATTTGAAAGTTTAAATAGTACATAGCATGTACAGGGCTAAATACATACATAAAGTCCGTACGTTATATCTTTACCCGTGCGTCATAGTTTTCAGGCCATATAACAGACGACTATTATAATATTTGTCTCTTTTCACCAATAAATCGTAGATATTGGTAAAAAGAGACAAAAAATATAATAGTCGTCTGGGATATCGCCTGAAAACTATGACGCACGTGTAAAATATATAACGTACGGACTTTATGTATGTATGTACTACATACGAAATAAAAAGAATAATACAAAATCTGTTAATACATATGTACATACTACGTACTAGGAAAAATAATCAGTTATTTTCTTTTGAACATTACTTTTGAAAAATAATTGTTGCTCAACAAAATTCTCGCATTTATTCAAATGCATAAAGATTTGATCAGGTACACTTTCCTGGCCCCTGAGAGTAGTTCGCACAATGTCAAATGCATTTCTTATTTCATTTTCACTAAATTTAGCAGGACATTCCCCGGTTTCAGTTTCTTCTTCATGATCTTCTATACTTTTTATATCGTCAATTATGTCTTGATCAGTTGGGAGATCTGTCGTGCCAACATCATTGTCGATTTCTAAGAAATCTTCAAGTAAAAAATCTGCGTCGACGGTAGCAGTTTTGTGTAGAATACCCCATTGCCTTTTTAAGGTTGCGAGATCCATTTCGTCTTCTTCTTCCTATTCGTCAATTTTTTCAGTAAAACCTGCTTTAGAAAAGCAGTTTTTGATCGTTTTCTGAGAAACATTTTCAATCCATACTTTAGCGACTTCGGTTATACACTCTTTAAGGGTAATCAATTTTTGGACTGGAAGGTTGTTATCAATCGCATTAACAATTTTGTGAACAATTCTGTTTCGGTAATGATGTTTTTGTTTTTTATAATACTCTGGTCCGTAGGTTGCAATTTGGAGGTCATGTTTGGTGGAAAAAAGATCAATTCAATATTCCTTAATTTTTTACTTACAGTATCTGGATGTGCAGGACAATTGTCTATAAACATTACAATCTTTCGCTTTTGGCTTTTCATTTTCGTGTCCAGTTCTTTGATCCATCTTTCGAAAATCTCAGAAGTCATCCATGCCTTTTTATTATTGGCGTAATCTAACTCCAGAGATTTAACTCCTTTTAAACAACGGGGATTTTTGCTTTTACCTATGAGCAGTAATTTCAGTTTTTCTAAGCCATCCATGTTTGCTCGAACCATAAGTGTCACCCTTTCTTTACTTGTTTTAACACCAAAACATTTATCACTTTTAAAAGCAAAAGTTTTATTTGACAAACATTTAAAAAACAAACCGGTTTCATCACAATTGAAAACGTTTTTTGGCTCGTACTTTTCCAATGCACTTTTTAAAACAGTTTCAGTCCAAATGTCACAGTCCTCCTGACTAACGCTTGCACTCTCCCCAGACACCGTCTTGAAAACAATTGAATTGCGAGTCTTCCAGGCACTCAACCACCCTTCACTAGCTTGAAAATAAACGCAGTTAAATTCTTTAGCAAATTGTAGAGCCTTTTGTTTTATTAAATTTCCCGATATTGGTACGTTTTGATGCGTACGGGCCACTTGAAACCATCGTAAAATTGCTTCATTTACATCCTCGTAAGTACTCACCCGTACTCGTTTTCGACTGCTTGGAACACTAGGTTTCTTGATGATACTGTCGCGACTTTTTATTATCAGAGAGACGCAACTTGGAGAAACACTAAATTTTGCAGCAACATCAATTTTTTTGCAGCCTTTATCAACTTCCTCCAAAACTTTAATTTTCTCAGCTAAACTTAAACACACTCGCTTGGACATCTTACTTGATTCTTAAACAAAAAGAAACTGAACCTGAATTTGCGAATTACTAGGCCTCGACTATAAAATGGGTTTTTCCCCGGGTTTCTATAAAATGGGTTATTCCCGGGTTTCTCACAGAAATCTACCTGATTTATTGCCAACCATTAGGCGTTATAAACGCGTTTAAGAACCTTTTCAAAAGAATGCGTCATAAAAATGGAATTCGTGCTAATGTTAGATAAAAATGGGAAACCCGAAATGGCCAAGATTTCTATAAATGCATAAAAATTTATACATAAAATTCCGGTAAAAATTTTATTATATAGAGTGTTACTATTTTACAGATTCACTATATGCAGGGCTTTTTACATGAAATTTCATTAAAATATTCTAGGTCTTGAAAAAATTGCACTATAAAGAGTTTTTCACTATATAGAGTTTCACTATAAACAGTGTCGACTATATATATATATATATATATATATATATATATATATATATATATATATATATGTATACATGTATATATATATATATATATATATATATATATATATATATATATATATGTATACATGTATATATATATATATATATATATATATATATATATATATATATATATATATAAGAACGCATCTGATCCCATATATGTATATATGGGATCAGATGCGATCCTTCGCTTGATACTGTTTTTCGAAATCTGATAATTGGTTATGGACGGAAAAAATAAGTACATGGATAATCCTGGCTAAACTTTATGGAAATGAGGTTACGTAGATACTATAAAAAAATATGTAAAGCAATCCATATATTTATATAAAATTCCATTATTCAGGGGAATATTTTACATTTCAAATATGTAAATTGCGATTTACTATGTGACCGAACCAGGGAATAAGAATTTTTTTATGGGTCTAGCACACGTGCTGCAGGGAACTCCCTAAAGCGCTACAGGAGCGACACGGTGCGAAAAAAGTGATTCACGTTGTTCTTGAATCGCTGTAAATTGTATTCGGTGGGAAACACAGTCTTTGGCAAATTATTCCAAAAGGGATGATGTTCTCCATATAAAAGACTGCTTGAAAAGCGTTCTACGAGGAGTACCATAACAAGCTGAATCTCATACGGATGTGAGGTAGTAGCGCGACGTGTATTTCTAACATGCACCGCTCTGGGAGGAATTAAGCGGGCTACATCCTACGAACACTTTCCATGAAAATACTTGTACTTCCATATAATACTTGCTCATGTCGCCAACCGTTCTTCGATGTTCCAGCGAATCAAGGCTGCAGGTCAGTTCTGGGTCATGTCATTAGAAGGATTACTCCGTGATAACATTTTTCACTAAAGTGGGAAAAGGACTAAAAGTTATTTATAAAAGCATGTCCCAGGTGTGCTGAACATTTTATTTTAAGCAAAATTTTGCTCTAAAAAGGTTCGATGGGGCTAAGACTTAATCCAGGATGACCCAGATCCAGTAAGACCTGATGAAGCAAGAAATGAGGAAACCATCAGGCTTGTTGAAGATTTGCTCCTCCTTACACTAGCATACTACAGAAACGGGCGAGGAATGAAATTTCTCAAGAACATTTGGCCACTTTAGAGAAAGTGAAGTATTATTTTCTCAGAATTTTTATAGGCAACGAGATTTGGCTGTTCTATTGAGATCCCCTCACGAAGCATGAGTCGATGCAATGGGTTCATAAAACACCTCCAAAGAAGGCAAGAACTCAGTCGTCTTCTTAAAAATTGATGCGACTATTTTATATGACATATGACTGTGGCAAAGTTTTGCTTAATACCCATGTTACCTAAGTAATCCTGCAATTATTTACTTACTTAGAGCCTTGCTAGGCGTCTGTAGATTCCGAGCTACCCCAAAGTGAGCATAGGCTGGTAATAACAATTCTCCATCTGAAACGGCACTTTGGCAAGAGTCTTCAGACTTGCGAAACATACTACTTCTAAAGCTTTATTAGAAAAACATAAACAATGTCCTGATGATTCGACGTGTGTAAGAAGCGGGAAATGCAAGAACGAGATTATTAAATAAAATTTGCCAATTGCGCATTGTGTGTGTGTAAACTGTAGAATCAGTCTTGCTGAAATTCCTTAGATGTAAATTAAGCTCATCAATAACAGTTCATTGGCACATTTAACCAACTATAAATCTCTCAAACCTTATTCCTTAGCTTTTTTAAATTTGTTACATTCTATTGTCATTTATAATTATTAAAATTAATATTAAATTAATAAATTTGCATCATAAATTATTAATATTTTATCCATAAATAAATAATAAATTTACCCTTCAAATATGTAAAGTACAAATAACAAATATTATCCTACCATTGCATTTTTAGATATTTATTTGAGCTCTCTGTTAAAAAAAAAAAAGATATTTATTTGAGCTCTCTGTTTATTTGAGCTCTCTGTTTATTTGAGCTCTCTTAGAAACGTCTTTTTTTACTAGAATTTTTGATAGCCACACGCCTTACTAATATAAATAAAAGAGTTTAATTCTTAGTTTCATCTGTGGGCGATAACGGTAAATCTATAATATATATAAAATGCAACGTCTCTCTGTCTGTCTGTTCGTTAGTGCGCTTATCACTGGAGAACCACTTATCCGATTTACGTGCTTTTTTTTAAATACATATTTTTTCTGGCCAGGTTATAGGATATATTTTATTACGTTAGATAATATAAGGAATAAGCAGTGACGATAGTAGTGAATTAAGTCGGGATAAAGTTTGCCGCTAGCGCATTCTCTTGCAGTACACTGCCTAAACCATTAAATATGGAACAATATCATGTAGCAAAGAATATAACATATATAAAATGCAACGTCTCTTTTTCTGTGTGTCTGTCCGTTAGTGCGCTTATCACTCAAGAACCACTTACTTGATTTACGTGTTTTCTTTTAATTCGTACATTTATTCTCTGGCCAGGTTATCGATAATCTTCTATAATATATATATATATATATATATATATATATATATATATATATATATATATATACACACATATATATATATATATATATATATATATATATATATATATATATATATAATGCAACGTCTCTTTGTCTATCTGTCTGTCTGTCTATCTACCTGTCCGTTGGTTCGCTTATCACTCGAGAACTACATATTCGATTTACTTGCCTTTTTTTTAAAAAACAAAACATACATATGTTCTCTGGCCAGGTTATAGGATATATTTTATTACGTTAGGTAACATAAGGAATAAGCAGTGACGATAGTAGTGTATCAAGTCGGAAAAAAGTTTGTCTCTTGCTATACGCCGCCTAAACCATTAAATATGGAACAACTTCATGTAGCAAAGAATATATATATATATATATATATATATATATATATATATATATATATATATATATATATATATATATATATATATATATATATATATATAAATAAAATGCAACGTCTCTCTGTCTGCCTTTCTGTCCGTTAGTACGCTTATTACTCGAGAACCATTTTCTTTTTTTATTGAAATTCATACATGTGTTCTCTGCCCAGGTTATAGGACAGATTTTATTACGTTAGGTAATATAAGGAATGAGCAGTGACGATAATAGTGAATGAAGTCCGTGCGAGCGGAGCTGCGGGCACGGCTAGTAATGAGATAAGAACAAGCCAGTGCAACTCTTCGCACGGGAAAGTAACATTAATGTCCGAAGATCATCATAGCAACAGTGTTATTGAGTATTGGGTATTTATTGCGTTGTTGTTGTCTCTGACGACTTTGTTGAGAATATTGACAATTTTTATAAGATTTTAGAAAGTGTCATGAACCGCGGTACTTCCAAAAAAAAATTGTTAAAAAGCATAATGCTATGTTCGGTCTGCTATTAAGTTGATACAAGAGAAGGATAGGTGTCATCAGGGATGAACTACCTGCAAAAATGAATCCAGTTACAAAAGATTTTCAAATTTAAGGAAGCAATTTTCCAAGATAATTCCTATTTCTATTATATATCCCAAAAAACAATTTATCCTGGCAAATTTTGCATTTCATAAGATAGCTAAATAATAATTTTTTTTTTAAAACTAGAAACTTTTATATAAAATAGTAACTTAATATAAACATAATGTAAACAAAGTCACGTTATGTGATGTGACTTTATAATTTGACGTTACACAGAATAGTACAGTGTAACGTGGTTTACAATGTAAGAAAATCTTATATTACGCAATTCAGTGTGGGTCAATTGACGCTTTGGAATTTAGAATGATGAACTATGTGCTACATTTTGCTCTAAAGCCTGTTTGAATTATTTTGTTTAGAACTGTCAAGTTTCTTCAAAGAAAGTGTTTCAGAATGGAATTTGAAGAATTTCTCACCAACATATTCATTCAAAGACCAAATTTTCAACCTAAAGGTTTGCTTATAAGAGTATACTTATGCTGATGTAAAAACTGCTAGACAAAGTCCAAGTTTGGATCTGACCTTCCAGTTTTTAGTTTTAATGTACCCAAATTTTTACCTCATCGAAATTTTGTTGCGGTATATCGCTTGATGACCCGAGCAAGGCGGCTCTTTGGCGTGTACAAAAGTGATGAAGCACAGCGTATTTGGCCATTGCCGTGGATTAATAGTAGTAATACTTATTTTCACACGTAGACAAAGTTACAGAAAGGATAGGAGTGCAACTAAACCTACCAGAATATATTTATAGGTTTCCGTCAAGCGTACAATAGTTTCGAAAAACTATGTGGAATGCTAGGGCTGAATTCGTTGTTCCGAGAAAACCAAAGTATGTATGGAATACGAAAGATCCAGTTACATTGTAATTTTGTAAGACACTAACTTTCGTAAATACCATAGTAATCATAGGACTTAAAAATGGCTTCGAACGAAGGAATTCCACAACCCTCGTTCCTCTAATTTTTATCTCAATAGTGTTATACTTTAAATTGTATCACGACACATAGCGCTGAACCAACCTAAGGTGCTCTTGACTGATGAGTTACCTTCAATGTTTTTAAAATCATGCTGCTCTTTAACTAAGTTGGGAATGTGGAATCTTTGGCACAATGACACTACTCAGTATATATCACCCACTACACCAAACACTTTATTTTTGCACTCGACGCGCGTTTCGCTAACCATGTTAGCTTCATCAGGAGCGATGATTGACTAGTCAGTCATCGCTCCTGATGAAGCTAACATGGTTAGCGAAACGCGCGTCGAGTGCAAAAATAAAGTGTTTGGTGTAGTGGTGATATATACTGAGTAATGCTGCTCTTTGTTAAACCTTACTCATTTTATGTAATATATGTGTTTAGCTTGGAAAATATACTAAACTTTGGAGTAAGCTGTGCCTATAGATCAATTAGATAATAAAAATATTGTTACTAATTACTATCTCTTTTTTTATGGACATAGCGTACGTGCTGCAGGGAAATCTCTAAAGCTCTCTAAGAGCGGCGCCTATACGGAAAAAGATATTCCCGTTGGTCTTGAGTCGCTGTAAATTGCATAAATTGTACTCGCTCGGAAACACAGTCCTGGGCAAATTATTACAAAGGGATGAAGTTACGGATGTGAAGAATCAGCGTGACGTATATTTCTAGCTTGTACCGAATAGACTCAAGTCACCCACCGTTTTTCGATGCTCCAAGGAATCAAGGTTTCTCGTCAATTTTGGGTCTCCAATTAGGCGAACAGCTTTCTTCTGAATAGAATCCAACCAATGTGTATGTTTGGGAAAAGAGCTCCAAACATGGGAGCAGAATTCCATCTTTAGTCGAATTTGAACTTTGTACAGAAATAACAGTTGTTGTGTATAAAACTTGTCTGCGGACAGGAAGTGAATGAAGAAATAAGTGTACTGTGTTCTGGAAAGCTGTAAATTAGATTCCTAGCCTTTTATAGCAGATTGTTGATGTAGATGAGCAAGAAAGTATCGAGCCATGAGGGGATACTGGCGTTGATAGTGAACGCCCTCTGAGGACACACGATAGCCATAAACCGAACTTTTCAGACATAGCATAAGACCGTAAGTTAGCCAACAATCCATCGTCCCAAACACAGTCGAATGCCTTGGATGTATCCAGTACAACCGCTCGAGATTCTCCAAAGTATTCGATTGCTTTATTCCAAACATGTGTTATATAAGTTAGAAGATTTCCGTTGATCTTTGCTTATGAAAGCCATATTGATGGTCGCTAATAATATTCAATCCTTCAAGATTCATATGATAACACAGCCCCACAAAAAAAAAAACGTGGGGTATACTTTTGATGCGATATATCAGATCCGTAGTATTTTTGCCCGCTGATCACGAATCTGACGTCAGAATATCGCCATCACATCTCAATTTTTTTCTAACCTCAAAAAATAGGTAAAAATTAGTAAAAATTAAGAAAAATATACTCCTAAAAAATTGATTCAAGCTTTTTCATGAATCCAAAGATGTATTAATATGTATTCGGACACGCTAAGCTAATATTCATGGGTTGGATTAAGCCATACAGTTCTGTTTTCTTTCTAACCTCAATAAATCAGACACATATAGTGCTTCTCGAATGCAAAAACGAATTCAAATTAAAATTCAACCGATTCTTACCAAATTTGGTACACGGGGGTTTTTTGGGTTGCTGATCATGAATCTGAGGTCGGATTTGCAAAATTCAAAATGGCGGATCCAAGATGGCGGACAAAATTTTTGAAAACCAACCAATTCCTACCAAATTTGGTATACAGTTGGGGAATCCTCAAACCTGATACTCTTAAACCCTACACCCTGAAACCTTAGACTCCCACACCCTGTAACCTCAAAAAATAGACCTCAATAACCCTGTAACTTTAAAAATGAGACCCAATAAACTCAAAACCAGGACTTTTAAACCATATACTCTCAAATAGTAGACCCTTAATCCCCTAGAATTGAGAAGGTTAGACCCGCGCCTAACTTTCCTTTTTTTGGCTGTATCTTGTTCTTTTTTCCGCGAATGACCTATTCAAAGGCTTTCTGCCCAAACGCTTTGGAGGACTTGTTTCTCTTTTTAGCGACCAGCAATAGTCCGCTAGCATATGGTCATCCCATCGTCCTTGATACCGATTTTCTATGATTTTCAGATCTTGGTGAAAACGTTCCCCTTGCTCCTCACTGTAGTCACCAAGATTATCTGGGAAATCATCGATGTGGGAGTCCAGGAAATGTAATTTTAGATTCATTAAGCAACCTAATGTTTGAAAATTTTTTACCATTTTCTCGACTATTTCTTTGTACTTAGGACTTTTATTATTTCCCAAAAAGTTTGTTGCGACTTCTTTAAAACTAAGCCAAGCAGCTTTTTCAACTTTATTCATTTTAGTAACAAATAATCAATCTTGAAACAATTTTCCTATTGGTGTCCCGTCAAATACGCCTGCCTTAATTTTAGCTTCAGAAAATTTCGGAAATTTTTTATGCAAATATTTGAAACATGGGCCGTTTGTATCTAATGCTCTCGTGAATTGCTTCATAAGTCCAAGCTTAATGTGAAGCGGGGGAATAAGAACTTTTCCTGGATCTACCAATGGTGGAAACAATACATTATTTTCACCAGGAGTGAACGATTCTCTTGTTGGCCAAATTTTTTTCTTATAATGACATCCCCTGTCTCTGCTATTCCACAGACATTTATAACAGGGATAAAGTGTAAACCCTGACTGTTGGCCAAGCAATATTGTTACAATTTTCAGATCTCCACAAATTTTCCAGTTATGATCAGCATATTTTATTTTTATCAAAAGCTGCTTCATTTTTTCATATTGCTCTTCCATAACTGTGGAATGAGCAATCGGAATGGGAGCGTAAACGTTGGTATTATGCAGCAAAACTGCCTTAATGCTCCGTTTAGAAGAATCAATGAACAGTCTCCATTCTTCAGGATCGTATGAGTTATTTTGAAATTCATCCATTAGATCTTTTACATCGGTACAATATGAAAGTGACAATTCCTCGTCCATTGTGAAATATTTTCGAAATTCTTCATCTCTGTTTCTATAATAAGAAATGTCTTTTCTTTAAAAAGGAAGCAAGATGCTCTGAACCATCTTTGGATAAGCTTAAATCTCTGACTAGATCACTAAGTTCTGACTGTGATACGAGTATTGGTTCTGGTTTACGGTTGTATGGTAGAAATTCTTTATCTGTGTCACTAGTATATGATAGGTTGTCACTAGAACATTCATTAGTAACAGTGTTTGAATCTTTTTCGATAGTCTCAATGTTTTCGGCATGAACTGATAAGGTGAAATCATTTGTTTCCATAACATCAACATCAAGTGGTTCAGGAGGCGGAATTAGTTTAGTTGGTCTTGTTACTGTCGAAACATCGTTATAAGTAATAGTGCTTTTATTTTTTCGGTTATGCCTAGATACAACATTCATACAAAAGTAGCAATCATTTTCACTGTATGGTCTATTCCATATTGCTGGTCTGGAATATTTAATCGCCTTCTTATTGATGTACCACATTATTTTGCAAGAACTGCAAATGATGTGGGGAACCCAATCTGTATCCTGGTGCTGTATTTGAATGTTAAAACAATCCTTATATAAGGTTTTAATCTTATCCGTTATCGGTGACCCCATTTTACTCAATACGTGTTGACAGCAAATATAACAAAATGAATCACTGTTTTTATCGCACATATGAAAAGTCCTTGTACCGTGAGACCGTTTTCTTGTAGCATTATACTCTACATGAGCCAAGTCACCCACACATAAAGAGCTACGGTCGCTGGATGACGACGGCTGCAGGCCCGCTTTCCCACCCTGACCAACCACCGATACAGGGTTTCCGAGTCCCTGCATCGTAATTCTCTTTCTTCTACCTGCCATGACGGCATCTAAGCCGTTATCCAGGGACTCTGCCGGCTAGTGGAGTAACACCGTTGCCCACCGTCACCACGTGGAGGTGCCCTGGATGCAGGTAGAAGAATAAAAATCGACCGATGAATTTTCTCGGCGTTCAAAATGGCGCGAAAACATCTGCCATCTTGAATTTTGCAAATCCAACCTCAGATTCGTGATCAGCGACCCAAAAAATCCCCGTGTACCAAATTTGGTAAGGATCGGTTGAATTTTAATTTGAATTCGTTTTTGCATGTCTGATTTATTGAGGTTAGAAAGAAAACAGAACTGTATGGCTCATTCCAACCGATGAATATTAGCTTAGCGTGTCCGAATACATATTAATACATCTTTGGATTCATGAAAAAGCTTAAATTAATTTTTTAGGAGTATATTTTTCTTAATTTTTACTAATTTTTACCTATTTTTTGAGGTTAGAAAAAAATTGAGATGTGATGGCGATATTCTGACGTCAGATTCGTGATCAGCGGGCAAAAAATACTACGGATCTGATATATCGCATCAAAAGTATACCCCACTTTTTTTTTTGTGGGGCTGTGTAATTGATCACCTTTTCCATGATTTTCGATATTATTATATATTGAAAGCAGTCCGGCTGATTGGTAGTTGTTTGGCAAGGGCTTCTTGCCTTTTTGGGGTATCGGCTGAAGTCTAGCGCATCCTTAACTGCACTATGGGAATAGTTGGTGGAGTTTTTCCTTGGAAATCGATAGTAGAATGTAAAGCAAAAAGTTCAATTAACAAATTGGCTTTCTCAACTGGTGTTGCAATAGTATTATGCGTTTGTACGAGTGGTCATTTTGACCAATGACCTTAGCGACTGAACAAAAGGACCTGGAATTATTGGGCAGGTAGGACGTTTATTTTTAATTCTTTGATTGTGTGACTCCTTGATTTTGTCGATAATTTCTTTGCCTCTGTTCCTGGTACCAAGAAAGATTTATGACGTTGAGATTTTCACACTATTGTCGGTAGACAAGATGCTTAGAAGCAACACATTCTTTGTATTTTCGGTCAAACCAAGGCTTGCGGTGGAAGGGTATTTCTTTGAAAAATGGATTTAAGATTCCATGCCAGCCGAAATGACTTCGGAATCCTCCTTAGCGCAATCAGATGGATCGTCCGAACTAGAATAAACGTCTGGCCAAATCTAACGGTGAATTTATGGTGATAGTGTAAATCTCGGGATTGGTGGTTAAAAATAGGTCAAGAAGACTGGTCTCGATCAGGGGTCCGTGTTGGTTCATCGACAAGCTGAGTAAAGCCGTAACTGATTGAGAATGATTCGGCTTCACGACTTTGTTTGTCGGTCGTATTTGAATACTTAAGCCAGTTGAAGTTGTGGACATTAAAGTTGCCCAAGAAGGCAACCTCAGCATTTGGATAATTACTCTGTAAATGGTTGATGGTATCTGAAAAAGAAGTAAAAAGTGTTCTAAACTTAGTATCACTTGGTGGTCGATAGAGGTAACAGATAAACCTGTCGTTATTTTGACCCCATAACATCAAAGTTTCGAGACTCGAGAGGCTTCTTTTCGTTGGCAAGAGATATCGCTTCTGACAAAAAGACAGATTCCAAAGTCCCGCTTAACTGGGAATAGAATTCGTACCTGAAGTAGAGAAAGTTGACTGTGTTGGTCGATGAACAGACCTTGGTTTCACAGAGAGCGAGTATATAAGGTTTATTGCTGATTGATTACAGGTGTTGGTGCACTGAATTTATGTTCGAATTTAAAACCCGTATGTTTTAAAAATCTATTTTAAAATTGTGATCTCTATATGTTGTCTCGCCCGATCCAGCCCTCACCTTAAGATCCGAATGGTGGTCTCCAAAATTTTTTGATATTGCTAGCTGCGTCATGCTGTTTGGTTCCACAGTCCGAGGAGATCGGTACAACCACGAAACGTTAAGCAACTTCTCGCAGCCTATGCCGATGCGAGGGTATCACATCGTGAGATCTGGGCATCTACCATCGAAGTTGCTCTTTTAGTCGCCTTCTACAATAGGCAGGATATACCGGGCGATATTCTGTCCCATACCCCTTCAGTCTGATGATAAAGTTCTTGAGTTTTAAAAGAATTATTTTTCAAGTAGGGGGAGGTTTCCTTTTTATATAATATAAATAAGTCAATATTTTGGAGACGTATGCCGTGTATAACGATTTTTTCAGAGCCTTTTATAAAGTATACCACTCGTCACTTCTAAGAATGCTTGGAAATTTCAGCATACATGGCAAGCTCCTGCAATTCTTGGAAAGTTATTTGTGCGGCAGGGTATAGTATTTTGCTATTAATGGTAATAGAGGCGCGCAGAGGTGGCTTCTGGGTACCCCAGGGATCTTTCTGAGTCCTTCGCATTTCAGTGTTTTTCTAAACAAGATTAGCAACTGTCTTTGTTTCACTGAATATTAAAATCTATGAGAGAGAGAATATCTTGGATTTTGATGAACTACAGATTTAAGAAATTTTTGTAAATATAGGTATTTTAACAAATTATTTTTAAATCCTGATAACGGCCGTTCAGTTTTGTCCTCAAAAAGGGTGAGTCTACTATAAGCTGATTTGTAGTTTAGTAACGAAATGCAGACTGATGTAAATGATTTGGGACTTATTTTGACTTCCAAATTGTCGTTTTAAGAATATGTAAAAATACGTGTTCGAAGCTCACTAAAAATTTAGACTTTCAAATTCGTATTATCAGCCAGTTATTTTATTATTTAATAATGTAGTCAGACACTATTTTTTATGACAGTTTGAGACCTCATATATCAGAAATTCCAAGATAGAATAGAGAATAAGCCAAAAAATTATTAACTCTCTAAATTCCCTTTCCAGTAAACAGAGACACTGTCTTTTACAATAGCAACTTGAAAGTCTATAAAATGCACTCTCTTGAATGTTGATTATCTTTATAAGACAGTTAATAATTTAATTAATTTCGATATTTGTGTAAATTATCTTCTATTCAAAGTAAACCTTTACACTCTTCCTAACAAACTGCCATTTTTGTTTTAAGATCTAACTTTAATTAATTTTTTTGATTCATCACTTATTAGTGAGCTTAATTTTAACCTATTTTGTTTGATATTTCTTGCGGCTAAGAGACATAAAACAAAATATCTAAATTTCTTACCCTTTAAATATTATTTTTACCTATATTTTTGTAACAATATTTCACTAGCCTAATCGATTTTGTAACTACTTACTGTGGCTATTTGCTGAGCTATCTTGTTATTGGTCACCTGCAAACAGAAAACTTTTACTTATATAGGTCACGTAAAATAGTATAGGTAATTAACCTACATCTCCTATATAGAATGTCAAAATAATAGATTATTACTCTTAATAAAATCGATCTAAAAAATTCTTTTATATATTCTGATACTATTGAAAATAATGAGTATCATTTTCCTTCTTGTTGTGTCTTGCGTTGTTTGTTGGTCACAAATGACCACCTCTGAGTTAAAAATAAGGCATATAGGACAGAAAAGATATATAATACAATATATTTTAAAGGATAAAGTATATATAATTTTACCTGAAACCAGTGGTACAGGCTAATATACAATAAATTTTCCTCTAAAATATTCTAACTGTAAATAATAAATATTGACCTGCCAATGATTTTGTCTCTAAAATATCTAGTAGTACTCGCTATTAAATTAACAACCTATTAACGAAACGTCTTTTGTTTCAGGTTAAATGCAATAATGAAACAGCCAGTGTAAATTTGCACTACAAATCGGTGAGTATTACACTTAATTGGCTAAATTTATTTTCCGAACTAGGGAAGCGCGAGAGGCGGTGTTGCGAAGTAGAGTTTTATTCCTCAAATGAACGCAGTGAATAGCGAGCAGATAATTTTTTAAATGTGTCGATATTTTTGCTAAAACTTGAGGGATTTTTATAGATAACGAAAAGTTTTAAACAACAATACATTAAATTAAATTATTACACTTCTTGTACCATGCAACTCTTTTCCAATAAATTTTCAAGAATAATTATCATCATTATTGTGAGTTAATAAATATTTATGGTTAATGAATGAAAAAAAAGCATTATTTTATATGAACCTACGGTATCGAAAAATTATTTTCCAAAAAAAATTCATCTTAATGTGAAACAGCAGCAGGTTTTTTTTATGGGCCTAGCACACGTGCTGCAGGGAAGTCCCTAAAGCGCTCCAGGAGCGGCATGTGTGCGGAAAAAGCAATTCACGTTGTTCTTGAATCGCTGTAAATTGTAGTCGGTGGGAAACACAACGCTGGGCAAATTATTCCAAAGGGATGATGTTCTTCATATAAAAGACTGCTTGAAAAGCGTTGTACGCGGAGTAACAAGCTGAACCTATTACGGATGCGAAGCACCAGCGCGACGTGTATGTCTAACATGCACCACTTTGGGAGGAATTAAGCGGGCTACATTCTTCGAACACTTTCCATGAAAATAGTTGTAGAACAGACTCAAGTCGCCAACCGTTCTTCGATGTTCCAGCGAATCAAGGCCGCTGGTCAATTCCGGATCTCCAATCAGACGAACAGCTCTTCTCTAAACAGAATCCAACAAATGCAGTGTATGTTTGGGAGCGGAGCTCCAAACGTGGGAGCAGTATTCCATAGTTGGTCGAATTTGAGCTTTGTAAAGAATTAACTTTAACATAACACAACAACAATATCAATTTACCAGGAAAAATTTCTCAAATGATAAGCAAAAGTTTATTTGAAGTGTATGAAGTCATCCGATCCTGCAGAAATCAAGTTAAAACCATTAAAGTTTTGTAAACCGGATGTAAAGCATTTAGTTATCTCCACGTATCTCTCCAAATTAACAGTTCTAAAAAGGTACAGGCCAATAATTCAAGCTGGTCACTTCATGGTAATGTAAGGGCTACTGTACTTGTTCTTCAAACATCTGATACACAATTCAAGAATTAAAGAAAATAATTCACAAATTGGTGTATTTCTCTATAAATGAAAGAAATAAAAACAGTTAGCCCTGTCTGTGTTTTCGGCTTATTATTCATCTTTTTTAATTTTACCAACTCTTAATATTTTCTCCCTCTTATTATGTCTGCTGAAAATTATCCTCTCTTGGGACTAGAATCTACAAAAAATAAATCAAAATTTAATAAAGCAATATGAACTAACCTGATATTTTAATTAAAATTATTGATGTCAGTACGTTAGTCCAATTTTCATTATTTCTGTTTTATTATCATGTCATAATTATTCAATATGTATGTAAATTGTTAATGTATAAATATTTATAAACCCTAAAACTAGTTTCGGATTATTATATTATCATCTAAATATTGTGTATAATGTAATGGAAGTTTGGTTAAATAAAGAAATATATGAAAATAGTATTGGCAACACTGGAAGAGCACTCCGATGTTCAAGCTAGGATGGAATTTATTTTGCGAATATGCTGAAATTTATGCAAATTAAAGTTTTGCATACGACCGAGGCATGTTTCAGTGCAGGCATGGACATTTATGTTTTTTTTTATGTTTTTGCATTTTCAGTTTACACTTTTTAAAATTAAAAGAGTCAAGTGTGCTTGTTTCACAAAATATATATTTGCATCAAGGTAAAATATGTATGTACCACATTATCTACGTATATACTGCCACGACAGATATATAATAAAACGAACTATATGACTAAAATTAAGGAGATGGGTTTAATAAGACCATGTAATATGCTCTCACTGCAAAATGAAATGCAAAATTTTACAATTTTTTCCTGTAAAATCTTTTAATTAATGTACCATTGCATTGTCAGAAATATGTTTAACAAATTATTTAATAGTAAATCAGAATTGGTTTAACGGACGACGATTGTTGTAACCTTTAACCATTAAGAAATTACTTTTAATGCAGTAAATAGAGATTACTGATAATCTGCGTCCGTTAACTTTAAGCTCCTTTAATTTTTATAAATTATCAAAGGGATACAATAATTAGACTGAGGTATTATGAAATGACAATTATTTATTATTACATAAACTATAGTTTACTTAACTAGCCTGAACTAACCAATTCTCTACTGAATATCAAAGCTAGAGTCTAAAAATACTTCCTCCAAATAATAAACTACTTTTTCTTATATTTTCGCTTATATCGACGTGGACCTATGGCGTCCAATTCTCTAGTTAAAAGTAATAGAAATTTGAAAAAACATTATGGTACATAAAATTAAAGGAAGATGGTAAAGAAATGTCAGTTGCAAACGTAAAATAATTTGTAACATTTTCAGAAACTTACATTTTGTTAGCTAACTACGAACTAAACAAGGTAAATAAGGGGAGACTTTTCCTTCCTTCCTTGATGTGCTCATAACTCGGAAAAATAACGGTCAACTTCAACACCCAGTCTACCCGAAGCCCACCCACACCAGCAGATATTTAAACGCTGGCTCACACTACCATCCCAAATCCAGTCGGTAGCCAAAACCCTCGTATCGTGATCATAACTACTCACCGAACCAGACACGAGACAGCAAGAAATTACACAAATTACTAGGGCAGTCAAGAAAAACGGATATAAAGATCAGTCCATCGGAGAGCATTGGAAAGGCAGCGCCATCCACAGATAAGGACAGAAGAACGGGACCTCAACCAAAATAGAGTCCTATTACCGTGTGTGAAAGGAGTTATAGATAGGTTTGGAAGAGTCCTAAGAAAACACAACATAGGCAGAGCATACAGACCAAAAAACACTCTGGCAAACATCCGGGGTAATCCCAAGGAAAAGAAAAAACTGGAAAACCATCGCGTTTACAGCAGCCCATGCGGAGACTGCTACAAATTGTACATAGGGCAAACAAACAGAAGAATCTCCACCCGAATCTAAGAACATAAAATAAGTATCAAAAATAAACAAACAACTTCAGCTCTTTTGAGGGATCTAGATAAATAGCCTCGATTTCACATTATAAAACACACATAGTTAGAGAAGCCTTGGAAATCGAAAAGAATGGACAACTAAACAAGCGGATGATGCACTGAATTTCTCTACTACATGAAAGGGTGTACTAGCTAAACTAAGGAATAACCAAGACATCGAGAACGCTACAGTTAGCATAGCGCCGGAACCCGTAATTACCACTGATACGGGCATCCAGCCGGCAAACACCGATGCCCGGACGAACACTCCAGACCCCACCTACAATCTGCGTATACGTCGACCTATAAAAGACGGCGATTGTACTTCGGTTTCTCAGTTAGCTTCAAGCGGCAGCAGCAGCAAGGGCACTTGAAGATGCCAAAAGGGATTTTGGCGAAACGTCGTGCAAATTCATTGTTAGACGGACGGATTAAAACCCGGAATTTCAATGTATTATATATGTACATACATATATAATGCATATATAATACACATATATATATATATATATATATATATATATATATATATATATATATATATATATATATATATATGCGTTTACAATCTGTCTCCATTCCACACGATCTTGAGTCATTTGTGTGTCATACTCAAAACACATGGCATCCGACCTTATCTAGTCCCTCGAGTGGTCTTTTCCCGACCAGGTTCTCATTCCACACTAGCTTGGTGTATCTGGGGTCCGGCTGTCTTTCTATGTATCCCAGCTGTCGGGATTTGATTTCCTGAACCACTTCCGGGTCTTTGCATACTTCCGTTAGTTCCGCATTTTTCCTCCTCCTACATTGTCCTGACTGATTATTTCGTACTGTCCCGAATATTTTTCTGAGTATCATCCGCTTGAAGCACTCTAGTTTTCTTTTAGTTTATTTCGTCATCGTCCAGCTCTCTGATCCCCATAGAAGAACTAGTCTAATCACAGTTTTATATACTTTATACACCGAGTTTTGACGATATTGAGAGGTTCGGGGAACTGAACACCGATTTGACGGCAAATAAACATTTGTTTGTACTCTATATACATCCTTTAAGTTCTTCTGTTATGCTGTTATCTGCTATTAAAGTTTTACTGTAGAAAAGTTTTTTTTTTTTTTGTAAAGAATCTTCCATGCTTCGCGGCTATCGACTGTTAGTTACTGTGTTGAGAGAAGTATAAACTTTTAGAGCTCTAGTGCAAAAGGGTTTTTTTTTCATAAAGGAATTCATTTCCTCGGTTGTCATTTCACGCATCCTTCTGCATAGTGTGTAATTTAAGTGATTTCTATAGCTGACAAGTTCTTAAAGTCGGAGAGATACGATTTGATTAGGAACCTCTACGACAACTAATTAATTCGTATCTCAGCAGGACGGCAAAATCGGTGCTTAAATTTCTTAAGGTTAATAGGTAGAATGAGTCTAAGAGTATTTGTCAAATCTCAGTCTACAAAAGAAAATGTTTTGATCTACTCGTGATTCCCAGCAAAAGCTCCTAGCCACGATCACGAAAATTGACAAATGGAACAGAAAATATTTCAGAACAAATAACATGTTGAAATTATATACTTACTATACGAATTGAAATCTCAACTTTTTTACAAATCATGCAGCAATTTTTATCGGAATTATGTATTGTATCCCATATTTATCAAAAAAATCCCTCCATTTTAATTGTCAAATAAAAAAGTGGCAATACACTATTTACTTTTCTTCTAAACATTCTAACTTAAAAACTCATAATACTTCGTTTCTCCGTAAACGATAATTTTATAATGATTTTTTAAATGTAATGAGGCATGTTTCTAACATCTCATATATTAACCATTCAATTCTTTTGATTGATTGTTATCAAAGTTACCCGTTCTATGCGATGACTTAAATTGCAGATTTTTTTCTTTTAATGTTTTTAATCGATTTCATAAAAAAATAATTAATAACACTGTCTTGTGTAATTTAGTGCCTTTTTAACATTAGGTTTTAAATTTTTAATATAGATTTCGATAGTTATCCATTTTTATGAACAGTTTTTAATAGCCAAAAATAATTACACTGTAAAAGTATTTTTAGTGTTCTGTACGGAACATTTATAAGATCACTTCGGTGTCTGTCCGTCTATCTGTCTGTCTGTCCGTCTGTCACACCAGATTTTCTCCGAGGCTATTTGACATAGAAAGGTGAAATTTGGCAATAGGAATTGAGATGGCCCCATCAGAGCCGTGTAGTTTTGAAAATTAAATTTTGACTTAAGGGATTAGTTTTGAGTGGTGAAATCGGAAGTGGAATTTTTTTTTTACCAGATCATCGAGTGGGGTGTCAAATGAAAGTTTGTGCAAACACGAGTTCATGTAATACTTGCGCACACTTTTCTTTGTATTATTTTTAAAAAAATTGCCAAAAATCGCTGTCCCACACTTTA
This sequence comes from Pachyrhynchus sulphureomaculatus, assembly GCA_019049505.1. Classification (NCBI taxonomy): domain Eukaryota; kingdom Metazoa; phylum Arthropoda; class Insecta; order Coleoptera; family Curculionidae; genus Pachyrhynchus; species Pachyrhynchus sulphureomaculatus. The sequence goes on from CM032453.1 coordinate 122,549,244, forward strand.
TCTCGAAAAGTACTGATGAAAATTATCACGAGTTTACCTTTAATAATTTATCTGGTACCCCTCAGCTCTATAATAGAATAGATACAGCACACAATAAATAAAATAATAGCTAAATCTATGAAGAAAACCTAATGAAGATTCGGATGACAGACCAAAAGCTCATATTATACATTCTATGGAGACAAACCATATCAACTATATACAAACCATTATTATAAGACCTATTGTCAGAAAGTGTACATACAAAATTCAATTGGAATACCAAGGTGCTCAGAGCGTATCATTTCGAACCTGATAGCATTTGTTGGACAAATTAACAGAAGAATATCAGTCAGACTGGAAGAGCATAAGCAAAGTACACATACCGTCTCTCAGCATTAACTCCATCACACAAAATAGGTTTTAATAGCTACAAAGAGATACATAACATAGCAAACTACATGACAAGACCATTATCAGAGGTCATCAAAAAAAAAGCCGAATACTTGAATAAGAGAGGCAATTCAGTAAATTTGGAATGGAAAATGATTCAAAAAGAAGAGACTTCTATCAACTGAAAACAGATGACAAGCTACTGAATCGACCGTCAGGGGGGCAGAGTTATTACATCTCGGAAGTAATGTAAACTCTCAATAAGTTACTTAACCCTCAGCTTCTGAATAATACTTGTAATATTGCTTTTAGCTGATTTATTATTTGGAGTTAAAAAAATGTTAAAGATAAATTTACTTTTGAACTAAATATGTATTGCTGAAATAAATATCCCTCCACTTGTTTGTGTGCATTTATCAGCTTCTTTATACATCAAACAAACAAATAGATGGTTGTTTGAAAAATATGTCTTTAATTTAAAAGTGTAAATAGTATAACAGTTTTTGGTCTGGCTACTAACAACACATTTTTTTTGCAAAATTCTACTTTATTCATCAATACAGACTCCTTCAAGAGCGATAAAATCAGCCGAACGCTTTTCTAACATTTCTATACCTTTCTTGTAGAAGGATTTGTCTTGTCTTGTTTCGGTGATAACTTCTTCATTGGAGCCAAATCTCTTTTCCGCGAGAATTTTTTTGAGGTCTGCAAATAGGTAATAGTCGCTGGGGGCCAAATCTGGAGAAAACGGTGGATTAGGAAGCAATTCGAAGTTTAATTCATGCAATTCGTAACCATTGTCTCGTGACATGGTGCATTATCTGGATGAAAGAGCACTTGTTTCTTGTTAATTTGGGGCCGTTTCTTTGCGATTTTTACCTTCAAACGCACCAATAACTTTATATAATATTCGCTATTGATGGTTTTTCTCTTCCCAGCCTAGTCGATAATTATTGCGCATTCCAAAATATAGAGGCCAAAACCTTCCCAGTCGACTGTTGTGTCTTTGGTCGCTTGGGGCGGCTTTCACCGGCTGCTGTCCACTCAGCTGACTGCCGATTTGATTCCGGTGTATAGTGGTTAATCCATGTTTTATCCATTGTCACATATCGTATGAAAAAATCCTTTTTATTGCGCTTAAACAGGTCTAAACAGCGCTCAGAATCATCAACACGTTGTTGTTTTTGGTCCACTGTGAGCAAACGCGGTACCCATTTCGAATAGAGCTTTCTCATGCCCAAATATTCATGCAAAATATGCCCAATATGTTCTTTTGATATCCTTAGGGTGTCAGCTATCTTACATAATTTCACTTTACGGTCATCCAAAACAATTTTGTGGATTTTTTTATGTTTTCCGGTGTAACCATCTCATTTGGGCGTCCAGAGCGTTCAGCATCATTTGTGTCTGTATAACTGCGTTTAAATTCAGTATACCAGTAAATGATGATTAATTTTTCAGGGGCAGAGTCTCCGTAACACTTATCAAGCCATTGCTTTATTTGAACGGTATTTTTCCCGTGAAAAAACAGTGTTTAATCAACACACGAAATTCGATTTTTCCATTATTTTAGGAATATCAAAAGTAGCGTCACTAAAACTACTGTAACTTGTAAATTAATCGTCGAAATGTCATGAAATTGTGTCACATATTGTTTGAAGGTTGGTACTTCCTAAAAATGGATTTTTTGAAAAGGGCGATATCTATGTGTCAGACCAAAAACTTTTCAGCTTACGTGTTATATATATTTTTATTTATTTTTATTTTTAACTTCAAATTCTTAAATATCTAAAAGATTATTATTAATTACGTTCTTATAAAATACGTACTATCTTTTAATGCAACTGCATTATATATTTAATAATTGAAGATATTGTCTTATCGATTTAGGTTAATATTAAAACGATTTGAATAACATATTAATTTTCCTCTTGGTAGGAAACTTCCTCAGGTCACAAAGCATGAAGATACAGCTCTTTTGGATTTCTCCTATGCCGTTTGAAAAAGTGATGCTGATGTTTCGCCGATCATCCTGCTGGCTTCTTCAGAACATATATTATAAAATATTTAAACATGTCTCGGTGTAATATTACTATATTATTAAACGATATTTTCGAATTAACGTGCAGAAATTTTAAAACTGTTCTTGATTCTGTACAGTAACTTTGTGTGTGAATTGATTAGGATTTGGTGTCAGAGGCTTTCCAGTTCTACAATCCACAAAATTACACAAGAAGATACTACAGAGCTTCATAACAAAATTTGAAACTACTGCTTATTATTTTTATACGAGGATGGATTGAAAAGTTCGCGGCATCATCAAAAAAATAATTATAATATTTTTATTATAGTACTCTCAATAAGTTCATACTTTCTTTGGTTGTCACAGTGTAAAATTTTGTTGCTGTAGAATTTGTGGTTTTTAGGTTAGAAGGAGTTTAGTGAGACCAAGTGCATTGTTTTTGGAAAAATGAAAAAAATTGAATAACGTGCGGTCATCAAGTACCTGTTTAATAAAAGATTAACACCAAAGGAGATCCACAATGATATGTAAATAACATTAGGGGCTCTGTCATATACTACTGTGAAAAAATAGGTTGCAGAATTTAAACGTGGACGAGAGACATTGAGGATGACCCTCGCTCCGGCCTGCCCACGACGTCCACGATTAAAGAAAACATCGGCAAAATGTGTGATCTTAAATTGAAAGTCCGTAGGTTAACTAACATGGAGATTGCAGACACTATAGGCATCTCGTATGAACGACCATAAAACATCATTGCCAACGAACTCGGATTTTTTACGATTTTCGCTAGGTGGATCCCCAGATTGCTTTCTGTTAAACAAAAACGAATTCGACTCACGATTTCTCGCGACTGTTTGAAAATGTTTGACGTTGATCCGCAAGATCTTCTTAACAGGTTTGTGACAATGGATGAAACCTGGGTTCACTACTATACTTAAAACAACAATCTAAGCAGTGGACAAAAATCTGGTGAACGACCCCAAAGAAAGCGAAGGCAGTTCTGTCGGTCGGAAAAGTGAAAAGTATTATTATGGTGGACTATCTTCCGAAGGGCGAAACAATAAACTCGACTTACTATTGCACCTTTTTGCGTCGTTTACGTCAAGAAACTAAAGAGAAACGCCCAGGATTTCTGAGAAAGAGAGTTTTGTTCCATTAGAACAACGCTCGCGTTCACACATCTGTTGAGTCTATGGCTTAAATTTGTGATTGCTACCCCACTCGGCTTATTCTCCTGAATTGGCACCTTCGGACTTTTATCTCTTTCCAAACCTAAAAAAACACCTCGGTGATCAGAAATTTTCATCAAATAAGAAGCCGAAGCTGCTGTTAACCATTATTTTGAAGACCTTGAGGAATCTTTTTTCAAACAGGTGTGGAAGCTTTGGAAAGTAGGTGGAAGAAGTGCATAGAGCCAGGTGGAGATTACGTCGAAAAATAAAAGTATTTTATTTTGTTTTTTTCACTAGGCCGCAAACTTTTTAATCCGTCCTCGTAGTATAGTATAAATTGATGTACTTATTGATTTGAAATGTAATATTAAACAAGTTTTATACAAATTTTTTTATGTTTTCCTGTCTATTTAAAACAAAATGTCGCTCTTATGTTTCCCCGCGTGCAAGAAAAAAAGCCGCCTGGTTAATACGACATCAATAGAACCAATTTCATTACAAGAATATGCTCTACTAAGAAAATACAGACTGAAAATTAAGCAAAAAATCAACAAAATCCGTTGTTTGATAAGCGGCTTTGTGATTTTTTTTATTTTAATATGCTAGTCGCTTTACATTATTAAATTAGTTTTCTGCAAAAGAAGCTTTTACATATTGTTTACTTTACTTAAATTTAAATACGCGTCTCACATAGCTCTGAACTTTTACTTTGTTTTTTAATAATCTACTTACCAATAAAACGGGGAACTTTTTACGTAGATATATATTTTTTGTTTGTTTTTATAATCTGCTTACGAATAAAACAATGATCATACTTTGTAGTACAGTTAAGTAAGTAAGTAATTTTAAAAGACATTGCGTTTAAAGCTCTTTTATTGTTTGATAAAAACGGTTTATATGTTGTCTTTATAAATTCAGTAAAAAAGTTATTAAAAAAAATTAACCAAAAATTCATACTCTTGGAGGTTTTTCATCCGGCGTCTTAGTCCTATTCTAAATTGAATATCGAAAAGGTTCATTTCTTATGGAGTTTTATTTGATCATCCTTTGTATTGACTGACATTTTTTATATAACAAAGTTTATTTCTTTATGATCAGACATGCGTAACTTAATTCTAAGGTCTACAAGTAAACCTGGAAATATTTTTGTTTCTTGATGGAACTTCAAGTTTTATTGTTTTTAAAGTTTTTTTATGTCAGAAAAAATATATCTTACTGTAAAATTGCTAAATGTAATTTTGTTCACAATAATATAAAGTTTTACTTTAAATTTTCTTAATTTTATTTTTAATAAATTTAATTACTAAGTTGTTGCCTCTTTGCGACTATTGGTGTAAATTATGTACCTAAAATACTAGGTGCTGATCGAATAAAATACTGGCAGGAACAAAACAGAAGATTACAAAATTTAATCGTCACGCAAGACTAGCGCTGTGTCCTACGGAAGCGGCTTGTCACGAGCAAGACGAGATGTGCGGGTGACTTTGGCGGTGCGGGAGATGCGAGCGCGTGAGGGTTGGGACATAAGTAGCCTGCGTAGCTGCAAGGCCTATAGCACAGAAAATATGGCAAAATATAGCTGTCGCTATAAACAGACAATCACAGCCGGCTTCGTTTTGAGGCGGATTGTTAAAATGTGTCGCGTCGAGGGTGACTTTGGCGGTGCGGGAGATGTGAACGCGTGAGGGTTGGGACATAAGTATCCTGCGTAGCTGCAAAGCCTACAGCATAGAAAATATAGCTGTCGCTATAAAAAGACAAACGGCTGCGTTTTGCGACGGATTGTAAAAATGTCTCCCGTCAAGTTTCTCAGAGATGCCGCGCAAGTAGAAGTTATATGTAACAATACTCGGCGAAAATATGCGCGTTAACTCGCAGAAACTCGACGGGGCACATATTAACGATCCTACGTTAGCCAGCCGGCCTTGTTTGAGGGAGGCGTTATGTTCCACGGGTTTGTTTTTTGTAGCGATAGCTATATGTTTTGTGCCTCTAGGCTTGAGTACTCTTGATCAAAAATTACATTTTTAAAAATTAAGGTTAAAATTATCATGAACAGTTTAATTAATGTTTATTATGTGGTAAAAATTTAAATCCAGCAAAATATTAAAGATAAATTTCTAATACCTGATATACTTCTAAATGTAGAGATTGAAAGAATTATAGAGTAAGAAGTTATGAGAATAGCTATTTAATTTGATATATTTTAACGTGATAAAGTGTATTTTGGTACGTGCGACAGAAATTTATTTTTAATAAAAGAAAACACTGTTTTGAAGAGAAGAGAATAATTTCCAGAATGAAGTTTGCTGACGAAAACCCCCATCTAAAGTGTTATTTATTTAAATGAGAAGCTACTCATAAGTAAAGACTGTGGTAAATGTAAATATTTTACTTCTTAGATGTCCAGATAATATATCATACGTTTTGGTTTTAAAATTTTACGTGAGATCCAAAAATATAGCAATATATGATTAAGGACACAAAAGTAACGAGAATTTATTTTTTAAAAAAGTTTTATTAAATTTTTCTACAAAAAACTATTAATCTCCTTCAAAATATTCTCCATTGGTGCTAACACACTTGTCCAATCTTTTATTCCATTGTGCAAAGCATTTTTTAAATTCATCTGATCCTCTTTCAGAGCCTGCGTCGTTCATCTTTTCTATGTAAAAGATGTTCTCCTTTCAGGTCGCTTTTTAACTTGGGACACAAAAACAAGTCGTATGGAGCCACGCGAGTAGGGTGGGTGGGCCAAAGGGGTCATGCTGTTTTTTGTCCAAAATTGTCCTACAGTGAGAGCCTTGTGGGCTGGCGCCTTGCCGTGTTAGAAAAACCAATCGCCCAACTGTCACAAATCAGGGTGTTTCCTTCCAACACTGTTGCACAACCTTTTTAACATTTCAAGGTAGAATGCTTGGTTCATTGTCTGACCTGGTGGAACAAATTCCGAGTGAACGATTCCTCTTATACAAAAGAAAAACAAATGAGCATTGTTTTCACATCTGATTTCACCTGGCGAGCTTTTTTTGGAAAAGGAAAATTCACAGATTTCTATTGACTGAACTGTTGTTTTGTCTCAGGATTGTAACTGTAGCACCATGATTCATCTCCTGTGATGATTTTTGGAAAAAAATAAGTTTCGAACTGTTCCTTGAGTTCACGACAGGCCTCCAGGCAACGCTCTTAAAAAACGACGAGTATACAAAACAACTTTTACAAAAAAAAAATTCAGGAGCCTCTCACAACCTTCTATATCGATGCCGCTTGGAAGGCTGGGAGGTGTGTAACTACATCACTCTAGCGGGCGAACCGTGTACTACAAGTACCAACCTAACCACAACACAATTTACGTTACTTTTGGGACCCCCCAAATATAGTACCTGTTTTTTTACTAAATATCGAATATTGAGACTAATCCCGTAATGAGAAGTTAAGGACTGTAATTTTCCAGATACTGCTTGATAGTCAACTTTTTCTTTTTTTTTTTTATTGGTATAGCACACGTGCTACAGGGAAGTCCCTAAAGGGCTATAGGAGCGACACGTGCGCGAAGAAAGCGATTCACGTTGTTTTTGAATCGCTGCAAATTGTACTCGGTGGGAAACACAGTCCTAGGCAAATTATTCCAAAGGGATGATGTTCTCCATATAAAAGACTGTTTGAAAAGTGTTGTACGAGGAGTAACAAGGTGAACCTCATATGGATGTGAAGTATTAGCGCGACATGGACTTCTAACATGCACCGCTCTGGGAGGAATTAAGCAGGCCACATCCTTCGAACACTTTCTATGAAAATACTTGTAGAATAGGCTCAAGTCGCCAACCGTTCTTCGACGTTCCAGCAAATCAAGGCCGCCGGTCAGTTCCGGGTCTCCAATCAGACGAACAGCTCTTCTCTGAATAGAATCTAACAAATGCAGTGTATGTTTGGGAGCGGAGTTCCAAACATGGGAGCAGTATTCCATAGTTGGTCGAATTTGAGCTTTGTAAAGAATTAACAGTTGTTGTGGAGTGTAAAGCTTTCTGGTTTGAAATAATATTCCCAACTTTTGAGAAGCTCTCCTTGCTATGCCTGCAACATGTTCATGCCAGGACATATTTGCTCCCAAGCTAACGCCCAACAAATTGAGTGACGATGCTAGAGGAATGGAGTGCCCCGACATAACTATGTCGGGTTCAGCAACGTTAACTTTTTTAGAAAAAACTGCTGGCTGAATTTTTGTAACGTTAAATTCCACTTGGTTACTGTCACCCCAAGATAGAATTTCTTCCAGGTCTTTGTTAAGTTAAATGACTTCTTGCTGTCTGCGGATATTCGTCTGAGTAGCCGATGTCCGAGCGTTCAAAGTGAATGAAGAGATAAGTGTACTGTCATCTGCAAAGCTGTAGATTGGATTCTCGGTCTTTTCCAGTACATCGTTAATATAAATGAGAAAGAGAGTAGGAGACAGTATGGAGCCTTGGAGTACACCGGCGTTGATATTGAAGGTGTTAGAAAGAAATCCGTCGACTGCCACTCGTAAAGAACGCTCTCTGAGGAAACATGAGAGCCACAAACAGAACTTTTCAGACATACCATAAGAACGTAGCTTATCCAACAGCCCATCGTGCCAAACACGGTCAAATGCCTTGGATATGTCAAGAGCAACCGCTCGAGATTCTCCAAAGTGTTCAATTGCGTTGTTCCAAACATGTGTTACATAAGTCAGAAGATCTCCTGTTGATCTATTTTTACGAAAGCCATATTGGTGATCGCTAATAATGTTGAATCCTTCAAGATATTTTAGAAGATGCTGATTGATAGCCTTTTCCATGACTTTCGATATTATTGGAAGCAGTGCGATTGGTCGGTAGTTATTTGGCAAGGTCTTCTTGCCCTTTTTAGGTATCGGCTGAACTGTGGCACATTTCCAGCAGGAAGGAAATATTCCCTTTCTGTAGGATAGGTTGAAAAGTCTACAGAAAACTGGTGTTAGTTCCCTCGCACAGTTTTTGAGAACTATGGCAGGTATTCCGTCAGCGCCGTGTCTAGCTTCATCAAAATACGCAACTATCGCTACCAGCCACATATGTATACAATAAAAATTAAGTACTTAGTAATAACTGAAAATAAATAAAATCACCTTGATTTTTCGAGTTTTGACTGCAAATTTTTTAAACAAAAGTTTTAAAAAATTTATTCTTGTTGAATTCGTTATTAAAAAATAGTACAAACAATATAGAAGTACTATACTAACAAATTATAAATGTAGATTTTGTGTCTCTTGTGGAACATTAATTATACTTAAAAAAAAAAATAATTAAAATTTGTTGATTAAGATGGTGATTATGATCTGAGATCTCGGTGTGACAATTGCAGCTCTGTAGGGTAACAGAAAGTGGGTAAAATTATAATTAGAAACTTTGAAATAGGTCTATAGGTAATATTAATTTGGAAAAATTTGTAACGATTTGAAATCCTAATTGTTTTTCAGAAGTCTGTGATACAAGTCTTTGCTCCACCAATTAATATTTCTGTACAAGTACACTCTATTTTTTGTGATAGATTTTAACTTTGTTAAATCTAACTATCAACTGACGCGAAGCGAGCGATAAAGTTAAAAAATATTGGTCGTCGTAGACACTTTAAAAACCACTTGCACTGCACTGATCGCGTGTCGCTTTTATGTACGACATCTCCATATAAATATATTGTTTTGATATTGTCGTTCACGCCTCGCTGGCCAGGTCGTTTGAGTAAGGACGCTCACGTCATCGGTTGACGTCATTTAGTTCAGTAGGTTGTCTTTTTTCGGTTTATTGGCCTCACAAACTTATGGGGGCCACAAACGTAACGGCAAGTCTGTCAGTTATGCCTGAGTAATCCCCTGAAAACTGGCGGCTTGTTGGACTGAAAACCTCATACACCTACAGTTGAATCCAGGCCGGCGAGCAGTCGACTCAAAATGTTCTCCAGTGATGAAGATGTGCGCGCGATTCTCGCTCTATCTACGAAACAAGAGGACACATGGAAACTGACTGACGGTCGGCCTGCACTTTTTGGCCTCACCCCACTCACGAATTGGCTTACCTACGCTCTCTTTAGATCGGCTGATTGGACGAATGTATTTTCGTTCGTTTTCCGGCCACCGATTAAGTCGTCTCTGACAGGCAAACCGGAGCCCACTCACGTTCCGGCCGCAGGCTTTGGTGGACTGTTAGGCCTAACTGACAGACTTACCGGTATGTATATGGCCCCCATTGGCGAGCTTGTAAATTTTAAAATTTGATGTCATAATACCCAGCCCCTAGTGCCGGACTCCAACCAGAGACTATCGTATTGCTTGGCAGGCTGAATACCCACCGCGCTGCCGGGATCGGCAAAGAGTACGTTTTAAATTACAAAAATTTTATGTTATTCGGAAGGAAGATTTATGATTGCCTTGGACGGGTGTCCAATCAAGGATAAATATATTTCTTCGCCTTGGTTTAAATGCTAACACCAAATATGTCGTTGCAAGTAGTACAGATTTGGTAAAAAATGTATGAAGTTAGAAATCTAAATTTTAGAGCTACATGGATGTTAATAATCAAAGTAAAAAAAGTGGGACGTTATATTTACCATAAAACAAAATTAAAAGCTTGGCAATACCGATGATAAATTAGTCGTATCCAGTTACTTTTTAGAACAAAATACTATATAACATCTGGTACAATTTTATATAGCTTCTATAACCTTTAGGAAACATATGTGATTGCGCCATATCTAAAAAATGAAAAAATAATTAAAGTTGAATTATTGGAATTTTACCAAAATTGATCTTACTAATTTATTAGAGTAAAAATAAATAAGGCATTGTCTTAAAAATAAGAACGGTAGGTGGCTTTAAAAGACACTCTAATAACCTGGTAACGGTATCATTATTTTTTAATATATGAATAAATGAATACCACCTAACTAACATAGAAGTCTTAACAGCTTTACAAATTTATAAGGTTCTGAAATTAAAATACTGAAACTTTAGATTCACATTGGAGTAATATTTAATTTATCAGTATTGGCCTATAGCCCAGTTGCCAGGGGTTTTGAGCTCTCATTAAATGTTATCAGACTGCATTTTGGCACATAGGTAGTTTTTAGACGTAGAATACGTTAAAAAAAATTTGCTAAAGTTTGATGTACGCTAAGCCCACAATATCTAAAATAAAATCAAAAATTCAGTTTTTTCGGTAATGTCTCGGAAAATAAAAAAGATATCGAAAAATTAATAGTACCACGTGAAAAAGAGGAAATTGTTACAAAATAATAGTATATAGATTTTTTTTCCAGATTTTTTCTATTAGCCTGAGAATTTATTAAAAATTCGAATAGGTGAATAGGTTAATTTGAAAGTCTACGCGCGCCTTCGGGCATACAGTCAATTATAAATATTTAATAAAATATAGTATTGGAAAAAAACCCTTGTGCATATATTATTATTCTACCTTAAGTTTCAATATAAGAATAATTAAAAATACCCACATTGTGTTATTTAAAAATTGAGTTTTAAAATATTAAAATTTGCCTGCTGTAGTGCACCGCCGGCAATTTTATGTTCAAAGCAGTATGAAATGGTCAAAAAAAAGTCGGACTATTTTTTCTAGTTACAGTTAAAAGTACACTTGATATTAGAAAATCATTAAAAACTTAAACAACCTTTTTCTTCGTAATTTGGCTCTTAAAAAATGTTCATGATAAACGTAATTTTTGCTAATTATTAATCATACAACTTAAACTTAAAATAAAAAAAATATTTAAAGGTGGGAAATGAAAGATGAAAGTCTAATCTTTAAGTATAAACTATTTATATTTCATTAAAACATCCAAGCACAAAGAGAACAGTTATTGAAAACACAAAAATTCTAAATTACTCGAAGGAATTTTTTTAATGGCGATCGGAGCAGAAACGCGCGCATCGCCACCAACCCGATCTGCTTTCTGTCATCTGTGCGACGCTCACGTACTTTGTATACTGTATATTGTTAAATAAACTTTAAATGAAAAATAAGTAACTTTAAGTGTAAATTAAGTGTTGGCTACTGTTTTGTATTTATACAATTTTTATTAATAAATATATTCCCATTTATTTTTTTTATATCTACTGATAGCCATTTGGGATCAGCCATTTTGAATTTTTTAAATCTGTCCTCAGATTCTTAATTAGCACCCCAAAAAAACCTCGGTAGATATTTTAAAAAGAAAACTGGAAAATTAAATGAATTACGTACTCTCTGGCCGTCATATTGGATCCGCCATTTTGAATTTTTCAAATCTGTCATCGGATTCTTAATTCGCATCCCGAGAAACCCCTAACAGCAAAATATTTTGCGGTATATAGGAACGTTAATTTAATCATAAATGAGATTGGAAGCATGATTCCCACTACAACTGAAGAGGTTAAACCAGCCATTTTATTTTAAATATATATATTTTTTTAAATTACGGTGAAACTAAAAAAAGTAATCTGTATACTTTTTTCTCTAAAATTTTCCGTGGGGCTTTTAGTTTTTCGATATCTTCTTTATTTTTTTAGTTATTTGCGAAAAACCAAAAATGTTCATTTTATTTTTGATTTTTTAGGCTTAGTTTACACTTTAGAGCATTAAACATTTTTTGGTAGTATTCAACGTCCAAAAAACTACCTGTATGCCAAAATGGAGCCTGTTAACATTTAATGAGAGCTTTTTGTCAAAATTTCCCTCTGGCGACTGGGCTACTAACCTAAAGTGTTCTTTTTATGGAAGATAACATGAAATTAACAGAAATTCGGGAAAAGAAACGAGCCACTAGCAATTAAATATATCGTTTAAAGTTATATCTCCATAAAAAAGAAAATAATAAAACTTTTATAGGTTAAGTAGTAAAACTCAAAAGTTCAAGTTTATGTCTTCTGCTACCGGAAACTAGTTAGATGTTTTATATGCTGCTAAACCCCGGATTTGAATTTTGTGGAAATAAAACTAGGTATTTAGGGAACATATTAATTTTTTATAAGTAAGTAAACTTGGATTGCCTAATATTTTAAAATTTACGAAAAACTTTTATATTTCTCAGGGATAGTGCTGCTTATATGCTTCATATTCTAAATATCTGTTTTATAAAATAAAAATGAACTATGTATGTCGAGTATAACATAAGTATACCAAAAATACTAAAAGTAGTAATAAACGAGTAATGTTCAGGTTAGTTCAGGTCTTCAACCAAATCCTCTATAATACATTTCTGCCACACCAAAACAAATCTTCTCTCAATTAATAACACTCCCATTCCAATAAAAAATACTCTCAACATTTTGGGATTAATTTTTGACACTAAACTAAATTGGAGTCCTCACATTAAAGCTTTGAGAACCAAAGCATCAAACGACCTTAAATTCCTACGTTGACTTGCCAACACAACCTGGGGTGCTGACTATCCATCTCTATCCATAATATACAAAACGGTAATTTTACCTAAACTAAAGTATGATGATTTCATTTACGACACGACAAATCAACAGAATAAAAAATCACTAGAAACAGTGCAAAATCAAGCACTCAGAACTATTACGGTGGATTTAAAACCACCCCTATTCATAGTCTGCAAAGTATTTCATCTTTTTCCCCCGTAAACCTAGTCCGACAGAAATCCCTACTTAAATATCTAGCCTCAACTCTTTATTGTCCACACCTCAAATCTTCCATAAACCTTACCAACATACACCGAAACCTCTCTTTTCCCAAAAACTCTATTCAAAACAAAATCAGAACACTTATTCTTACCCCTTATTCACTTCCTTTTCCACCATGGAAAACACCACACCCATTCATCAACCTCTCTTTATCGCCATTAACTACGGCAGATCACAACAAGAACATTATTATAACAAAATTTCGGTCTATCATAAATGAAAAATATTAAAATCATACACTACTCCACTATCCAATATGGGTGTTGGTGCGGCTTATTATTCCAAAAATTCACACTGTTCTATCTTTGCTGCTGAACTGTGGGCAATTAAAGAAAGTATAAGAGATGTGGTCAAACTCAATAAAAATCGGAAATATCTTATAATATCTGATTCCCAGAGTGCATTGAGAGCAATTGACTCAGGAAAACTTATCTATGCGTACACTAGACATATCTATGACCTATTATACGTAGCAAAAATTAAAAACATCACAATTGATTTCATATGGATTCCTGGGCATGCAGGAATCAGAGGCAACGAATTAGCTGATTCACTGGCAAAAAGAGCCACAATAACCGGGCAGAACATAAAAGAAGAAAATCATCCCACTGAATACTATAACCTATTAAATCAAACATATAGCAATTTCTATCAATTACAGTGGGATTTATTAGACACCTCAAATAAACTCTGGGAGGTAAAGCCCCTTGTTTATCCTCCATTTCACAATGAAACACTCACCAGAAGGGAAAACACATTATGGTGCAGATTGTCTATGGGTCACATCTATGCAACCCACATCCATTTACTAAAAAACGAAGCTCTACCAAAAAGTCAACTTTGTGATGGACCACTATCCGTAAAACACTTATTCGAGGATCCCATACATGAAGACATTAGAAACAAATATCTCATTTCACATTCACTGAAATCAACACTTGATCCTGAAACCATTTCAACCAATATAAAAAAAATCATTTTATACCTGAAAGATATCAAATACTACAACTTAATCTAAAGTGGCGCAAAATAACCCTAGCAGTTGATGCGCCTCTAAACAAATCTAACTAACTCAATAAAAAAAGATCTAGAAATACCTTCTCTAAAAATATAAAAAGTTTAGACTAATACGAGATTACTACTGCGCTTCTTAAATTTCAGATAAATGAAGAGCTGGCGCTACGATCTTGCTGTTCAAAATAACTGGTTAAGTGCAAGTTGGACTTGCGCAATTAGTATTCCGGACGTTGATTGCTTTTAAAATAAAAATATTTGTTACGGAGGTATGAAATATCAATGACTTGATAAAACACATCCCAAATGAGTTTTCAACAAAGTTTTTTTCCGATCTTTACTGAAAACTGATGACCTTGAATTTTTTTTTTTTTTTACACCAGATAAATTATTAAAGGTAATGCACTCGTGATAATGTTCGTTCAATCTACATCCTTTGGAGAATATTCCCGAATGTTTTCCAAATTTTGTGATCAGTACTTTTCGAGATATGGGGGAGGACAGCGATTTTTTAAAAATAATGCAAAGAAAAGTGTGCGCAAGTATTATAGCGCAGGCTCCAATGGTTTATCCGTTTGCATAATATGCAGTTCTCCCACTTCTATGCCTCGTGTTCCGCAAGCCCTCGCGCTTTTGCCAGCTCGAAAAATCGGCGCCAGTCTAAATCTAACACCGTCAAAGCGTGTTATTTTTGTTTTTCTACATTTGCTAAATTATAATTTACGAATTGATTAAATAGTTTTGTGAAAAAATGTCACTAGAAGTTGTTAATTTAAAGAAAAAGACCAAATGAATTGGTGTGTTTGTTTCGTGATTCGTCAGGATAATTAGTGAACGGTCAGACATTTCTCACTATAAAATGTACAGCACAGAGATGTGAAGATGAAGTGAGTGCAAAGTTCGAAAAGCTATATGATCCAGAATCTAGATCTAAATGTTTTTTCTGGGCACAGAAGTTGTTTTGCAAGCTACGTGAGTGAGAAAAGAGTTCGGCGTCGAGAAATAGCTTTATACAAGCATGAAGAGAAAACAGCGCTGACTCCAGTGCTAAAGGATTATGTCACGCAAAGAACTTAGACAAAAGAATACTCCGAAATTGACGTGTTTATTATGCGGTAAATAAACGAACAATACATTCAGAAAACTTTTTTTGTGTTCTGAACTTTCTGTGGCACAAAATATTTTTAATACTATACACAAAAAACTAGATAACGTTCTCACAGTAATAAGTACATGTCAAACCGCCCAGGATTTGTTTGCTAAGGAAGTAAGGTATCACAAATCTTTTTACCGTGACTATATATGGGTACCGCGATCATCTTAAAACAAACCAGGTAGTCCTTTTTCTAAAACACCTTCTTTCGAAAAATTGATTTATGAAGTGAAAGATAGATTTTCAACTTGCTGCTTTGAATTATTATATTTGACAACAAGGATGGCTGAACTCATCGATATAGAAGATGCAGTTGTGTAAAACCGAGTAGTCAAATCCCTTCTAATTGACAAGTATAGTGAAAAATGCTATTTTCACATCCCGCCGATATGTCGAAACCTTCCAAGGTATTCATGTGAAACATCCCTCTCTCTGAAGTAGTAGGACGTGTCCGTCAATTAGATACAGATATAATCAAATTGTGTGCAAAATAATTAAAAGACGAGACAATGTCTGCTAAGTTTTTATCTGATGAATATTTATGTGACGAGAACCAACTAAAAAACGCGTTAAATAAAACTGAAGTACCACCGGCGTAGACGACTTTCATGCAAAAATTATTCAGTGCGAAGAACCAAAAATTAGGGGAAAGTTCTCTTTTGTTCACCACCTGAGTAGATAAACACATTTGATTACGATACTGAATAAATTGGGGCACAGTATCAGCTATAAGGCATTAAGGGATCTTAACACAGAGATAACAGGGACAATTCTGTGCGAAGACGAAAATAAAAAAGTAATTGTACCTAAAAACATTGTGCGAAACCCGTCATTGTGCAAATTGTTAACAAAATTAAACATTGATTATGTTTATGATTACTGAAAATAATTATAGTAAAAATAAATGCGTATTAACTGGAGTAAATTACCCAGTACTTGGCCCTGCACCAGTATTCAGCCTTTTACACTGTTTCTATTGAAAAAAGGCGAAAAGGCTACGAAAAGGCCAGGTACTGGTGCAGAGCCGACCGGTTTACCCCACCTATACTTCTTATTTCACTTATTACCTATTCATACATCATACACTTGTTTTTAGTAAACTACTACTATTTAAATCAATTGCAGGATTAGGAACAATTTATGAGAAAGGGTTAATTTTTGGACTATAATACTTACTGGCAACATCGATAACATTGATGTAGGGGACCTCTAGAATATTGATCAGAAGCCAGAATGCGGTCTGCATATTTTGCGTACGTCTATTACATTATATATATTTTTGAACTCGTGTTTTTATAAACTTTCATTTGACACCTCACTGGATGACCTGGTATTTTTTTTTTACTTTCGATTTCACCCCCCAAAACTAACCCCTTAAGTCAAAATTTAACTTTCAAAATTACACGGTTCTGATGAGACTACCAATTCCTATATTAATACCAAATTTCAACTTTCTGTGTCAAATAGTTTCGGAAAAAATCGGGTGTGACAGACAGACACCGAAGTGATCTTATAAGTATTCCCTACACTAAAAAGAGATAAAAAAGTGAACTATAAAGAAACAACTTCCTACTCTACTCTGATAATTCTAAAACGAACAACACTAATAAAACTAACGAAATCGACGAACACGTTTTATTAGCAAAATAACAGCGGGGGTTTAGACTAGGGAGATCCTGCACGGATGTTGTTTTCTTTATAAGACAAATTATCAAAAAATTGATAGAATAAAATAGACCAACCTTTATATGTTGTGTCGACTTGGGAAAAACTTTTGGTCGAATATAAAATGTCGTTCATCCCCATGATGATAGACATGAACCACATATTATCCAATCCAGAGACAATATTTACTCAAAAAACGACATCGTACTTAAAACAAATGGCAATATCACAGAGACAATACCATTAGAAAGAGGAAATTGTCTACTTTTCAATGTATTACTGGATGAAACAATTAGGCAATTTTGTATATTGAGGGGTTATAAAACGGCAGATAAAGCAAAAAATATACTATTCTGACGAAACCTTACTGATGTCAGAGGTTTTCTACACCAAAAATATAAGAGAGGAAATAAATTTGAAAAGAAAATATCAGCAGCGAAAACATTTAAGATACCGTTCAGAAGTAAGGTTTTTGTTGAAAAAATATACAAGAGATAAAGCACAGCACAGATATATTGAGTTTTGATGATACTGACAAGAAGGGAATAGACCAAGCCATAAATGCAACGAAAACACTGGCATATTTGTAGCGACACAATAAGACGATATAAAAACTTAAAAGGTATATCCCAATTAGACTGCCATACATAGTTGAAATGCGCCCCGAAACATGAACAGGAACAAAATTTGAAATGAAAATAATATATAGAATAGCGGAAAAAATTCTAACGGGCATAGCGTAAAGTAACAACATAAATATGCAAAATAAACAGTATTAATGACTAGACGTTAACTTAGAAAAAATAAATAAATAAAACAGACATATAAATAGAATGAAGAAGAAAGAGTGAATGAAATTACAATAGAGAGGTAATTAATATAAACGACGGACACTGGTAGACTCCCAAAATGAAATGTTGTAAGTAAAGACAGTAATAAGTAACGGGCAATCGCGTCTTTACAAAGGAGAAGAAAGAGAAAAAGAAAAATATTATTTCAACTCTAACGTCTTTGTTGTGTTCGACGCTGTTGTAAACAAATAATTGACGAAACCAAGGAAGCGTTTTGTCAGAAAATTGGAAACAAATTCTTGTTCATTTTTTCTAGCTGTTCTTTTTCCCGATTTACTATGATATCGGTATAAGTTCTAGTTCAGTCGAGACCTAAGAAAAATATATGCGCGATACAAATTGGCCTCTTTCCGAGATCTTTACTATCAATACCGGTGTATCATAGGTGTCTATAGTTTCCTGCCCTCTTTTTACATTACACTAACGATTTTCTGAAAAAGACTGATTTAGACCATATTCTCCGTAACAACTCAAAGTTTAGATTCAATAATCTTCAATATTTCAAATAATCTTCAATTGGTTCCCAAATTCATTTGTTTAGTAAATTTTATCCAGACGGAAAAACTGTATACTTTACTGGTACACTTTATAAAATGGTTAATTGTATTCAAATATTTGAATTTTGCCCTCTCTCTCTCTCTATTCGTTTCCTCAGTCTTGAGGGTCGTGATCTCTCTGGAATGACTTCACTGTTCTGTTCACTATTTCTCTCCATTTCTCTCGATCTTCTGCCAAGTGCAACGATACATGGAGTGGTTGATCCATAACTTGTTTTATTTGATCTGACCATCTTGTTGGCGAACGGCCTCTACTCCTTTTACCCTGGACCTCTCCCATTATTATTAGCCCGTCTACATTATTGCCTGGCCTTCTAGCTACATGTCCAAAATACTGAAGAATTCTTTTCATGCATAGTGATGATAACCTTACAGTTACATTTAGTTCATTCAGTATGGATTGATTAGTTCTTCTGGCGGTCCAGGATATTCTCAACATCCTCCTATAGCACCACATTTCAAAGGAATCAATAGATTTACGTTCTTTTACTCTAAGTGTCCAGGATTCTACACCATATGAAAATATTGGAAATACTAAGGTCTGTACGAGATTTAATTTCGTTCCTTTAGTTCTGTACGGACTTTTCCATATCTTAGTAAGTCTCGTCATAGCATTTCTTGCTAGGGATATTCTTCTTTTTATTTCATTCTCACATCCGCCCATACTACTTACGGATGATCCTAGATATACAAAGGTTGTTACTCTCTCAATGCCATTGAGTAAGTCGGATCTTACTATTTGGTCAGACTTATCGACTATCATCAGCTTCGTTTTGTCCCTATTTATGGTCAGACCTAGTTTCTCACTTTCTTGCTCTATCCGATTTAAAAGTGTAGCCATCTCTTCCTCAGTCGCTGCAAATATGGTGGTATCATCAGCGTAACGCAAGTTGTTTATTCGCTCACCTCCTATTAGGATTCCACCATCCCATTCATTCAACCCATTTCTCATTATAAATTCACCATAAACATTAAATAATGTAGGAGACAGGACACAGCCCTGTCTTACACCTCGGCGAGGATGAAACTGATCGGATATTGTATTGTCTATTCTCACCACTGCAGTGCTGTCCAAGTAGAGGTTTTTAATCAGTTTAATCAGATGATAAGGAACACCCATTTGCTCCCGTACCTCCCAAAGCTTTTTCCAGTTGACAAAATCAAAAACCTTATTATAGTCTATGAAGCACATTACCATAGACACATTATACTCTCTACATTTCTCTATCAATTGTCTTATGTTAACAATCTGATTTCTTGTGCCTCGTCCTTTAACGAATCCCGCTTGTTCTCTAGAGATTTGTTGGTCAACATAATATCTTAAACGATTATTTATGATATGTAGCATTACCTTACTTGGATGTGATAATAGAGATAATGTACGATAATTACTACATTTACGGGTAGAGCCTTTCTTATGTAGTGGTATTATTATAGAGGTCGTCCAATCTTTTGGCCATATTCCAGTTTTCCAGATGTTATTACATATTTTATAGATCATCCCCACTGTGTCATGATCTAGTTCCTTAAGAATATCTCCCGTAATGTCATCGTAGCCAGGTGCCTTATTGCTTTTCAGTTTCTTAACAGCATCCTCTACTTCACTCCTCATTATTTCAGGTTCTTGCTGCGTGGTATTGATCTGTTGGTGTATGTCTTGTTCTTGTGCATCATAATAAAGATCTTCACAATATTCTCTCCATCTGTCTATTATTCTTTCTTTCTCTGTAAGCAGTGTTCCATTTTTATCTTCGATTGCCCAAGTTTTGAGTTTGAAATCCTTATCTATCTCTTTAATTTTTTTAAAGAGATCTTTAACTTGATTTTTCTCTGCATATGCTTGTACTTCTTTACATTGGTTATTGAGATATGTATTTTTATCTTGTCTGCAGTTCTTCTGTATAAGTCGGTTTAAATCTTGGCACTCTTTTATCTGCTGATCATCGTTTAGTCCAGTTTTCCTATGCTCTATAAGTTGCCATGTTTCTGCAGACATCCAAGATTTTTTAATACATTTTCTTACTCTTCGGGATGCTATTTCTTCGTGGGCATCTTTTATCGATGTTTTCACTTTGTTCCACATCTCTTCATTATTTCCAGGATCTTCGTTATATTGGATATTTCGGATATTTTTATTTACTAGTTCCGTAAATTGTTGTTTTTCTGGAGGATATATCTTCATTCGTTGCACCTTTATATTTTTTTGAGAAGCTTTGAGTTTAATACGAAGAACTGTAACTAGAAGTTGATGGTTGGAATTACAGTCTGCTCCTGGGTAAGTTCTCGTGTCCAGTATAGATGATTTCCACCTTTGGCTTATCATTATATAATCTATTTGATTTCTGTATCGATCTCCTGGAGATTTCCAAGTATAAAGACGGCGGAATGATGTTTGAACAGGGTATTGGTGATAGCCAGTTTATTTTGTATACAAAAGTTGATCAATTTTTCACCTCTAACATTTCTCTTCCCCATTCCATATAGCCCAATAATATGTCTTAGATGGTCATCATTCCTTGTTTCCCCAATTTTCGCATTTAGATCTCCTACAAGCAAGGTAATTTCTCTTGATGGGATTTTTCGCATTGTTTCTTGCAGTTTTAGATAAAATTCATCTATCACATTATCATCTGCTGCTGCTGTAGGGGCATGCACTTGAATTATATTGAGTCTAACCGGTTTAGTGTCAAGTTTTATGGTGATTATTCTCTCTGTAGTACCTGAGTAAGACAAAACTAAGTTATCAAGTCTCGAAGGTACAATAAAAGCAACACCACTATAATTTTGTTCTTTCTGCCCAGCAAAGTATACTGTGTTACCATGTGACGTGGTGAAATGACCTCCATCTTCACCTTTCCAGTGTGTTTCACTCAGTCCCAAGATATCTATATTGTGTTCTTCCATTTCTTTTACCACCACGGCCAGTTTTCCCGGTTCCAGTAACCCTGTCACATTCCATGTGGCTATTCGATGTTTCGTTCTAAGTTTAAAGTATGGATCTTTAGATATTCCAGTCGCCTTTTTTCCATATACCGCCTGGTCTCCGACGGACATATGGCCGGTAGCACATTTCACACCATGAGGCCCGGAAACCTCACGGCGCCGATCGCTAGTCGGGTCGCCCGGCTCCAAATCCAAATATATATCGTCCATTCCATAAGATTCTCGTGGAAAAATAATGAGGTAGTTTTCCATTGTTTTCCTCATCCTATGCCGTTGACTAACTTTAGTTCATCCGCCTTAAGGACAAAAGGGTGCCCTTGCTTTTACTTATCTCCTAAAAGCTGGATTGCCACTTACGCCGAGTCCGCCACGTTGAAAATACCCTTCTGTGCCTTTATCGCCGGTGTGGTCTTCACCCGTATCCCTGGGCAAGGGTAAAGCGTTATACCCCGCTATGCTGGGTCCTTAGCCGAACTTAGCCACCGACTTGATAGTCGGGCCCACCCCCGCGACGTGGACGCGCCGGCTGAGAATTGTCCAAGTGGGTTCAGAGAAGGTGTCTCTGGTCTCCTTGGATCGGGTTAATGCTCGTGTATGGTGCCACGAACAAAGGCGAATTTTGCCCATACAGTATATATTGACTATCGCTCGCTAAACCTAAAAAATGCCTTCCTATTTTCTATATGTTGATAGTTATTTATAAAAAATTACACACTGTGGTAGTTTAAGACAGGCAGCACTAGGTTTTTATGTACATATATTTAATACGCCCCCTCGGAGAGTGACTCGTGTGTGACACTTAAGATGCCAATATATCAATAGACGATGAATAAATATATGTACATTTAAACAATAAGTATCTAGTATGCAGCCAGAATAGTAATTCATATTTGACGTTTTCGTAAACTCATTTTTATACTAAGGATTAGTAACCGAAATTAAATTAAAAAAAAAACATTTTTAATCGGAACACTAGATTTTTTACCCGGGAAATAGCCGAAGTGTTTACAGAATAACTACCACTAATTTGCGATTATCAGTTATTTGATTTGTGTCAAAACAAATTCGAAATGTATTAAAGAGCACCAATTACGAATCACTGAGCTATAGAAGAATGAAAAACATTCGAAATAATGTTTTTTTCTCTGTTTCCCATTATTATTTGATTTATTATTTTACTTATGGCTTGCAAGGAATTTTTGTTTTGATAGACTTGAAAAAAAAAAATATGTTGTGTAATTTATTATTTAAATGATAATAATAATAACACAGATCTCTACTACAATGACACCAACATCCGTATTTGAAAATAAAGATTACAAACTCTATTGGGACATCAGTATCCATACAGATAAAACAGTCTTCGCCAATAGACCCGACATTACTTTTCAGTGCAAAAAAGGAAAAGTCACCTATCTAATTCACATAGCTGTCCCCAACGACACAAACATCCAAAACCAACCTCACACACACAACCACTTAGCCGAACACAAAAATACACACAAGACCCACTACCCAGCAGGTGCATAACTCAAAATAATACTATAAGACAAACAGCAAGTACTGCAGGACACCATATTACAGACAACAAAATCAATCGCTCACCACCCTCAACAACATCTACACAACATCACACCGAATCACCTCTTATACAAACACTCAAAGCAGAAATGGAGTCACATTTAGCTCGGTGTTCAGGCACCGACCCCACAACAAGAAATCCCATCCCTCGTTTAATCTTCAAACAGAGCACACAAATAATCCTCAGCACAATAAACAAGCACATAATACCCCAGTATATAACAAACTTAAGCACAATCGAAGACATTCACACAATAATATACGCAGCAGCAATCACCACTCTACCATAAAATAATCAAAAACTCCCGCAACGACAAAGAAATTCCAACAGCAGAAAACCTAAATTTAAATGGCAAGTAAGAATAGAAAACAAAATCAACAACATCAGAAGAGATCTAGGAATACCTTACCCAGTTAATGAACAGGAACGCGTTCAAACGTCTCACACAGGGTGTAGACAAGATCAAATCCAAATCTCCCAACCGAACACTGCCAGAAATCCTTGATACTTTGAAACAAAACTATCCGTATATGCCGCAAGACTCTGTAGACATAAAGAATCAAAAGAGGAGAAAGACACCAACAACCTCTTCTGAAGAAGCGAAAAACAGTTCTACCAAAAAACTATGTACAACGAGCAGACAGCAGTGATTGAACCACCAAACAAACAAAAACTCACAGATTATTGGAAAAGTATCTGGTCAGAACCCAAACTACACAATAATAACACCCCTTGGATTAAAGCCGAAGAAGACAAACATAATTATGTGATAGAACAAGAAAATTCCACCTTAACTACACAAGAAATTACAGAAACAATCAAACACACATACATAACTAGAAATGCTCTGGAATAGACAATTGTCATATTCCCCACTTTCCTTACACAAGCAATAACATACGTCAAATTTAAAAGCTTAGACACCACAAACCCGTCAAACTACTGACCTATCACCTTCTTCCAACCCTATACAGCCACAATTTCCAAGAAAATAGAACAACACCGAAGATACAACAATTTTCTCACAGAGCAGAAAGGGTGCAGGAAAAATAGCCAAGAATGCAAAGAGCAGCTGATCATAGATATCGTGATCATGGGACAAACCAGAAAAGAACATAGAAACCTGCACACCGGCTATATAGACTATAAAAAAAACCTTCTACTCTATATCCCACACCTCATAGCTGGTTAATCAGAGTCCTAGAAATCTACAAAATCAAAGAAAACTTCAGGCAATTTCTCGCGCAAATTATGAAAACATTGAAAACCAAAATCCACCTAAAAACACAAACCGAACACATCCAAACAGAAGAGCTGTACATCAGACGGGGTATATTTCAAGGAGAGTCGCTCAGCGCTCTATGGTTTTTGCCTCTGTCTCAATCCACTCTCAAATACACTGAACAGAACAGACCATGGCTTCAACATTAGACACCAAAAAGTAAACCAACATAAAATAAATCACCTCCTATATATGGATGACATAAAACTTTACGCTGCCACAGAAACACAGCTGAAAGAACTCCTCAAAATCACAGAAACATATACCTTAGATATCAATATGGAATTTGGTATAAGTAATGTGCTCCACATCAACAAAAGCCAATGGAAAGGCCACCATGAGACAGAAATCATCAAGAATGAAACACTCGATAACATGTTCGACAAAGAAACATACAAATATCTAGGCTTCCAACAAAGTACCAAATTCAACCGCACTCACATCAAAATAGAACTCAGAACCGAATTCAAAAACAGACTCACGAAACTTGTACAAACAAAACTCAACTCCAAGAATCTCACTAAAGCCATCAACACGTTCGCTGTACCTATACTCACATACTCATTTGCTATCATCAAATGGTCACACACAGACATATAAAACATTCACACCCTTATACGTTCTCAATTCACCAAATACAGGAAATTACACCCCAACGCATGCAAAGAAAGACGAGAGGAAGGCAGGAGGAGGAGGAATGATAGACGTAAGATCACTACACACAAAACAAAATACAAGCACTTAGGAAATTCTTTTACACCAAGCAAAGCAGCCTCCACAAGCAACAGTGAAAGCAGATAAAAACTACACACCTCTCGACTTATCTCGGGCAGACCACCCAGCAGACACACATAGTCACATCCAATTACAACAGGAAAAGATGACAAAGTGGTCAGAAAAAACACTCCACGGAAAACACAGATACCGTATAGAACAAGACCACGTAAATAAACAACAATCATA
>CM032453.1:122579514-122614470 GCA_019049505.1 Pachyrhynchus sulphureomaculatus
GTATAATCTATAATATATATCAAATGCAATGTCTCTCTGTCTGTCTGTCTGTCCATTAGTGCGTTTATCACGCGGGAACCACTTATCCGATTTACCTGTCTTTTTTAAAATTCATACATATATTCTTTGGCCAGGTTATATAATAATAATAATCTGTGTCTATAATATATATAAAATGCAATGTTTGTCTGTCTGTCTGTCCGTTAATGCGCTTATCCTCTCGAGAACCACTTATCCGATTTAAGTGATTTTTTAAATTCATATATATGTTCTCTGACCAGGTTATAGGTATATATTTTATTACATCTATAACATATATAAAATGCAACGTATCTCTGTCTGTCTGTCTGTCCGTTAGTGCGCTTATCACTGGAGAACCACTTATCCGATTTTCGTACTTTTTTTTTCTAAAACATACATATGTTCTCCGGCCAGGTTATAGGCTATATTTTATTACGATAGGTAGCATAAGGAATGAGCAGTGGCAATAATAGTAAATGAAGTCGGACAACGTTTGCCGCTAGCGCGTTCTCTTGCAATATACAGTCCAAACCATTAAATATGGAACAATATTATGTAGCAGAGAATATCTATAATATATATAAAAATGCAATGTCTCTCTATCCGTCTGTCTGTTTGTCTGTGTCGTTAGTGTGCTTATGACTGGAGAACCACTTATCCGATTTACGTGCTTTTTTTTTAAACATACGTATGTTCTCTGGCCAGGTTATAGGATATATTTTATTAGGTGACATAAGGAATAAACAGTGACGATAATAGTGAATCAAGTCGGAGAAAAGTTTGTCGCTAGCGCGTTCTCTTGCAATACACTCCCTAAATCATTAAATATGGAACAATATCATGTAGCAAAGAATACAATATATATAAAATGCAACGTCTGTCTGTCTGTCTGCCTGTCCGTTAGTGCGCTTATCACTCGAGAACCACTTATCCGATTTACGTGTTTTTTTATAATTTTATATATATGTTCTATATAATTCGATATAAGCCTAGATAATGGGAGATAAGGTGAGATAATGGGAGATAAGGAGAAATAATGGGAGATAAGTCGAGATAAGCCTCGATAATGGGAGATAAGGTGAGATAATGGGAGATAAGTATAAATAATGGGAGATAAAGAGAGATAATGGAAGATAAGCGGAGATAATGGGAGTTATGGTGAGATAATGGGAGATAAGGAGAAATAATGGGAGATAAGGAGAAATAATGGGAGATAAGTCGAGATAAGCCTAGATAATGGGAAATAAGGTGAGATAATGGGAGACAAGGAGAAATAATGGGAGATAAGGAGAAATAATGGGAGATATTTTATTACGTTGGGTAACATAGGGAATAAGCAGTGACGATAATAGTGAATCAAGTCCACGTGAGCGGAGCCGCGAACCCGGCTAGTATGTTAATATAAACCGATCAAGTTATGTAATTTTCTTCTATAATTATTTTATTCATAGTCCTATAGACGACATTATACGTAGTATTTGATTTAGCATGCCAACTATTTTTGTCCTATGGAGTTTTTTGTTAAATACACTTAAATGACTAACTTGATATCTACAAATCTTTGTCTAAAATTTCAACTTGAATATTATTACTTTTAAGCGTTTGTTATTTTATGAAACGTATTCATGAAAAACAAGATACAATCCTTTAAAAGAACAGCCCTTCCATCTCGTTTTAAATGGTGTGTGATTGTTTGTTTTAGAATCCCGAATATTTATATAACATGAAGTTATGACTTTTGATATTTCATTTATTGGACGACCGTCTGCGAGTTTTGCCCTCGCATTAAAAGTACGAGAGACAACTACCGATCACCAAACTAATACATAATTTTCAGCATCTTACAACAAAATTACATGTGTAGCAAAGGTTTAATAATAATATTTCCAACGATAATAATTGCCAACAAATCTCAGGGTCATCACAAAAATTTGTAATCCAAAAGCGAAGTATGGTGCTCTACTGTTACTACCATAGGCAAGTAGGATAATAATTTAAACAGGAATATTTCTGACTTCGGTACAAGGGTCGATATTAGTCTTTTTCCGCATCCTTGCGTTATTGCGAATTAAAAAATGTCGTAATTATGACCCAAATATGTGTTTAGGGTATTTGGAAAAAATCCAAAAAATTATATGAAAGGAACCAAAATATGACATGTCCTAGTTCGGTACGCTTAAGTCGTCCCTTTTACTTGTAGTTTCCATACTTTAAAGGCAAAGGCAAAACTTATTGACGGTTTTCCGATAAACCTCTACATGTATTTTTTTTACTTAATTTTCATAGACGTTAAACACATATTTTGCTTGAACATGTTATTTTTTTTTAAGCGTTCATTATTGTCAAAATGCATTTAACGGAAACTGAAAGCAAAATCCTTTAAAACAACAGCTGTTCCATTCCGTTTTAAATAGTTTATGATTAAACCCCAAACTAGAAAGCCGTTAAAACTTTTCGGTTCAAAGATTACCGAAGCATGTGACGGAATGTCCATCAGTTTTATGTTAATCTGTTATTCCGATTATTTTAAAAGTAAACCAAAAACCATTAAAAGCCAAATTACAGAAAACACTGGAGAATAATCAGTAATATAATTATTGTGATTGCAAACAGAATTTCAAAATTTTAATAATTGTAGAATACAGAATAAAAAAATCGATATTTTAGTGAAGTGAGTACTTGTATCTTACATTTTGTCTAGGTATAAACTGAAATATATTTAAAGACTCCTTGAACGAATAGATTTTTATCTATTTTGTTTGAGGGAATCAAGAAATCAAGGACTCAACTTGGAAATAATGGATTTTTATTACCATCTATTTCTTTTTTTATTTGTCTCATTAAAGATTTACCACGGTTTAAGTCTATGTTACGTAAAATCTGTCTTTTAAATATATTTCAATTAAACGTCGAATTTTAAGGGTTAAGATTTAAAGGAGAGTGGTAATAGTAGCAGTTGTAGGAAAGTTCGGCGCCTAGGGTTCCTATGTACCATCCCCGAAGAAACATTTAGCAAAAAGAACCTAACCACCACGGTCATTGCGAAATCTCCCGGACCTGACCATAAAAGTCAGATATTACACCACGCAAGAGTTGCGGCCTCCTCCTTGTGAGCATTGCTGTTCCGAAAATCTTATTCTTGAGTTTTCTCGCCTCATATTTAAAAACTAGTGTTTGTAAGAAATCGGTTTAAAACCTAAAACAGAAGTAGGATATATTATTGTTAATATATTTGGTTACGTTTACTTTTTAAAACTGTGCTTAATGATTACTGCTTATTTATAATTCTTACTTTTCTAATTTTCTCATCTAGTACAATTTTTCATGAACCTTGATATTTAAATACATTTTATCAAAATTGAAAATAAAAATGTCGACATTCTTTTACTAATGTAACGAAAATTTATCATGTTAATATACAAAAAATGAGCTTTTCATATATAATATTGTATTTTTGTTTTGGTCACATTCTTTTTTAGTTTTATGTTTATGTGTACTTGTTTTAAGTATCTCTGGATTTGATAATGTAAGCGAGATAATAATATTTGATTAAAAAAGTGTTTTGTTTTCTGATTAACTCAACTAATTGTGATATCTGTTATGGAAGTTCGCGTTGGTTCATGAGGGGAGCGATGTTTAGTTACTGCGTGATAATTTTTACGGATTTTTTATCGTTTGTTGCAAGTAAGTGGCAGGACAACAAGGCTGGTTAACTCTTGTTCAGAGGGTTAGACACACTAAAGCCAGCTTTGATAAAAGTCAAATTTGAGAAGTGCGTTATCACGTGTGTAGACCCTACAACGTGTTCATGTATTATTAAATTTCAATGTTGTTCTTTTGTTTTTAAAACCGAAATTAATTTTCTTTGTCTTCTTCTTTCCTGATCTTACCTCATGTTACAGAAAAAGCACTAATAATGAGTAATCTATATCAAAAGAAACGTTACATTTTATATTTAATGCTGTTTTCGCATGAAGTGTTGGACAAAAGAGATCTTTGCAGAATCAAGGAATTATTGCAAATGAAGAAGTGGTGGTGTTACCATGATATTATATTTCTAACATTTTAAGAAAAAACTAATGGTAATGGTTTTTTTTTATAGTAAATCATATACTACCGGCACTTTTTGTCTAATGTAACTTCACATTAAGCCCTACAGGACGAAAATTGTGACCCTTCTGGAAGCTAATTTGTTATCGGGCCAACCTTAATCAGTCCCTCGAACTATCATCTGACAAACAGAATACAAGCTAAGAGTAAAGTTGGAATATTTATTTATTTGGTGCTATAAGTATGTTTCCTTTTATATCTTGTTTAAACATTAACGGCATATTCACTAAAAAACTGTTAAAGTCAAAAAAGTGAGTGGATATGCCTTCGAATCTAAAATCACTAGCTCTCCAAATGACTTTTGTTCTTGACAGTGTAATATTTCAAATTATAAATATCACCAAATAAACGTTATTATAAGGTAATATAAGAATCAAGAATTTTACCAAAGTTTTTAATTTTTATCAATATAATCACAAATGAAAACGAACTTTCTGTTGTACTGTACAATAAAATTTAGTTAACCTCTTATTGTTTGTGTCAATGTTGTCAAATTAGACCAGTGTTTAATTTTTTTTTTAATCAGCCACTATACTATTTGTTTCATTTATCTAAAGACCAAATGTGTTCACTAGATTAATCAGATATGTTGACATAACTACATATTAAACCAAAGTTGTGACTATGAATTATGATATAATATTAAAAATATAATTATTAATAGAATAAACATGTGTTAATTTTTAATTGATACTCTCTACGTCTAAGAGCACATTAGGCTATGAATTGAACTAGAAAATTGGCGCTTTTGTGACACGATTTCTTAACATTCTTCTGATATTAACCCAACAGTTCGTTTTTAATAGAATATACACTTTATTATTTTCGTGCTCCTAATTTTTGGATAAATAGTGTTTTATAAATTAAGTTGCAAAGATACTTTCATTGTTAATATTTTTTGTATAATAATTTTTTTAATTCGTTTAAAATACTGACTAAAGCTCTCCAATTTTAAAGCAAATATTTGTATAATAAAAGTCATTTTATATATTGGTAGTGACTGAACCATCAAGCAGGAAAATTTTAAATTTTTGAACTAAAATGTTAATTATGTATATGTGGGAATTTCAATTTGTTCATGCTAATCTGCTATTCTGTTAATGACAAAAACGCTTAAAATCATTAAAATTATTCAGGTCAAATGAACAAGTCCTATGTTACATGCATATTCGATTGTTTGGAATATTCACGGTCGCTATTCGATCAAATATAAAGAATATTTATATTTGAAACAATATAAAAAAGTAAGTTATTTAATTTTTCCATTATGATATCTCAAATATAAACAAAAATGATATTTACAGGAACTGGCATAGTTTATTTAGCATGAAAAATATTTATTTTATTTTTAATTTCTCATACATAAAATTGTTTTCAGATGCGCTCTGTTACCTTGCCATTAGATTTTTAATTTTACAGTGGTGAAATCATATATGATATGACTAACTCTTTGGATTTTTTCATGTAACAAGGTTTCCTTTTCTTTCTACGCCGAGGGGGCGCGTAAATTTTTTTCATCACAATTATCTTATGTCACATGCGACATTACATCATTATGGAGGACTATAAGACCGATATAACCATATTTACTAAAAGTGTCTACAAGTTAAACCTGATCTAGTTACTATTTAAGATAAAACTTTGGTTATCTTGTTAACTTTCGTTGTTGATACTGTTTTATTTCATATAGTAAATATCGTCAAAAAAACAAATTTAAAATAAATATTAAGAGATAACATTTTGAAACAATTAGAAAAGTTCAAAATTTTTAGAATTATAATAAAATTTTTCACTTGTATAGGTTACATCATAAATAAGAACTAGCTATAAATGAAAGCTCGTAGAGCTTAAAAAAGTATTTTTCTGCATAATTACCCTTTACATAAATACATTTACTCCAGCGTTTTTTGAGTTGTTTTATTTCAGCCAACAACAAAAAAAATTTTCCAGTGTGTGTAATTGTGCATGGCAACTAGAATACGTTCAAGCTTTTGTGGATTCCCTAAAAATCTAACTTTAAAACTAGTCGAATATGACTGTTAGGGGTTTAAATTGACAAGAGCACCTGTCAATCGACGAAAGTTATACGCTGTGTTTTTAAGCGTAGAAAATTTGTTGTTTATTTATAATGAAACAGATAAAAATAAACTATAATTTTAAAATTCTGAAATCTATTAACTTTCTAATTTGCTTCAAGATGATATTTTTGGATTTTTATCTTGAATTTTTAGATGTAACGTTATTTTTAAATATATTTATCATATGAAAATAACAATTAAAAAAAATATGTTATGCAGAATAAAAGTCTTTTTCTCTAATTCTAATTTAAGAATTTATTTTTGTATATTTTTGGCGGTTTTTAAATGTAGCTGTTTCGATCTGGCTTGAACAATGAAGCACTTTAAAAGCTTTTAACTATTCGCCACGTATCTTTACTCAAAGTCAAAAGCGGACATCGTTAAAATAACAGTCACTTAACAAAATGGTTTTTGATTAAGTGCTAAACCCAGGAACAGCTTGTATACATTTACTGCAAAGTTCAAAAAAATTGTTGTAACTTTGTACGAATTTGACGTAAAAAATATTAAATTAGTTTCCTATAACTTTGAAGTACCAACAAATAAAAAACACGGTTCATTTTTCTACGAATATATATATATATATATATATATATATATATATATATATATATATATAATAAATAAATATATATATATATATATATATATATATATATATATATATATATATATATATATATGGTAATGATTTTTTCTTGGCTTTAAGGTTACGTGTATGTTTACGCTTGGATCAACCTAGTGATCTTTTTCAAGACATTTAATTTTATTAATACAACCGCTAACAGTGTCCATATGTATCGAGGACCCTAAAAAACTAAAACCATGATTACCTATGCAATACCATTATTATAATTTGGCTTATCTTAGGATGTAGACTTTGAAAGATTTTTATTTTCTTGTCAATAATTAAAACATTTCAAAAGTCATATACACAACACACACTTTTTACATTTTAAACTTTACACACATTTAGAAATTATTAAAACGGTGTTTCTTTATCATTATACTTAAAGAACTGAAAAATATATTCGATTCACATTGTTAATTTCTTTTTTGTCGTTTATGGCATTTTGGTTTTTGTGGATGAGGATGGATTCTAAGATTTCTCTTTTTTTAGTATGATTTTCGGAAGTTAAGATTTTTGTGTTTTCGTAATTAAATGTGTGTTGTTTTTCCTTTTTATTTTTATGTTTGTTTAACGAAGTTACGTTATTTTTATCATACTTGTGGCCTTTTATACGATTTTCCAAATATTGACTGGTTTGTCCAATGTATATTCCACAACAATCATTACATGGGATTTCGTAAACAATGTTACTTTTTTTGTTTTTTTTTTTGGTGTTGGTGCTTTTAATTTTGAAAAGTTGTTACTAAGGAGGTTATAGGCTTTATGAGCGATGTTGAAATTGTATCTTTTGAATAGTTTTTCAATTTGATGTGAGAATTCATTTAGATATGGTAAAACAATATATTTTTTAGTGTCTTTTTGTTTGTGGTTACTGCTTCGGTAGAATTGTAAAATTTGTGAATGCGCTTTTTAAAAATCTTCCTGATTAGAGACAACGGGTATTTGTTTAACATGAAAGCGTTTTTGGCTTTGTTTATTGCGTCTTCTCGATATTCTGGATCTGATAAGGAGATTGCACGGTCTGCCACTCCTATTACGACCGATTTCTTATGTTTCAACGGATGGTTAGAATTGTAATTTAAGTATCTTGATGACCACGTTTTTTTTGTATACCACGATGTTTTTATGTTTTTATTTATGTGAAATAACGTTAAATCGGGTAATTTATTTTATTGTTCTGTTCTACTTCTGCTGTGAATTGTATTCTCTGGTGATAATTATTAAATTTATTTAGGAAATAATTTACTTTGTTTTATTTTATATTGTAAATGTCATGTAAATGTTCATTTAAGAAAACTAAATTAAAGAAGATATCAGTACTTAAGGCTATGGATTAGGCAAGAAGTTTTGCAAATTTGAACCATATATTTCCTGTTTATCCATTTACATAGTAAACAAGGAATTCTGGTTTCATAGTTTCAAAACTTATTTGTCATATTGTTTTCCTTGATCCGGAAGACAATTTACGAGTGGTTTTTGATTATATTCCTCGCCGAACATTTGAATGTCGTAGCTCTACTGACATAAATTAGATACGAATTTCCTAATAAAAATATAGAACAAATGCAAATCCTTCGTTTGTTTAAACGTAGGGCGACGTTGCTTACCAATTTCCAAATTAAATGGTTTTATTGAATTTTAGGGAATTAAGTTCCGCCCCTTGGTATCCCAATTTAGGATTAAAAAGGGGCTAAGAATAGATTGTGCGAAGCATCTTCAACTATCTTTACTTTTCAAGTTTAGGACACTAAATGAGCTCGTTAAATATTTGTATCTGACCAAGGTTCAGCAAAACCTTTAACACTGGAGTTGTTCTGGTCGCTCTTCGCACTGAATCGACATATACACATTAATGATATAGTTTCATATCAAGCATATTTCGGTATAATAACCTTGATTCATCGTTGAGAGATTTTGTTGTCTACATATTTCACTTTCCAAGGAATAATTTGTGAACACATATTGAAGAGAACTTGAATAATATTTTGAATCACCTCAATAAAATATATATATATATATATATATATATATATATATATATATATATATATATATATGTATATATATATATATATATATATATATATATATATATATATATATACGAGTATATATATATATATATATATATATATATATATATATATACGAGTATATATATATATATATATATATATATATATATATATATATATATATATATATATATATATATATATATATATATAAATTGCGAGTTTCGCAGGGTTGCAGCCAGATTATAAAGTATTTTCTAGGGCATTCACAAAAAATAATACTCTTTGTACTTAGTGAAAGCTTTCGGATATATTCAATCCTTCTTCAGTCACTCTACAACGGTGGCCGTTAAAAAAGGCTTTAAAAAAGAAAAATTATTAAAAAACTTACTGTACTCGTAAGTGAGGTTACAAACATAAACTAGGCTCTTCCAACATTCTTCCTTTTTTCAAAAAAAAAAAAAAAAACCTTTTTTTTGTGTCTTTCACCACACAGTGTACATGTAAACGATAAAACATTTAAAAGGAAAAACAATTATTAGTTAAAATATTCAAAATGTAACACCATAATACATGTATATACTCAGGACGCACAGAGAGCGGTACAGCACTGCCAGTCGTGGTAAATATGCACTTTTTTTAGAGACGTTTGTTTAATTTAGGAATTTCTCTCTAGAAGAAGACAGGGGATATACAGTTTATTTTGAAATTAATTATAATTTATGTTGTATAATAGGATATCTATCTTTTTATTTTCGAAAACATATATGAGAAGAATGAAATTAATTACACACACAGTGAGAAGAAGAAGAAAAGAAAAAACATGAAAAAATTTACACACTGTG
Source organism: Pachyrhynchus sulphureomaculatus (assembly GCA_019049505.1). Classification (NCBI taxonomy): domain Eukaryota; kingdom Metazoa; phylum Arthropoda; class Insecta; order Coleoptera; family Curculionidae; genus Pachyrhynchus; species Pachyrhynchus sulphureomaculatus. Next base: position 122,589,215 of record CM032453.1, read on the forward strand.
TGTGGGTGTGTGCGTGTGTGCGCGCGTGCGTGTGTGCGCGCGTGTGCGTGGGTACGTAGGTGCGTGGGTGCGTGCGTGCGTGCGTGAGTGTGTGCGTGCGTGCGTGCGTGCGTGGGTGTGTGTGTGTGGGTGTGTGTGGGTATGTGTGTGTGTGTGTGTGTGTAAAAAGTTCTTAAGGAAACCGAATCAGATGGTACCGTTTCTATTCTGGATATACTAGTTCAAAGGCTTCTTGGGACATTCAGTCTACAGAATGCCAACTCATACTAATAATCTTTCTCAAAATCTATTTGTTATTAACTCAGTAATATTTAGAGATTTATCAATATGTATAAAGTATCCAGTGCTTTAAAAATAATGGATATTACGCTGACGATATAAAACGTTCCTTTAACTGTGTTAAAAATCCGGTTCCCAGCCAATATAACAATAAGGACCCACTAGTAGATATTGTAGTTGCATCTTATATTCTTGGTACTGTAGACAATAAAGCCAAATTAATTTTACTACAAATTACTACATTTGCACAATCGTCAATATTTGTAAGAGGATTGCACAATGCTTGAGATAACAACAAGATATTATTCGTTCACAAGCAGAAGATGTCTACAAAATTACCTGTTCTTTTGATACGGAATATATAGGAGAAACTGAATAATTAATATCAAGTAGAATTAAAAAACATGAAAGATGTATTACAAAGAAACAAATTGTAGCTGGAGCTGAACATCAACACGCTACACGCTATATCAGTAGTGTTAGAGAAACCAAGGTTCTTGCCTCTGTCTCCAATTTCTATAAACGACAGTTTAGAGAATCAATCGTAATTTACAAACACCCTCACGATCTTAGTAGAGATTTTAGTTACTGTCTGCATCACACGTGGAAAACGATTATTAAACTGGGTCTCGGTTTGGTGAACCCCGATCAGATAATAAATACTTGGCATGTGCTTCTTCTAGTTCATTTAATGTACTTCGCTTACTTCATATGCAGGGTGTTATAAAGAAACTTTCTCTGCCATTTTTCCTGAATTGAAACATATTTAAAATTAGGCAAAAATTTCCATTTACCTGCCCTATGTAGCGTCTGTTTTTGTAAACATCAAGAATGCTTACTAGAAAATTTTCCGATGATTATTTGAGACCATAAGTTATTTCATTCAACGAAAAATTACTGAAACACGTAAAAGAAGTTATCCTTATTGATGTGATAATTTTCTTACTAAAGTTAATCAACTGGTCAGGTTTTCAAAAGTGTGCGATGCCTATCCGTTCCGGATATTGGCGATCAATCTGGCAATCTGTACTTTGTTTAAGGCTGTTCAAAACAGACTTCTTGTGGATATATTGAACCACGTTCTTAGGTTCTTTAACTAGGATATTCTTTTTCTTTCAGGCCCTCTCCTTCCTTCCACCTTCTCTTGCAGTATTTGCTGAAGCTGTTGGGCTAATTTTTTCTATTTTATGTTAAGCTCATAACAAATAGTGAAATGGGTCAATTATGATTAATACCTTTAAAGAATTCATACATAATGCATCAGATTCAAATGCCGAATATTTTTTAACTAGACTATATATAATGGTTGAAGGAAGGCTTAATGTTATTTTTGTGTTGGGCTTCAATTCGTGCCTCTTTACATAAATTGCTTTAGGGTGTATCGGCTTAGTTTTGACATAAATAAAATGAATTGTTCAGACAAATTAGCAAGAGCTTTCGTGTTTATTAGTGTTTTTCTTTATTAAGCGCAATATGTAATTTGTATAATCGATTTACACAAGTAAAATGGACAAATTATACCAAAACACTACTGTTTTTGAATGTTATTTAATTTGATATACTCTATACCAATGTTATATTAGTTCGTACAAGAAAAGTAATCTAGGTATCGAAGAAGTATTTTTAAACTTTCACGATTCTAATGGCTTGCCTAAAATTGCAACAACTCTAACGTACGTGTAATTATAGATCAACATTAGAAAAAGAAATAAATAAAGACTTTTACATAATACGTGTACACGTGATGTCTACCAACAAAATGTTAGTTATATTATGTATTTGTGTATATTCTTAATATTTGAATAATGTACTAATTAAAAAACACAATCAGCACTAGGATAATGGTATAAACTATATATTTTAGAATATCATATGCAATAATGGGCGTTACCGTAAACTTTTCAAATTGTTCTCTAAGTTTTTTACATCTGTTCCTGTCCAGGTGCGGCAAGTAGAGTAAAAACACTACTTTCGTTGTGGATAAATATTTGGCATTACTTATCATAGTGGTGTTTCTATAGATGAAGTGTCAGTATTACAAGGCTTCTGTTGTAGATTTAAGCACACCACGATTGTTCAACTGCTTAAAAAAATTATCTGTCCTTCATATGGCACCATCTACTATGTATCTCCTATGAGTTCTCATCTATAATTTTATTATAAGTAAATATATAAGGAATAGGCCCATTTGAACTGGGAACACGAAATAGTAGAGGAGAATTATTAGCAGCCCAGTGACCAGAGACGAAAATGTAGTAAAAGTGCACACAAATTTAAATAAGTTAGATTTTTGGCCAGAGAGGTTCATTACCAGCCAAATAATACATGTAAAAAAGTTTGCAGCAATTGAGGCATGGCCGGCTGAAAAATGGGGAATATCTCGAAAAATATGCATAATTTTGTGAAAATATTATATAGAAAAACTATAGATCAAAAGATTCTGCATAAAAAAGGTCTCTTGATATTTTTCTGCAAAATCCATTTTTGAGAAAATGGCGATCCAAAAAATGGGAGTTTTCAAAAAACGCATATTTTGACAATTATACTAAATTTTTTTGAAAATACCGATAAATTTTTTAAAGAATTCTTATGCAATGAATTCTTCAGTATAGCCCAGTACAAAGAAGGAGCGTGTAAATTAACATAAGACCATATGAATTTGTTATTAAATTTTGACTTTACCTTAAGATAACACAGGCCGACAAAATTTGGGCAAACCTTTTACCCAGAAACCAGAATATACTTTTCCGAAGATTTTTGACTCCCTGAATTGGAACCTGAGGTCAGAATTTCTCTGGTGGCTCTAATTTCGAGATATTCTAACGTAAAAGTGCGAAAATAACGGCTTTTCGACATATTTGAAGTTATATTCCATCGAAAAGTAATTCAAACCATTACTGGAGTCCAAAAGAACTACCCTTCTTCTTCAAAACGCATTTAGATTTGTCCAGATTTTTTTTTCATCTTTGAGAAATCGTATGTTGAATGAAGTATTTCTTATTTCTCAATTTTTGGAAAATGGCAATCGATTGTTAATTTATGGTGAAAGATGTTTCAAATTAGACTTATTTTGAGTTTAATAAACAAATAAAAAAGTTAATGCGTCGAAGAATTGTATTTATTCAATGCCTTTCATTTTCCAAAAATCGAGAAATAAGTCTAACTACTTAAATTTAAGATACGATTTCTCAAAGATAGAAAATAAAGTAATTCTTTCGGACCCCATTAATGGTTTTATAAAAAAAAATTACCTTTCGATGTAACATAACCTCAAATATCTCGAGAAACCGTGATTTTCGAACTTTCGGAATAGAATATATCGAAAACCGAAGCCATCAGAGAAATTCTGACCTCGGATTCAAATTTAGCGCGTCAGAAACCTTCGGAAAAGTATATTCTGGTTTCTAGGTAAAAAATTTGTCAGCCTGTGTAAAGCCAAAAATTTATAAATACTGAAAAATATTAAATAAGAATGGAAAAAATAATATAAAAAAATATAATTTATTTAAAATTTGTTAAAATGCATATGTTATATAAAAAACATATTGAAAACTATCTATTCAAAATTTTACTTAAATTTTATATATGCCAGGAACTTCTGATTCCAGAAATTCTTCCAAATCCTCCTCTTCTGCAATTGGTTGTTGAAACATATTCAAAGGCTCGCGCGAGACACAATAAATTAATATACTTAATCTTTTCTGTCTATTCTTCAGTACCATGAACACTGTTCCATCAATACCAAATTTAGAAATAGCAGCAGTACACTTTACAGAAAACAATTTACTTGAAAATAGTCGTTATTTCATAAAATATAACCACAATTACAACGGCTCCGAAATTAAATCCACATGCATGCCGTTAATAAATATTAGATGGCAAATCAGTGAAGTAGTGGTGCCGCGTGCATAATACTTTCCCCTACTTTTCTCCGTGTCGAAAAAAAGTAGAGATTTAACAGTGGCGTGCCGTCAAACGGGGTGAAGTCGATCAAAAAATACGTTTTTTTGAGATAACTGAATAACAAATAATTATATTTTAATGCAATTTAAAATATAACTTCCTTGATACTTAGGTTGTCGATTGGTGACTGGAGTAAGGTCATAGATGCAATTTTTTTTTTATTTTGAATTAAAAGGTGATCGAATTCACCCCAGGGTTCGGGTGAAGTCGATTACCCATTTTAAAAGGCATATTTCCCACTTTAGGATTGTTCGGGATGAAGTCGATCAGTAAAAAATTAAAAAAATTATATGTAGGTACCAAGGTACCACCTACATTTGCAGAATTTTGCAATAAAACACAAATTAAGGAAATATAAACGTTTATTCTTTGGACAAGCTTTACACAGCCATTGATTTCTTAATGACATAAGCCTTAAATAAACAAACTATACTTAAAAATAAAAATACAGGCAAAAATAAAACTAAAAAACAGAATTCAAAAAATTACGAAATGAATGAACACACAAAAATTCCTCACTGGAGTGTTTCCATTTCGTTTTTTCTAAGCGAGAAGAAATGTTTGCCCCGCTTTAGTGATTTTAAATTAACTTGTCGAACAATCTGTTCCCTGTTTATGACAGACTCATTCGGAATATTGAAAAACAAAGATTTCATGGATGGATGTTTACGCAGTGTACTTACAACTATCTCAGTCCCTAATATTTCAATAATTTTAGCGATATAAAATCGATCTCTCTTATTTCTTTCATATTTTGTGATGATAAATTGTCCTATATCCCAGTTCCTGGATGAATCAAGAATAATGTTGGCTGGCTCAGCAGAACTTTCTCCAATTTCATAATCATTTGTGTTGATATGCTGTTCCTCCACCTCCAATGTCTGTAAGTCATCTTCCTCTTCGCTGTCGCTTATTTGCCTCTTACGTGTTTTGGGTTGCTTGCAACTGCTCTGGTTCTCTTTTTCCAAATCTTCTGTGCCTATGCTTTTGCCAGCGGCTATGTTTAGTACCTTTTTTCTCGCTTTGGAGCATCATTAGGCCAAGTCTTGAGCTCGTGTAGATAATCTACAAGCACTGCAGTCATTGAAGTTTCTGCCACGTTTTCTTCCTCCGGTGTAGTAGGCTCTTTTCTTTTTATTTTTGCAAGAACAGCATCAGGATTGAAGGAGACTAGGCCGCAGGCTCTAAATCCAGCTAAAATATTGTTCATTTCGCGATCCCCGAGTCCTTCAACCGTGGTTTTCAACATCCTAGTAAATATAGTTTTTGGTAAAACCCCCCTATTCTTTAGTTTCCATTCCTACAGTGCTCTTTTCCATGTTGCTTTGAGAGGACGAAAATATGCCACGTGCAGTGGCTGGAGCATGTGGGTCGAATTAGGGGGGAGTAAGACAAACTTAATGTTGTTATTTTCGCACTCTTGAATGACACTGACAGTAATATGACTTTGCAAGTTATCTCCAATAAGCAACTTGGTTCCTTCTAATTTTCGGAAAAATGGAAGTGCTACGGTCCTGAACCAATCGTCAAACAATTCAGAATCAAACCATCCCTTTGGAAACCTGTTGTAAATTGCTCCTGGTAATCCGCCCTCCTTCCAACCTTCATAAATATGTTTGGCTTTGTACACTGTATAAGTAGGGCGACGAGTTCCATCAGCAGCTATTGCGAACATAACTGTTGTGCTGCTTTTGGTGGTGTCAAGTGTCCTGTAGGCGTGTTTGCTTCCTTTCTTCATTACCATTTTAACCGCTCCGGGATCGTCAACCAAGTTTGTTTCGTCATAGTTTACAACGTTTTGTGGTGGGATATCTCTGATTATATCCGCCACATTTCGGAAATATTCCTCAACAATCTCGTATGTTACAGCGGCTCTCACTCGCTTTGTATTCTCCGCAAGCTTGACTGTAAGCTGAGGATGCCTCTTCATGAGACCATTAAACCACCCTTCTCCTGGCATATTATTTTTAAATCGCTTTTCAGTGATGCCGCGACTATTTAAATATTGCTGCGTGATTCACCTAATATCAATGGGCTTTAATGGAAAACCCCACTCAGCACAGGTTTGCAAAGCATTCACATTCAGAATGCTCGTCAAGAGCAGGTTGACCACCATATGTCAAGAGAGCTGCCGCATGATAGTGATTGTTAAGTGTCGTATATGGCATTGCAAACCTTTCTGACGCTTTTCGCATGCTCAGTCTTTTTTTGCGCACTGCATCCAGCGCTCTCTCTAAATACACGGGATCGTAGTTTTTTTTGCCATAAGCACCCAGCTTCTTTATGTATTTTCGTGGCATCTATAAAAAAAGAAAATAACAAAATACGATTCGCCCCCACCCTGCCCGACACCCCTCATATGCTAGCACACAAAATTAATATATAAGAAAATCATACAAAAACAAATTGCTTTAAACATAATCTCAAAACCTAACAAAATACAGCGAAAACCAAGTGATCCATTTCATCCCGTTGTTTTGTTTCTCTACACACAAAAATTGCAATTGAAACCACACAAAAAATAAATTAGCATATCTGATTGTGAATACCTTTTCTTGAATATATTCTTTATCACCTAGAGGAGCTCGGACGGGCTTAGTTTTCACTGATTTGGCTGTGCAACTATTTGATTTCACATATTTTAGAGATTGAGAAATTTTGCTCTTTTACTATTTAATTATTTTTGGAAAACTCACTTTACACGATTAATAGATGTTCATCTGTTCGCCACACGAATGTAAATAAGAATCAGCTCATTTGTAATGCAGTGTTGCCATTATGCTTAAACACAAATGAAAATACTGGTTTGATCGACTTCACCCCTGCCGATCGACTTCACCCCGTTTGACGGTATTTTCTATCTGAATCTCTGAGGAAGATCCCACTACCCGGAATTGTTAGTTTAAAGCATTTACTTCCTTCTCCAATTATAACTCGACCTTAGAAGTGTCAAATTAATAAATACCTTGTAATTATAAATAAAACAGACCAATTCAGAGATCTAAACAGAAAAATTAATGTAAACATGTTAAGAAATTGTACTTCTAAAGTGAATTTCTTAAAGAGACGTGTTTAATATTCAAAAAAAAATATACATAAAGTTACGGTACTTATTTTCAACATTTCTAAGATAGTTCGAATACAAAAATGACGTAACCCTATAAAATAGCAAAAAAAACACATTTCTTTATTTTCAGTGCATTTAGAATCAGGGTATCAGGTAGTGAAATTTGTATTCCTAAATAAAAAAGAAGGAAAGGTTTTTTTGATTAGATTTAATCTATCAAAGATATTAATATATATATATATATATATATATATATATATATATATATATATATATATATATATATATATATATATAAATACAAGCGTCCGTGTTAAAAAGTTTTCCTTTGAAATGCATTTCCTGATCTCAATTTGAAAATAAATTTGAATTTCATGAAGGCATTAGAAAGGTTAAACTTCCCCTTCCCCGCTTTTTTTTTCTTTTTTAATATGTTTATTTTCAAGGAACTTATGGCAGTTTTAAATTACGATTTTGTCGAAAATGATGAATTTAACAGGAAAATATCATAGACCATGGTCGATATTTTTTCCATTTAATATTTTCACAAAATTAGGCATATTTTTCCAGATATTCTGAAAGACTCAAAATTTCAGACTATTTTTCAGCCGGCCATGCCTCGGTAGCTGCAAACTTTTTTATATATATTATTTTGCTGTTAATGAATCTCTCTGGTCAAAAATCTAACTTCTTTAAAATTATGTGCAGTTCAACTTATAGTAAATTATGTCTGCGAAAATAAGCTATATGTAAAGAATATATTTTTTAAAAAAGCCGAAAGATGGACCTGGCAAAATCTAAATGGAAATGTAAAGAATGATTATGTCATTACTAACAATAAAAACATAATCGTACACACTACAGATTGAAATACTTAGGAAGCGATCATTAAATGCTGAGGGCAAAAGACCTATTAACACCCCGAAACAAAGAAGGATCATACTGTCCCAGAACATAAAAATAGGAGGAGAGGAAATAATAACAGAACTAAATAGGCTAATAGCATACAAAAACACGTACAAGGAATAGAACAACACCCAGACAGAAATTTTAAATTTAGAAATAACGGAAGGCCTCATACAAGCAGTTAATAAAATAAAATTGGAGAAAAAAATTAAGGAACACAGACTAGCCCCAAAAATACAAAAATTAATCGAGGAACCGAAAATACCACAATACGATCGAATAAACAACAGAACAGAAGTAGGCAAAATTATTGAAGGAAAGTGAGGAAAAATAATAGAAAGTACAAAAGTTCGACAATAAAAGAAACGATGGAGGATCGAAATGGCTTCAAACAGATAAAAATACGAATTATAGAAGGTAAGCAACAATCAAGTTATTAAATGATAAGGGCAGAAAGTTACACAAATAAATGAAATAACAGAAACAGTAGAAAGATACGTTAAAACCCTGTATGAATCAAGGAAAACATCTCCTCCAGGCAAACAGGAAGAGGATAGAGGGATTAGAAAGGTGGACTCTGAGGATATTCCTGACATTACAGCTGCAGAAATAAAAAAAATCTCCAAAGACCATGAATAATAAGAAGACACAAATAGAGGACAAAATCATTGTAGAATTAATAAAATACGTAGGTGACTCTATTATAACAAATGTCTAATCGAGTCGAACTTCCCAATTGTCTGGCTAAATGCCATAATAGGTCGTATTTTCAAGAAAGATAATAAATATAAATTAAAAATTATCGGCTTACAAGCTTGTTATTAGTATAGAAATTGTTTACGAGAATTATTACACATGGAATAACAAAAAAACTAGATAGTTACCAGCCTCGAGAACAGGCTGGTTTTAAACGCGGTTATAAAACTGTCGATCAAATTACTAACAATCAAAAGGTAGCAAAGACAACATAATACTCGTAGAGAAGGCAAGCTAATAAACATTAAACTTAATGATGGCAGGTAGCAATGGTGAACTATTAAAAGCTTAAGATTTTTGCATAGTTTATGACCGATACACAAACATCATTAAGTATGTATATACAAACGTAATATCGCAAGTAACAAGACTAGAAAAGACGAACAAAATAAAAGCTGCAGTAAAGCTGGGAGACTCAGTCTCTGTTGAACTATTCTCGTTGACCTTGAAAGACATGTTTAAAACGTTCGACTGGAACAATATAACTATAGATGACGAAAAATTAACATATCTCAGATTTACCGATGATGTGACCTTGATAGCCAGAGACAGACAAGAACTACAAAGAATGCTGGAAGAATTGAATGAAAAATCCAAGCAGATAGGTCTCCAAATAAATATTAACAAAACCAAATACTTAACTAACGACACAGAATAAAATCAAGATACAATAATATTAGAAAATATACAAATAGATAAAGTGGATAGTTCCATATACTTGGGCCAAAAATTTGAATTGTCCAAAAACAACTTGACGGCAGATCTACAAAGAAGAATATCTGTGGTTAGCGTTTGGAAGACTACGAGAAATATTTAAATCCGATGTGCCTAACACGAGTAAAGCACAGGTTTTCGATCAGTATATTCTCTCCGTTCCTTACTTATGGAACAGAAACATGGACACTAAATAAAAGTATAATCCATAGACTCCAAGGGACTCCACGAGCCATGGAGAGAAGAATTCTAAACATTAAACTTAATGATCGCATACCAAACACAGAATAGATCCATAGTAACAAATATAATAGAAAGGGTATTAATTAGACCACGAGCAAATAAAAGGAGCAGGGAAGACCAAAAACTAGGTGGTTAGATGACATAAAACGATTAATTGGACAAGATTGTATAAGAAGAATACACGATAGAGAACAATGGTCGCAAAAGTTGCGCATCATAAATCGATGTACTTTGGCTACTTTGTTTGATTTTTTCACGTGACGCGTGCTTAAACAGGGGTTGACGCTTTTGAAACGGATTTAAATTATACGCTTTGGATGATGAAAAACGTGAACGTGACGCCATTTATTGTTTTAGTCTTTAAACCACCACTTAAATTGGTACAATGAGAGTAAATAGAAATAAAGGTTCTAGGTATGCAAAATTGTGTGCTGATGTTCATATACACAGAGAGTCTCAAACTGAGTCTGTGCGATAATGCTATCTTGCATTATTAGAGCTACAATGTCGAATTAGCAAACTAGTATTACTTACGGTGATTATGAAAATAAAAAGAAAAACATAATTTAATATCGCTTTTTTAAATTATTTAAGATTTGAATATGAGAAAAAAATCGGTAATGTCCTAAACTATTAGGTAAATTTAGTCATATAAATGTGATAATTTGAGCGCCTTTAATCTCATTTAGCAGCGCATGTTATATTGTAAATACACACTGTTACTATGTACATTTTTTGTCCATGTTCCCCTACAAATCTTTTGGTACGATTCGTTGCTAGGTTAAAATTGTATAGAGGTCGCTACAACGATAAGCGTCATGTTTTATTAATGTTTGAAAATGCAACAAAATATAGCATATATCTATCAAGTGCAGTGAAATAGCATTTGAAATTGCACAGTTTAGATACAGCAATAATATGATTTTATTCTTTCGGGGGTATCACCAGGAGAATTGTACTGACTTTTGGTCCTCGAAAAACTTGTGCTCTTTTGTTTATAAACAATTGAAATTTTCAAAATGCGTTTTTTGAGCTTAAAACGCGAATAACTCGTTTCGTTAGTTTTAAACCGCTCAAATGTGTACATAACCAACAAAATTGAAAAACTGACAAAAAACTGTTTTTTTTTCATTTTATTGAACAGGCCGACTAAGTGAACCGATCGGACTGAAACTTTCAGAAAATATGCCTTTGCAAAAATACCCTGAAATTTTGGCTCAAAAATATTTTGTGGAGTCATTTTAACCGTTTTTGTTTACATTTGTTTATTAATCAAATAAAAACAAATGCGTTTTTCGCACATTTAAAAAAAAATTGAAACATTTTTATTACATCTGATAGAGAATCGCGAGGCCTTTATTTTTTTTAAAAAATCATTTTCTTTTAATCTTTAAAATGTCAATTGCTGTTATTTGATTAGTAAACAAATGTAAAAAAATGGTTAAAATTACTCCAAAAAAAATTTTTTTAATGACATCGGAAAGCTGACCTCGAGACCTAAATTTTGAAAAAAAAAGATCCATTTTGGACTAAACGGCATAAAATGGCTGGCAATTCAAATTTTAATAACAAATTCAATTGTGTCCATTGGGTTCAATATTTTTGTACCAAAATTTCAGGGTATTCTTGTTATAACAAAAGGAATATTTTCTGAAGGTTTCAAGCCAATCGCTTCACTTAGTCGACCTATACAATAAAATGAAAAAAAAAACATTTTTAACTGTTTTTTTTCAATTTTCAATTTTGTAGGTTATGTACACATTTGAGCGATTTGAAAATTGCATTACGAAGAGTTTAGTTTTTTGTTGGTCTCGATCCGACTGATATAATAGGAGTTAATTACATTTTAATTTCAGAAAACGCGTTTTAAAAAACTTTAATCGTTTATAAACAAAAGAGCCCAATTTTTTCGAGGTCCAAAACTCAGGATAATACTCCAGAGAAGATAAAATTACAATAATGCTGTATCTATACTATTTCACCATTATTTTGACCTTTTTTACTGCATTAATCCTTAAATAGTGTATCTGGTATCTCGTGTTATCATTAAAGACATTTTCTTAATAAAGGACCCAACTTGAAATGGTGAAGTTAATTTTTCATTAGTCCCTGAAGTATGGTTCACCCGCAATAAATTACTCTAACTTAACCTTACCTATTTAGCAATTAACAACAACAAACTTCAGTAATATTTAATAATTACTAGCAAGAAATCTGCAATGTGTAAGAAATTATAATCATATATATAACAGTTAAATTTACTTTTAACCTATAGAACTTAAAGTTTCATAATTTAAATCAGGCATTACAGGTAAATAGATTAATTAATCCGTTCACTAATAGATGGCACAGATTACCAATTGAAAGCGGCTAATTTATCAATATGTCCTTGACGGTAATAATGATCCGCTATTATTTTTATTGAAAAATTACTTCTAGAAAATTTTTATCTGTTGGAGTAATGTTCGCTCCCTTACAAGGGTGGACTGATAATTCTGGAAAATTTTTACGAAACGGCGGGATATTTTGTCACGTGGCATGACTGTTGGTAAGTGTGAGTCTTCTATCTGTTGTTTTCAAAGTTTCCAAGAGATGCAACGCGCAGATGCTTTTGGCAACGATCGTAAGTGATAAAACATTTTTATTTAAAGAAGTGGACTCAGGCCCGGATAGAAACTAAACTGAAGGGAGTTAATGGGGAGTCTACCTCAGCACTCAAGATCATTTATTACTGGATAAATAAATAAATAAATTTAAAAAAATTCTTACAAGTAACTGTTAAAAGTAGTTTTGCTTAAAATTTTATCAAATAATAGATTTTAGCATCATGCATTCACTGCCGTATTGCCATAATTAATTGTAAAAGTTTCAGATATTTAACACGTAAAAGATAGGAATCCATACTCTTCAATCAAAAGCATGCGTTTTTTACAATTTTTTTTGTCTTATGTGTATCGTAAAGTAAAAAGTCACAAAAAAAATATATACATAAAAAAATTACTTTGCTTTTGTTTGTTAAAATATGAAGGCAGTTTACCTCCTAGTTGTTACAAAAATACTTACTTACTTAATCCTTATGCCTTTCTACCCCTTTTGTTAGGAGTGTAAGGCCCGTGGAGTTGAGTTATTCTATATTTGTCTTTTCCATATTTCCTTCTATATCCTTCCATCCTGTTTAAATTGCCGATTGCCTCTTTTATTTCTGCTGTATTAGTTTCTTCTCTTTGTGTGGGTTCTGTATCTTGTTCCGGTATTATGTCTCTATGTTGATTTTTGTATGCTGTGTCATTCCCATCTGATAGATCTTTATAGTATTCCCTCCGTATTTCCATAATTTTGTCTTCTTCTTTCATGACCTTTCCTTCTAATTTTTTGCATCCATTTCCTTTCCTTTCTGTTTCTGTGATTCTTACATAGTGTATTTGTTGCTCTTTTGTCAGTTCATCATCTTTTCCGTTTATACCCCTATTATTCCGTGTTCTCTAACTAATAACTCAATAATTATTTCCCATTTCTTTCTTCCTATCTATTTCTTTGATTATCTTCTTATTTGTATTCCTTTTACTAGTCCTCTCTTCAGTATCCTTTATCTTTGCCAGCGTCGTCGTCAATCTACCTATCTCTCTCCTTTTTCTCAGCTTTTTGACTTGATGGTAGTACATAATATTCTTTGTTTATTCTTTCAGTTTTTCTGCCTCAATGTCCCATTTATATTCTCTTCCTTCGATTACGATTTTTTGATATCCTATTTTCACTCTTTTTCCATTCTTTCTCTCGTTCTTTGCTATATGCTTCAATTTCTTTTGAATTTTCCCGTTCATCTTTTGTTAAATCGTTGTTTATGTAAATTCTCTTAGGTTTCTCAGTTTGCTTTTATTTTTAATTACAGATTCTTTATCTCCCGTGTTTTCAAGTTCTATCTTGTATATAGTCCCTCCTATTTTTATCACATCTTTAATCTGTACTTTTGTGTCCATACTCCTCTCTATAAAATGTTCTGCACCCATTTTCAGATCTGGTTGGCTATTTGCTTCAAATCTCACTTTCGATATTACAATATTATTCCTTATGTTGTCTTTTTCCAGTCTACTCATCTTCAAATCCATACTTCTCATGTGTTCTCTAATTATCTTATTTTCCTTATTCAATACTTCATTCTCCCTTCTTAGTTCCTTCAACTCTTGTTAGTATGTCTTCTGATCTTGTTTTATATCCTTTATATCTGATATTAGCTATCTGATCATTTCTATCAAATTGTCTATCTTATCTACTCTTTCGTTTTTCTCTTTCTGTGGTATTCTTATCAGCTTTTTAATTTTCTTGAATAATCCCATTGGCTCTTCTTTTTCTTAGACTCTTCCTCTTTTCGAATCTCCTATGTATAATCATCTCTATCCATTGCTCTTTCTGTTATAAAAATTTTACGTGGGTTCCTCGTATATTCCATTTTCAAACACGGGAGAAAAAGAAAAAATCTGTTGTTTATACTTCTTATTACCGTGAACAGTAAAACGATCAAGGTCGTCTCTTATCGTTTTGTTAGCTTCATACAATTTCACAGAATTATTCTCATTAACTTCCAAATTTTTTACTTATTGTCTTAATTCTAACACTACACTCTGCTTTATTTCTAGTCCGTCTCGTTTACAATCGACAGAATAATTAAATAGATCGAAACACTACCGTAATAAGGCTCGTTGACCGAGTTGACTATTGCCGGGCGTTCGATTCACATACACCCACTTCGCAATCCGAAACTCAACTCCAACGCAAAAATATTAGATAAATATTACTTTTTCATGTATTTTATGAAGTGAAAATTCGCTGTGGCGACGTAGCTTGAAGAATACTGGGCGCGCGCGGACGCGGGCGTTCTTTCAAATCTTGAATTACATATATGCATTGTACTGATCGGGTTTTCTTTTAAAAGATACTTATTTATCACTTACTTAATAGTGTATAGTAGTAAAGATTTATCACTTACTTAATAACTGATATATATTTAATAAATAATCAAAAGTGTCGTTTTAATTAATTATACATAATTTTTATTATTATGTAAAACTATCAAGGTTATTATAAATAACACTTGATTGCGTACGACGGGAAGTAAGCGAGAAGCTACGTTGCCACATTCATTATACCCTGAAATTCAAATTATTTCGCGTAAGAAATACCTTAAATGTGGCCGTAGGAGCACTGCAGATGCTGCAGGTTCAGGACGCAACGTTGAGTTTTCTTTTGAAAAAAATGGTCGATAAAATCCATGGTATCGTGATGGAAAGTCGTCGAATTAAGCCTCGTGAGATTGCTGATATGGTAGGGATCTCGTATGAACGGGTACATAATATCCTGGATGAAGTTCTAAAAATGAAAAAACGCACAAGGAAGAACGTTTCAAAATTGCTTGAAATTAGTTCTCCACCCACTCTATTCCCCAGATTTGGCCCCAAGTTTTTTGTTTCCTAACTTCAAAAACTGGATTGAAGGGAAGAAAGTTTCGTCTAAGGAAGGTGTTGTATGTGCTGTAAACGAGTGTTATGCACACTTTAAAACATTTTTTTTTCTGAAGGAATAAAAAAATTTGAATCTCGCTGGACCAAATGTACTGAGCTCAGTGGTGATAAATTTTTGTTTTTCGAAAAAATGTTATTTACCTTGAGTTTTACACTACTTTTCAGTCAACCCTTGTACACAATGTAAACTTTTATGTATGCCAGAAAATCTGAAAATCCCAATATTTCATCACTAATGTATGCTTATGATCCTTTACAGTAATATGGATTTTTAAGTAATGCTTGTGTAGAGTGTGTCACATGTCATATTAAAATTAATTTCTTAATAGAGAAACGTCTGTATGGTTCGTGTTTAACAAGTTCTTGTATGAGGGTGGTAAAATACCTACTTGAATCCTTTAATTAGCTTAATTACATGCACATACTCGTAGAAGGAGTTGTTCAGAAACAGTAGCACTTTGATTTTTCTTACATTGGTTATTTCTACATAATCATTTGTCTAGCGCGGCAGCTTTAAATCTGTTAATGATACATACATTAAAAGAGATGGCAGGTTAATTAAAATATTGAAAATTTAAAAAAATGTAGAAAATAAAACAGTTTTTTTAAATTTTCGACAAGTTTTCTGAAAGGAAATGCTCTTAACACCTTTCTTCTTCTCTAATACAGTATCATTTTCAGCAAAGATCTTATAAATAATCTACATCAATTACTGTTAACGAGGCGATTTATCTTGATGTAGAGACAGTCGCCTATTTGGAATTGCTCTTTCCCAACGCAGACGTCTAAAGCTCTGCTAGCGTTCATTAAATTACCCGTCAAGTCATTTTTGTTTCTTAAAAAGAACTGATTCTTTTTTATCTTCTTTGGAAGAGACGTCTTTATAATGGCCATGTAAATATGATGTATTCCTTTAGAGTCTATTAATTAAAAAGAAAGGAAAGACCAATATAAAATGTAAAATGTATAAATGCGTTTTGTTAAATAAGAGAGAGCAATGAACAAAAGCAAATGCAAAAACTGATTTTTTTTTATAAATTATATATCTTTCTATATTCTACTAATTAAAAAAACAATATGAAAAGCAAAACATATAATACTTTCTGTCAAATAAGAACGAGCTGGGATTATAATATTTTAAATAGTCGTAGATGTTTTAATATGTTACTATTCAAATTAAATAATTTTAGTTCTAGATACACAGTTTTTAATTATCTGTCAAAGAAGCATTTGATGACATTGATAATATGGATATTTATTTATATAAACGTAACAATGTTTTTTTTTAGAAAATCATAAAGTTTTTTTTTTTTTTTACTTTAGTTTATTTTCATTCTTATCTTTTTAAAGGGCTTGTTATTCTTATTGTGAGGGCAACATTATGTAAGAAAAAATAAAAAATGGAAGTCATTTCGTATTGTTGTATGTAATGTAAATCAACTTTAATTGGCCTCAATTTAATTTTTCTTGTCAAAGAACTATACGTCTTATCTGAAACGTTAAAGGATGTATGGACAATTTGGTCAATAACATTAAAATTTTGAATAAAACTCAGATATATCAAATTGTCTCAACACTTCAAAAATAAAGGACTGTTTAATTCCTCATTTCGAACTGAGTTAGCGACTTCACGAATAAATATTGGTTCCTGAGTGGTGGTACGATTAATGCTAACATTGTAATAATAATAAACGGAAAAAATATTTGTTTGTTTGCCATATATTTGTTGTTTTATTAGTCAATTTTATAAATAAAAAAGTTTAAATAAACTTATTAATTAAGTATGTAGACCTTATCAGTTTTAATAATATGTTCAAGACAATTTATGCATTAAAGCGTAAAGTATTTCTGACACAGTATCAGGATATCGTTAAAGAAACATTCTTAATGAGTAAAAGCGCCACTTTGCACACTGACATTAATGCGCAAACATTTTTTTACGGTTGCAAAAAATATTTTTTACAGTTTGTATCTTATATATGAGTTAAAAACTTGTTTTCTGACATGGAAGTTTAAATACGTTTACATTCTTGCTGTAATGTCTGCCAAAGTAATTTGAAAAAATACTGCATTCCAATGGCGAGAAGATAGAAGTGATTATTTTAAAAATTGTAAGAATACTTATTATTAGACATGCTACCTACTTGCTTTTTAAAAAATTTTAACCGAATTGTATTTGAAATTTCGTTTACTAGGTGAACAATAATCCATTATGACCCTACAAAATAATGTACAATAGAAACTCTTATACACAGCTTTCCTAATACTGTCTACTTGTTTAATTTTATTACTAATTATTGATATTCAAAATTTTTTACCAACATTAAAAAAAATGACTTATATATAGAAAAAAAAGTAAATTAATTTCTGCATTAAAATACACAAAGAAATTTTCTTTTAATTTTTTCTCTCAAATTGTTTCATTACCAATTTCTACGTTTCTCTCCTTTTAAATCAATTTCGAAATAGAATAAGTCAGCAAAAGGGCTTTCTTTTATTTGGAAGTAGATTTCTTGGCGGTTTTAATTTCAAACCTAATTTAAGATTTTTTTCCTTTAGAAAGAAAGATTACTTAACGGTTGATTTAATGAACGCGGGCAGGCCTTTCGCCGGTCCCGGTTGGAAAAGCGCAATCCCGAATGGAAAACTGTCTCTAGGTTGAGATATATTGGTTGGTTAACGTTAACTGACATAGATTATTACCGGGATTATCTCTAAAAAGCTTTGTGTGGTTGTCTGATACGTTAATGAAAACCGGAAGTTTTATTATAAAACTGAATGATAAAAAAATTTAAAAAAAAATATAATCACAAATTGTACGTAAAAAAAAATTAGTAGAAAAGTACAATTGTTGACATTTTTTCATTACAATTTATGGAATGAGTGGTAGCAAACTAGATCCAATTCAGTTCTTAAATGGATAGGGTTTCAGAACGATGCGACGTACGTCTGGTTCATCGGGTTGCGCCGGCCGAGTTTGTGATCGCCACTCAACAAGGTTTAAATGTTGGACGTATACTTAGGTGTAGGATACAGGTTTAATACAAACAAATAGTATCACCTCTCAATATTACAAACACAAGTACTACACTTGTATTATTTGTATTCTATTTGTATAGGTAAGAAACTATTTTCCAACAAGTTATTCATCGAAATTTTTTACATTATTCTAAATAAATTGTATACAACAATACATAATTCATGAAATTTTAGTGTTATTTTGCATAGTTTTAGACAAAAACACTTCGTAATTTTTTTTATGTACAATCTAATATTAAACAATTTTTAATGTAATACACAAGATCCCAAAAATACCGATAAAAAGAGGAGTACGTCAAGGAGATACGATCTCGCTAAAACTGTTCACACTGGAGAAACGTTTTTTAAGACCTTAGACTGGCAAAATAAGGGGATTAACATAGACGGAACACGGACTTAATTATCTACGATTTGCGGACGAACTCGTTCTAATCACTGCTGCATCCAATGAATTATCATGCGGATTGGATTGGAAATGAACCTGCGTAAGACAAGGATAATGAGCACAGAGCAAATAACGATTACCATCGAAAATCGGCCATTAGAGAACATATCCGAATATATATATATATATATATATATATATATATGTATATATATATATATATATATATATATATATATACCTCGTAGAAAACCTACTAGGAAAGGGGAACCAAACAGTAGAAATTTCTCGAAGAGTGAATCTTGGTTGGGCAGCTTTTGGTAAACTCGGGTTTATTTTCAGATCACGAGATATCTCTGTAAACCTCAAAAGGAAAACGTATGAGTTGTATGTACTCACGTATGGTTTTGACACGATGTCACTAACACGTAAGTCGATGATCACACTTCGAGAGGCGTAACGTGCAATGTAGAGAGTTATGCTTGGAGTGAATTTATGAGACAGAATCCCAAATGAAGAAATACGGAGAAGCTCTGGGTGCTCTGGAAAGAGCGGTTCACCTAAAGTGGAGATGGGCTGGCCAGGTAGCAAGAGAAAACAACGACAGATGGGCTAACGAGCTTACAGTATGGCGCCTAAGGGAGAGTAAGAGAAAGTGCCGAGATGACATTCAGAATATCGCAGGAAAAAATTGGAATAAAACGGCTCTGGACAGGGAAAGATGGAAATATTTGGAAGAGGCCTATATTCAGGACGGAATGAGAGCAGGCTGAAAAGAAGAAGAAAGAAGAATCTAATACCCTAACAGTCTGTAAAAAAGGCACCCCTAAAATTAAACAGAAAAAAAAATAAAATGAATGTTGTGATTTAAACAAAAAATATTGAAGTTCTAACAGGTACAGATTTCTGTGATGGTTTTTTTTTTCTATACACTTAGATAATACTTAAAATTTTGTGAATTATTTTTGTTTATGTTTTTAATTATTGCAGGTCAAACTAGAGTAGTTTATTTTACACCCTCGACACTACTTTTATTCTTGACTTAGACTTAAATTTGGTTTATCTGTTGCCTTTATTGACCGCCAAATAATACTAACTTTCACTTATTATTTTCCTAGTAGATACCATAAAGTGTTTACACGTTATTCATCTTAGTGATCGCTTTGTTAGCTAAGGTGACTTTAATATCCACACCATCAACTGAATAAATACCACTTACAAATACAGACGTAATCCTGACTCCCTTGCAGTAAGTGGTGAGTACCTTATCGATAAGCTACCATGGATTTCTGATCGTAAAGGAGAATTCGCTAGTTATATCGATCTCGTTTTCAACATCAATTATGTTAAGCTATTATGACAGTAGAAACCGTAGCATAATTAGATGACTCATCAGAGCTATTTGTTTTAGCTGCTGGAGGAGTACGAAAAATTCCTTGTATTTTTTCCATTTAACTGACTTATAACGCAAAATTTTGCTTTTCATGCCTAATAATATTTTTTTATTATCGGACTCCTACGCCTAAATAGGGATTACTCTGTTTCAATGAATATAGGCGAGGATGTCGTAATATCCATCCAAGTGCCGAAATATACATTTGTATTTCACAACACCTTTTAGACAACGTGGTAGTGCTGCCACGGGTATTATTATATTTCTGCAACTAATATCTATGTATGTGTCCAACCCAAATATACTTAAATAAATTAATAAATAAGAACACCCACCTGTCGGGGTTGCACCTGGGTCTCTTGATACCGCTTGCTAACACTCAACCACGGAGCAGGGCCGCCACAAGATTAGTGAACTTTCTGTCGCAGACAGATGTATTATTTATGTGTTACAGCCTGTGGTAACTGCTAAAAAATGTCAAATTTTTAGTAGAGTCCAATATTTAATGAAATGTAACTGAATTGAAATAATAACTTTACAGTTATGGCAAATAGATGCTTATACTGCACTCTGTCGGTGACTTACAAAGTCTTTTCAAGCAGAGCGGCAACAGCACGGCTGGCACTTATTGCAGAAACGCACCTTTCTCGAGCTTACCGCTCGGAGGCATAGATGGCATGGTATAACAACTAAAGACGAATCGAAAAGATTCGCATTTTTAGAAGTCACCAAAAGTGCTCTTCGTATTTGCTGAACCATCCCAAGACGCGTTTCGCCGTATCACTTCTCCTCAGTTGGGCTAGGTTCAGCAAATACGAGAACACCATTTTTAGTCCTTACCGAGGTACTAACGGAAAATTATGGCAAATAGAAGCTTATACTGCACTCTGTCGGTGACTTACAAAGTCTTTTCAAGCAGAGCGGCACAGCACGGCTGGCACTTATTGCAGAAACGCACCTTTTGATGACTTCTAAAAATGCGAATCTTTTCGATTCGTCTTTAGTTGTTATACCATGCCATCTATGCCTTCGAGCGGTGCGTTTCTGCAATAAGTGCCAGCCGTGCTGTGCCGCTCTGCTTAAAAAGACTTCAGAGCGCAGTATAAGCATCTATTTGCCATAATTTTCCGTTAGTACCTGGATAAGGACTAAAAATGGTGTTCTCGTATTTGCTGAACCTAGCCCAACTGAGGATCCGTGATACGGCGAAACGCGTCTTGGTTCAGCACATACGAAGAACACTTTTGGTGACTTCTAAAAATGCGAATCTTTTCGATTCGTCTTTAGTTGTTATACCATGCCAACTTTACAATTGGTTACAATAGTATTTCTTCTTTTAAAATATTATTTAAAGTTGGAAAATTACAGAAAAAAAAATCTTGTGATTTTCTAAATTCATATTTGTAATAACCCAATGAGTTCGACGAAGTTTGTCTTTTTATTTGTTCATGTAGCTGCTACAATCGTATTATTAATCCACAAGACATATTTATCAAAATTCAAAAAATAGCAGACTGATCGTAATCAAACAAAAACAAACTTAAAAGCTTTTAAACGACATTTCGACTAAAACAGTTTTCCGGAAAGTTAAAATTAAACATCATTAAAATAACAGACATTTGACAAAATGTTCTTTGATTGACCTCAAAACTATGAACAGTTTATTTTTTTATTTCGGGCAATTTATTAGCTAGTTCTTTAATGTACTTTTCTAGTACTATTTTCTGCTATATTTTCATGGAATATTGTTAATGTTTTTAAATCTAAAAGAAAAAATGTATTCTATTTAGTAGGTTAGTATTAGATTTTGGAAATTATGAGAGATACAAAAACGGTTATGTTGAGAGAAGTTTACAGGAGTACGTACCTATTCAAACTGAATTAAAAATGTTATTTTATTTTAAGAGATATTATTATTCCGATTGTTCAGCATTGGAATTTTACTGCAAGATTCAATAACAAAGTTTAAAATTAACACTCAATGGAATCTTAAACGTTGATTTGACCAGTTGATTCTTATTTTTAACTTTTTTATATTTGGTATTGTAAATGTCACCAAAGAAAAGAAAGAAACGTTATAATATCGACAAAAATTGGGTTTTAGTGAATGAGCCTCATTTACTAACTTTAAAACCCATTAAATTTGGCAATTACAATTTCTATCTGACAAAGGCACGTGTAAAGCAATTAGAGTTATAACACTGTGCATCAGAGCAAAAAAAGGGCATATATATATATATATATATATATATATATATATATTATATATCTATATATATATATATATATATATATATATATATATATATATATATATATATATATATATATATACACATATATATATATATATATATATATATATATATATATATATATATATATATATATATATACATATATATATATATATATATATATATATATATATATATATATATATATATATATATATATGTATATATATATATATATATATATATATATACATATATATATATATATATATATATATATATATATATATATATATATATATTTATTCGTAATTTACTTATCTTATTTTTATTTTTCTCATAAACACTTTTTTGGTAATATATACAATACAAAATAATACATAGTTAGAAACAAGAGAACTTCTTCTTAAAGTCGTATTTTTGTGCTCAATTTTATTGCTGAGCTATTGAAAACTGATGTCATTTTGATATACACTGCTCTAGCCTTTTTGATTCGACAACAAATTTTCTGCGTGTTATACCACTGTTCGTTTATCATGGTACCTAGATATGAATATTGTGGAGGTCTTTGTATTTGTTGATTGTTAACCATCAATAAGGTAGCAGAAACCGGAGTCTTGCTGATTACCATGTACTTTGTTTTGCTGATATTATGGTCGAGGTCCTATCGATTACGTTGTTTATTTTTGTCATAAGAAGTTGCAGACCCTTTATCAGCCATAACCGCTGTATCGTCAGCATAACGAATATTATTTATTCGCTCCCAATTAAGCAGTATTTCTTTTTAAGCTTCTTCTAATGCCTCTCTGAAGATTTGCTTATAGTATATATTAAACAATAGTGGAGAAAAGACACAACCCTGTCTTAATCCGCGCTCAAGCTGAACGTTCCCCTTCTGTGTTAATAAATGTCATCTTGTTCCAGCAGGGGTGGCTAATAATCCGCAGATTTTTTCTATCTAGCCCAAAGTCTTTCAGAATTCCGATCATTTTATGATGTTGGACTCTATCAAAGGCACAGATATACGTCACAATTGACGTCTCTACATCATGGAATCAAAAGCTGCATAGAAAATAAGGCCTCTCTGATTTCCATGGCATCACGAAAACCGAATTGGGTGGTTAACATGTTTTCTTTACACAACTTGTATATTCTTCTGTGAATCCTTTTCAAAAATATTTTTAAAAGATGGCTTATTAATTGTTCGATATTCTCCTTATTTTTTAGCGCCTGCATTTTTTGGGATCGTTATAACCTCAGATTTTAACCAGCTTTCTGGTATTTTATCTAAATCATAGATTTTATTGTAGCCCACCGTAAGCCACTTAATCCCATTCTCATCTAAGAGCTTAAGAAACTCCCAATGGATTTCATCAGGACCGGTGGCTTTTCCATTTTTTAGTTGATTTATTGCAATGCGCACTTCATCGGTGGTAACACAGAGCTCCAACAAGTCTATTGAGCATTGTGGTTGAGCTTGTCTTGCAGCAGAAAAAAACTCTATGGTATAGTCTTGCCATATCTTCTAACCTGAACTAACCTGATCTGGTCTTGCTTCAGAAAATAACTTTATGATATAATCTTGCCATATCCTCAGTTTCTCCTTCTTATCGATAACAACGTTTCTTTGATGATCCATTAAACGTCCATTTGATTTCATTCTCCGTTCACCAGTAACAAGAGAACTTACCGATTAAAAACGTTGTTTCACACCTGTTTAGAGAATCTGGCGGTAACATTCAGGTTCATTAAAGCGGTTTAAGTTTTAAATCTCATCTGATTGCCATCGAGTCTAAAACTTCTAGTTGGTAAGGTTTGTATTTACAACGTTATTATATTATAAATGTTCTCAAATAAATGTTTAAGAAAACTAACTAAAATAAAATTTATGGATAAGACATAATTAAAACAGTTTTTTGTGTCTTGCATTATAAGCTTCATTGTTTTAATTGATTGGCTATTGTATTAGTCAAAATAAATACTTCGGTTTGGGCAATACGCTGGTGACGATAAAAAATTCTCAAAAAATCACTAATGTAGAAAGATGAAATTAAAGGATATTTGCGAAGTTTCAGTTGATTCGACACGCTGGTTCACAGGAAAAAAAATATGAACGTTGCTGAAAAATATGAGTTGTAATGGCGAACTTATTTAATTAATATATAATTTCTCATGTAAGGATAAAATAATGACGAAAATTTTATATCAGATGTAATAATGCCTTTTGCAACTACACACCAAATTTCATTCACTTCCACTCTTTAGATTTACACCGATAAGCAATAATACTTCATCACGTGCAATGAAAATAACTGATCTGTAGTTATGGCTTTATATATCTAGCCATACACTAATTAAGAACGTTTTGTGCGTCGAGGCTCTTGAATTGCGAAAGTCTAATTCATTTGAAAACATAATTTCTTATATTCTTTGCTTATAAAAATGCAGGATTTTAAGCTGATGAGTATAATTATAATACTATCAATTTCATTTCTTAAACCTATTTATTATATAGATATAAATAACTTTCGTAAAAATTGAAAAACTGAAAAGAAACTTATTTCTTTCATAGATATTTAATATTTACTAATATTTAATAAAATTGTATAATAACAATGAACAATGAGACTTTAATAGATATAATAACATAATAGAAACTGAACAGATTTTTCAAAAATATACAGTTAACAACATTAAAAAAAAAACCTGAAATAATAATCTTCTTATCGCCAAGTCGAGCAGAAAGGACAGCCGTACC